>JAAWXA010000004.1:5026795-5044442 GCA_038090715.1 Florisuga fusca | reverse complement strand
CCCACACCCCCAGGGGACAGAGACAGACATCCTCAAGGGACACCTGAGCCTTGCCCTCCCCCCTTCTGCCTTCTCTCCAGCATGGGTGCTGCTTGCAGCCCAAAAATCCCAGGTTTTGGGAAGCGTCTGCCATTTAGGGACCCCAGCAGGACCGCTCAGTACCTGCTTCTGGTCGGAAAAATACGTATTCGGTGGCCTCTCCTGGGCTCTGGCAGCACTGCCAAAAAGCAGAGAGGGCAGGTCTGCTGCTGCATCAGCATCTCCAGCAGACTGCCAGACTGGCCATCCCTCAGCGTGTGGGAGGGGGTGGAAGTGACATTGGGGTAGGTGGCATTTTGGATTAGGAGTGGGTCTGGAGGGGGCTGCGCTGGCTCTGCAGCCCCTGGAGAGCAGCTGGGAGGGGCCCCGGGCGGCGGGCGGGCAGGCCATGGGGAGGACATTTCAGGTGGGATTTCATACCGGGCAGTTCTCTTCTGGCCTTCACTCTGGCTCTCCACAGCACCAGGGCGGCTCCTGCAAGGCTCTGCGGGAAATGCCAGAGGATCCGTTCCAGCATCGCAAGGTGCTGAGGGGGCTCCAGCTTTCTGTGGTGAAGGGGGGAATGTCCCAATTGAACAGGCACATGGGGCGGGCGCTGATTCCCCGCTGGGCTTCCAAAGCCTCGGAGCGTTGCCTGCAGAGAGAGGAGGCTGCAGAGGCCCTCGGCTGCGGGTGGGACACTGTGCCTTTTCCAGCGCTGGCAAGGCTCACCAAGTCGGGCTGAGCTGCTGGTACTCCTTGGTCAAGGTGATTCAGAGCAGGCTACCAAGCAGGTACCACCTCTCATCTGTTATTACTGACCTATACTTGAATTTAATGAGAAGCCTAAACTTTTACTGCACTTTATTGCACAGGCATCAGTCCTAGGAAAAAGATGGAAGGAGGGGCTGACTTACTTGGCAGATTGCTCAGTAAGGTACATTTTTGTAATATCCTGAGTGTGATCTTAGCTTTATGTACAGAAGGATCTCACTGGCATGAGCACAGATAGTTTCTGCAGTATAGAAATGAAGGATGCAGACAAAGCCTACTCCTTGTTCCCAAAGAGACTACCAAACCACCACTGCATATCCAGCTCCAATTAAAACACTGCATTGACCTGCACCAAGAGACAGTTATACATCTGATGTTTATTTTAGGCTTTATGAAGTGCAGAAATCTGTGAAAACTCAGGCAGTGTAACAAGCACATGCTCTTGAATTTTTATTAGTCTATCTGTGCAGAATCGATTTTAAGCCAGATTTCTACTTTGTTTTCTAAAATTCCTTTGTATTTATTTATCTGTGTGTCGAGTGAAAGGCAAAGTAAGCCAAATATTACCTTAATTCATTACCTACTAGAACATCTGGGGATGAGCATTTCCAAAGATGAGACTTCCCAGAGAAGAAAAAAGCTGAGCTGAGAACAAGAACGATCTCACCTGCAAACTGAATCAGAGAATGTATTTGGTTGGAAGGGACCTTTAGAGGTTATCTAGTTCCACCTCCCTGCAGTGAGCAGGGGCACCTTTAACTAGATTTAACTAGATCAGGTACTATCTATCGGGTCCTCAGGGTCCTATCAAGACTGACCTTGAATGTCTCCAGAAATGAAGCCTTCATCACCTCTCTGGACAACCTGTTCCAGTGTTTCACCACCCTCACAGTAAAGAACATCTTCCTAATGCCTAATCTAAATCTACCCTGCTCTAGTTTAAGTGCATTGCCCCTCATCATATCGCTCTATGCCCTTGTAAAAAGTCCCTCTCCAGCTTCCCTGTAGGCTCCCTTCAGGTACTGGAAGGATGCTATAAGGTTTCCCTGGAGCCTTCTCCTCCCCAGGCTGAACAACCCCAGCTCTCTCAGCCTGTCTGCAGAAGGGATGTGCCCCAGCATTCAGATAATTTCTGTGGTACTACCCTGGTCCCATTCTAACAAGTCCAAGTCTTCCTTGTGTTGAGGGCTCCAGAGCTGGACACAGCCTGCATGCCTTTGTTCTACAAACATCTTAGTCATCCAGCACCATGAAGGAACCAGCCCTCTAATCCAAGCCATTGACAGTCAACTAGTCAAAAGGTTGTTCTTGGTCACAATTTCTTAGTTTATCATTTTTGAGGTTTAAGAATTGCTATAGAGAGCAGGTTTTTTTAAATCTTCCAGACGTGATGATGCTTCTTGCCACAGAGAGCAGAGCACAGCATGTGGCTGAGGTGTCTGTAGGTTCTGACTGTTGTTCTGGGAGGGGCGGGGGGGTGAAGAGGGAGGAGGCAAAGTCTGAGTTCTTGTTATAGAAATTTCAGCATAGCATTTTCAGGCCATAGCTATGAATTTGTGACTGATGAACATAATTGCCTTACTGGGAAAGAGGTAGGGGGAGAGACAAGACAGTAAAAACCTAATATAAGTTTATATACTTTTTTAAACCTTTGTCATTCCAAAACCCCACTCTTACAAAACCAGCCATGCAATATATTTTTACACAGTGAGAGCAGTATTACAGTTCTCCAGGTACCCATTACTGTTAAAATATTCATAAGGCTTTGTTGACTAAGCTGGTAATCACTGGCTAAGAAAATAGAAGTAATCCCAAAAGAGAAGCAATAGAACATCAGCAGCACATTGTATGCAGTCACTTGCAATTGTTTTCTTTCTTTCATCTTTAGCACAGGGACTGCACTGTCACCTTATAGCCCAAACCCATCTGAATAATTCAATCCTTGTCTGAATCTCACTTCATCTTTCACAAACACCTACTTTTGGTTGAACACTTCTGGCCATGACATATAGAGTAGAACAGCTCAGTAGGAAGGGACCTGCAACAATCACCTAAACCTAATGATATTTATGGTGTAATCCAGATCTTCAAGGTTTCATTCTGCAGAGTAATATACACCACCATATTAAAAAATATAAATAATGTTGTGGAGGCAGACATAAGAAGTCTAGGAAAAAACAAAATTAAATTGGTTAGAATTGCTCATAGCTCTTTAAGTTAGATCACTTACATTCATTTAAGATGAGGTGAGCTTGTAACTTCCTGAAGACTGGTTCTCTCACTTTACAAGTGCCTATTTTAAGCCTGTTAGTCAAATTTGCAATGCTGCTAAATACTCCTAACTCTAAGTAAAGTCACCTGAAGTTTTAAAGTTCAGTCCCGTATCACACTAACTACATAGAATGGTAGAGTGTTAAGACAATTCCAGTTAATTAACTCAGCTGAGTAGATGCTTTAATCTCAGTAACTTTCAGTCTTGATTTCCCCACTTTTAATGAGATAAGACTGTTTGACTTGGTATTTTGAGAAATTCTCAGATGCTATAGATGAGATCCTGGAAGGACACATAGGACAATAATGAATCACCCTCTTCAGTATGGTGTAGAAGTTGGCAAAGGGCCACATGCTGTGATCCCAAATTCTGAACAGCTGCTCATTCAGTCAAAGCTGTCTCTTCTACATCCTGAGAAACAGTATACTGAGTGAAAAAAAACAACAAAACAGTGTGGTCAAAATATGTAGGGGCTGCGCCGACCATCTAATTGTAGCATTTTCTAAACGGTGAATGTTTGCCTTCACAGTCTTAATATATTACTTTTATATTCTAAAATATAAAGACTGACTTAAGAACCAAGTCTTAGTGTGAACTAGAGGAGTTTTAAGTGAGATCTCACAAAAAAACCTTTCCAACATTTTTCTTCACAAAAAGCCAGGCATAATTGTTCATAGATTTTCCTATGACCATTTTCATAAACATCATGGGATCCCAAAATTTATTAATCAGGTATGTATTTTTAAAAAATTTGACGTATCTGAATATCCTAATATAATTGAGGACATTGTAAAAGAACATACAACTATATTCACAAAAGACTCCACAAGTCTAATGCAATGTACAGGAGCCTAATTCCAGGACTACAAACACAAAGAATGTGTATTTAGTTTACTTTTTAAATAAACTCATTCTGCTGCTCTTTTTTTTTTATGCAGCAATAAATAATGTCAAGGTACTGCAAGAGTAAATACTGCAGTGTGTACAGGATAACAGTAATTTATTATGGTCTTGTTTCACAGCTATGTATAGAAGAGTATATTCAGCAAAAACAAAAAACCAGAAGAACAAAAAAAGAACAAAAGCTGTGAAGAAGTATACTGTTCATCAGAATGACTCACCACGGTAATATAATTTATGTTCTTCGTAATGTAAATATGTATGTAACTGATCTTAATATGGTTCATGTGAGGTGCCATATTTGAGTACTTTGACAAACACTAATGCATGCAACTTCCCCTGTATCCTTACATGGTCTTCTTGATGAAACATTCAAGTTTGGCTTTGTTTTGTAGGACCTTATCTTTGTACAATACTTTCTGACTCAGCACTAAAGGCCAATTTGATAACCAAGTTCTAGGCCGCAGTCCTACTTCCTAATACTCCTTTAGCACAACTCATTTGTCAATATTTTCTGCCTTGCTACCTTTCTCAGAGAAATGGCCAGCTGCTCCTGTCTGGTGATTTTCCTTCCATCAGGAATGCAAAATCTTGCACCGAGTGCCATAACTGCATTGATTTAGAGAGCGTCAGTTCTGCTCTGCAACTGGAAAGCCATTCACTGCTGGCTTGCCCACCAGTCACACACCTGGAACTTCATTTCTGAGCTAATGGCATTCTAGGCTACCTTGATCTGTACTGAGGTTCCTACCTCTCACGTATTTTAATGTTTCGCTTTTTCTTAAGTCAGAAACCTATAAGAACTGTTGAGCTTATTTACATTTCGTACAACGTAGTTTTCAAAACTTTTGATAAGGAAGTGATCTTCAATCTTGGCTCTTAAAATAAGAAAATGAAAAGGTGGTTTGCAAAATATTTGCATGAAAATGTCTTAGAAAATTAAATGCCTCTTGAATTATTTATGGCATACCAAGTCTGGATTTTGCAGCTAAAATGTTTCATCTGAATCAAAGAGAAAGGTTTTGCCTGTGTATTTTAAGAGGTCTTGGGTTGCTCAAGTAGCCTCTGTTAAATTCATAGACACCAGATGGCCCCATAGCACTCACTGATCTAACCAACACATTTGTGTTTCCCTGCAAGGAAATAGAAAAGGAACTGCATAGTTTGATGTTCAAAGCTATGGCTACTTGAAGTTTCAGCAGGAAAAATGCCTTGAATTTTATCAGATTTATGAATGTGTGTGTCTTTGTGTATGTCTCTCTCTCTCTATGAAACTGCTGAGCCATAACTGAAGTTCTTTGAACTGCACACATATTTTATTCTGCATTGATGCATGTGTACTTCACCATTCCAAACCCAGTTTTCCAAAGGGTTCTAGACATAGAGTGTTCATGTTTGAAGCTTGCTTCTGAGTCAGTTACTGGCATTAAAAGAAGATTGATATTTTAAGGTGCCACAGGGCAGCCCAGTTCTGCAGAGCCCTTTTATCAGCCACATTCAAGTTAAGCTTTCAGGGGTCTTTGTGTCTAAGAGGGCTACAGTCTTCAGGGACTTTTCTGGTGTTTTTTGAGCTTTCCATTTGTCAGTCCCAAGCAAGGTATGTTTTAGCCATCTCAAGGCATCTTCCTGTGGGGTCCAAAAGCCTTGCAGGATGGTCCAGTTGGCTTTATCTTTTATAAGTAAAACACCCATTAGCAGCAGAGCCAGATTTCACTATGTGAAATAGTCAAGGCTTTGGGGGGAAAAAAGCAAAAAGACTGATCTGTAGCTTCAAATGAACTCTTACACATGCTTCAGGATGGCTTTGGAATTATCCTCAGGGTGCTTGCTCCAGCTCATACATTTGTAGTGGGCAACAGACCATTGGCTACCAAAGGACTTGGGTAGCAATGGCAAAGAAAGCAATTCTGATGGTTCAAATGAGGGACCTGTACAAGCTGAATGAACAAGGGTGTGGTGACAAGACAGGAACCTTTAGCAAGACATTGCTTAGACTCCCTCTGGTTTTTGGACAGTAGACATCCCTGCTAGCTACACTTTGACCAACATGAAGAATAGGATTTAATTCAGCTTGTCATTCCAGAAGCAAATATTAAGCAAGTATTGCAAGGATTTCTCCTTATACCAAAGGGAATCTCACCTAACTACAGCATATAATAGATTTCATTTGCGTAATTTACACTACCATGATGTAATGACAAGTAGGATTACTCTGTGCAGCACTTCTCCTTAAATACTAGCAAGTAAAATGGGAACAGATACAACTTCAAGACTTTCCTTCCTTTTCTTCACAACTTTTAAGGGCTGCAGTCAGATGTACAAAACCTGGAGGGCATATAGGATCCAGACTTGTTTTGGAGAAGTGTGAATGAACCCATCATTTCTATTAAGGTCTAAAGGCTAGAAAGCAAAAGCAGGAAGGAGGAGACCTCACTTTATCCTCATTCAGAAAAAAGCAGGAAATTTCACCAGAATGTGTAATACCTTCCAGCAATGAAGACAGTTTGAGAGTTGGAGGAAAAAACGTCTTCCATATCTCCTTCTAAATCTTTACTGGTGGACAGTGATTTAAGATTCCCTAGGAAAGGGAGGCATGATGTTGTAGTTAGATGAGAGAGTCTTGGGCTGTCTTGTTATTTTACTGGCCAGCTGAAACGCCACCAGCTCTAAATAGAAAGCCATCACTAACACCTCTGCAAAGCTTGGTCCTGTAGGAATGAGCATTGTAGATGCCTCAAGAATGCAGTTACCAGAGAAAGCTGATGTAGAAGGGTAGGTATATCTACATGTCTGGGCACCAGCATCAGACTGGTAGGAACGAGCCACTTTGGAACAGGGAGAGACCTGCAGGTATTAAAACATTATTTAAAAATCAAATAGGGAGAAAATAAGTTAATTAGGTGAATCCAGTGAAAAACCCCAATTCTCCTCTCAATAAACCAATTAAAGTTCTGTTATTGATGGCAGCAGACACAATCTAAAGTTTATTGACAAGATGTAAGCATGGAAAAATATTGGCACTCAGGTGTTTTTTATTTCAAGTAGAGCTGAAAACAATAAAACTCTCAGAGGTGTATCTGAAACTACTGGGGCATAGTGTCAGCTAGAGGAGTAGGAAACCCCTTCAACTCAATTAGACATACTGACACCAAGATCAGAGTAAAGAGGTCTTGAACTCAAAAAAGCCCCAAGCGATTAGAAGCAGTTTATGTTTTCAGAATAGCCTGAGACAGAAGCTTCTCTTTATGTGGTGGTAAAGTAAAAACATAACCCTTCTGAAATAGATCCTCTTTCCCTCCACCCCAAAAAATAGGACAGTAGAAAAAAAAAGTGTGCATGTAAAAAGGTGCAGAATATTTTTATTTCAAATAAGTACTCATACAGAAGGACATCAATAACCCGTGGAGAATTCAGTCAGGTTCTTTCTCCAAGTTATCCTTCCCGCACAAAAAGTAACACAAGCTGAACATTAGACTTGCTATTTGGCAAGGTAAATGTTGCAAAAAGAGTGTTTCCATTAGGAGGCACTTTGTTACATCTTGCTCTTGGCTCACCTGATGTTACATGACATCTGTAGTTACCATATGACTATGAAGTTGGAGACTGCAGATTCACAGAAGTTGGACCATGCTCAAATGTACTACTTTTGTAATAAAACCAAACAAAGCCTACTCACATGTAACAGGTGAATCATCTTTAGATTAGCTGATTAAGGTTTCAACTGCAAAAGCTTCCACTTTTTATTTCATTTTGAACCATAAAATTCAGTCTATGACGTGAAATAATGGATCACAAAGATGAAGCCATCTGCTTCATTTTCTCTGAAGCAAGTTCAAAAAGGTAGATGTTGAGATAGCTTTACCCTGAGATCCAAGAGATTCAGTGAGTAAACAACTGCTAAAAAAAACTGTAAACGCTTGGAAAAGTGTTCTGGCTTGACCCCAGCCAGAAGCCAAGCACCCACAAAGCTTCTCACTCCCTTTCTCCCCCCTCTATTCCCAGCAGGATGAGGGAGAGAAAAGCAGCAAAAGCAATAAAACTCATAGGTTGAGATAAAGACAATTGAATAAGTGAAGAGGAAAAAAAAAAAAAACAAAACAACAAACCACCAAGTGATGCACAGGTAATCACTCATTACCTCCCACAAGCAGACTGATGCCCAGCCACCCTGCAAACAATGGCCTCCTTGGAAGACAACCCCCCCTCCCACACCTTGCTTTGCTCTGGTTTTTATCACTGAGCATGATGTTACCTGGTATGGAATAGCCCTTTGGCCAGTCTGGGTTAGTTCTCCCAGCCATGTCCCATCCCAATCTCCTGTCTGCCCACAGCCTACTCACTGTGGGGGCAGAGTAGAGAAAAGAGAATGTGTTGACCCTCTGCAAGGACTCTTCAGCAACAGCCAGAACACTGCTGTGTTATCAGCCCTGTTTCCGTCACAAATCTGAAACACAGCATGGTACAGGCTGCTACAAAGACACTTAACTCCATCTCAGCCAGAGCCAGTACAGAAAGAATCCCCATGAATTACAATACTAATCTGCAGGGGTTACATATCATCATATTTCACTACTTGGAAGCCCAATCTACTGTAAAATGCTTTCACATACAAAACTGTGTCAAATTTATCAAACCTGAAAGCAGTCCACTACAGTCATACTAATTTTAACATTTGCAGTAGTGGCTTTGACCCGTGTATTTATAAAAAAACAAGTAAGCTTAAGGCCTTCCCCAAACACATAACTTTGTATGTGAGCTTGTGTGACTTTTGCCCATGTTATTATACATGATCTGTTTTCCTCCTACATTTGGCTATTGGTATTTACTGTTTACTCCCAGCAGGGTGTAATCAGTATTGTACAGTAGATATGCATAAATAGATTATAAATAAAAAAGCTAATAAAAGTGCTCAGAAAGGCTGCTCAACGACTTTGCCACCGTGCACCAGAACTCGTTATTAGTTTATGATGCTTGCTTACACTAGTTGTAAAGAAAAAAAAAAATATATATAATATCTGAAACTGCAGTTCCTATACATCTTGTCTCCTGCCCACAAGTAAATTCCCTGGGAATGGAGAGTTGTGGTAGTCTGCAGTGCATCTTCACAGACCTTCAGAGCTCCTTGCTATTTGTAGGAACAACGGTTCATTAAACCCAAAATATCCTAAACAATGCCATTCCCAAAAGTAGTAGTTTTTGTCTATCTATGTGAAACTCACTTATCTTGAGTTTAAAGGTGTTAAGCACCAGAGATGTTTAAACCACTGAAAGCCTTCAGGAGTTGAGAATGTAAACAGCCCACAGGCAAGAAGGTCTCCATAAATAAAAAAAAGCCACTTCAGATTAAGGCTGCCCACACAAATTAATGTATAGTTCTGAATTAAGTATTCAGCGATTGAGTTTACATGTAAAGGCCACTTCTGCAGAGCAAGAAGGCTCTGCAAGCAACAGGTCAGTGCTCACACTGCTGCTGGAGCTAATCTGGGGCTCCATCCCAGGGCAAAGCACTCTCCCAGCAACTCTCTCCATGCAGCAAGAGCTTTCTAGAAAAGACTGGGCTCATTTGAGTACATGAATTCATCAAGGTCATCTGCCCAGGGTTTTAGAAGTAGCATAATTCACTGAAGAGATCTGTCATGAATTTGAGAGGCTAAGGCACAATGAAATTGAGCAATCAAGGCCATGATTTTCCATGTCCAGCTTAATGCAAACCAAGAAGGCTCCACTTCCAAGTGACCTGAAGCTACTTTAAAGCATATAGGGGGCACAGTCAAAGTGATAATGGCAGCTGTCAAATTGAAACATGACTAGAGCTTTCCTTCTTTCAGGCTCTGAGCTGGGCAGACGGTTCTTGGGCAGGCTTAGCTCCCTTAAAAAATGAGCAGCAGCAAAAGCAGCAGCCCTAGCTCCCCTTTCATCTCTCCTGCCTTCCTCAGGCTAGCAGCAAATAGGGGTATTCTCTACTCCACAGTGCTACACTGCAAGCAAGCACACTTCTAAATAAATCCAAATACACTGCAAAATAAATACAGTTCTTACTGTAAGTTATGCAGCAAAACGTATGTTACACCTAATATTTCATGGTAAATGTAGTGTTATGTAACTTTTCCCCTTATCCTCTGTGTAGCAAATACTCAGAGGATCATTTGAAAAAAGCTAAGGCTTTGTAGAAATTAAGAATTAAGTTTACTTTCTGGGCTTTTTACTCCCTGTCATAACAAAATAGTGATCATCTTGCCTGTTCTTTGTAAGAGGACCTTTTGATACACCAGGCAGTCCTTTGTTACATGCCATTGCCAATTTTCCCTTAGGGAGAGGCTTCTTGGCTGCTGGGGCCAAGCTTTCACTTGTTTGCAAGTTCTTGGTTGAAGGCTGAGCTGGCTTTTTGGTCACTGCCACTTTGGCTGAGGTCTGAGGAAGCCGTACGACAGATAAGGGAGTGCGCTCAGGAGGTTTGGGCAAAGTGAGTCCAACCTGAGAAGATGTGCTGACATTTGGCTGCTTGCTGACAGCTGATGACACATTTTTGCTTGTAGATGCCAATGTAAGTGAAGACTTTGATGCTTTGCTAACTGCAAGGGAAGGGGCAGAAGCTGCGTGTTTTAGGACTGAACCACTTTTCAGATTCCTTGCCAGGTCAGAAGCTGTTTGTGGAGCTTTTTGATGGTGCCGAGACCCAGTTCCTGAGGCCTCAACAGTATTTTCAGGAGGTTTCACAAGGAGCTGCTGAGAATGTGCAAACTTGGCAACAGCACAGAGATTTGTAACAGGGGGCCGAGCAGCCCTCGGAGCCACTGAATTGGCTTTGGCTGCAGTGACAGACACAGGCTTAGTGGCCACACGTTTGTGCCTTGAGGCCATCGTTTCAGCTGTGGCAGGAGAACGAGGCAGCTGTTTTTTAGAGGATGAGGGGGCAGGATGCAGCACCGGTGCTGAGGAACCCTGAGCCAGGGCAAATTTCATCTTGGGAGCATCAGGGGAGCGAATCCGTTTGCGCAGGGTTTCCGAGTGAACGAGAGCCAGTCGTGCTCCTGCAGCTGAAGAGCTTTTGCTCGCAGGCTGCGGATGGGCAGAAGGTGGCAACTTGTGTGCAGAAGGCTCCAGTTTCTTCGAGGTGCCACCTAATGGTTTGAGAGGAGACTGCACACCCGTCCCTGAAGAGCCCTGTAATTTGGACCTGACTGCCAATGGCTTGGCTGTGGTGGATGGGTGTGGTGGCACTTTTGGTGATGCCAGGAGAGGGGACTGAGGACGTGTAGATACAGCCTTCTTGGCACTGGCTGTGTGGACAGCCTTGACAGCAGAAACAGGAGATTTTTTGTTCCAGAGTTGCAAACTGAAGGACTCGACATGGATCATATTTAAGCAGAAAGCCTTGAAGAGTGTCCCAGCCTCCACCAACACGAACCATCTAATATTCCAGAAATCCTTATGCCTGCTGAAGACAACGCTAAGCTATCCTACAAATTATAAATCCCAAGCACACAGATTTTGAACAAACAACATCCTCAGGTAATTCTATTGCATTATCCTTATTCATATTGCAAGTTGCTACTGAAATTTTAGAAACACCACAGGGAAACATTAACTTGCTTAATTTAGTGTGGCTGGAAAAATCAGTGGTTGCAAGATCTAACTTTATTTTAATAGGTGATCTAAAACAACACCATAAAAAAGCCACAAACTTGTAAAGATACTGCCATGCTCTCTCCTGTGACCAAATTCATTGCTACACCTGACCCAGGGCTACTTCAGCATTATCCCTATCTTTTTGTAAAGATTTCATAAATTAATATGAGATGCTGGAAAAACGAAAGGAGAAACATAGTTCCCACATAAGTCCAGGGTTAAGAAAGATGTGCTTGTAACAGCCACACAGAAACCTAACACATTGGAAGGTCAAGAGTATTGCCAAGCAGCAAAACCAGTGACTTTTCAGAGAGTAAGGATCTGGTAGCTGACATTCCCAACTATGCAAAAATTTTACATTACTACACAGAGGGCCATAAAAATAAATTAATTTTATAGTCTCAATATGCATTTTTGAAGCAAAATAGGAAGTTATTCTTCATTCCTTTTGGACCAATTCACAAAGAATTTCCTCTTCTTCGTATACATTCATTTTCAGCTGGTACAGCTATAGAGTTTTTATTTAAAGTCTTTTCCAAAAGCATTTCATGAAAGCCTGCTTTAACGTTTGGTGAAGTTTGATGAAAGTACAGAAAAAGAATGATGGTGACAACATGACTTTGCTGGGCTAACAGGTGGTGGTTCAGAGGTCAACAGCAATGTTTCTTCTAGCTCAATTTCTTCCTCCAGTTTTACTAGTACAGGAGGTTCAACTCCATACCTCAATACAAATACAGAAGTAGAGGGTTTAATTCTAACTAAGAAAACAAATAGCTGGAACACTAATTAGTCAGAGGAATAACTGCCCTGAAAATGCAAAGAGAAGGAGCAATCTTCAGCTTCTGATAGAAGTCCTCCCAAAGGTAGTCTTGGAACTACCAGAGAAGAGTAAAAATACTGTCAACTGCTCTAGAATTGATTCATATTTCAAGCTTCTGTAACTCCCAAAAGTGCTTAAAAAATCAACTTGAAATAATATTAAATGTTAAAGGAGTTTTTCTAAAATGTATGCATATCTATGGGCAGAATGCAGCACTTAAACCTACCACTATAAAAATCAGTATGGATCAGCAGCTCTCCATGAAGAGTCTGATAATTATTTGAAAAAATATGAATGTTGTCTGGTGGTAGTACAGAAGTTACTCATTATTTTCCACACAGCTAGACTTTTAATTTTGTCTTAGCTTTCACTTAATAGAATGTGTTCTTCACTTTCTTTTTAAGAGCAAGTAGGGATCACATACCTGGAAACAATGCGTCCAATTTCCAACAGACAAAGATACACTTGTCTTGGATCCTTGTGCAAAACTAAAGGGAAAGAGAATAAAAGGGAGTCACAGACCATATTTACTGTGGGGAGGCCTATGCAAATAGGTGCGTATCTTCTAATCTCTATTCCATGAAGGGGTTAAACTCATCCTGGCACTCCTGAAATCAAACTTCTCTCTACCTCCTAAGAGAAATATGCTTTACTTGGTTTTATGCTGTTCTTTCTTGATGGGAAAGATATGAAACTTTTCCCTTCCCTATAAATACAAGAAATCAACAGCTGCAGATAGGAAAATACACTTCATCTGTTCATGTAGATAAACAGCCAAAGGAGAAAAAGCTGCATGCAATATAGCTGACAAGTGGATGGCTATGCACAACCTGGTGAACTGCTAGGCGAGGCAGGGTTTGCACTATGCTTTGCTTCATGAAGACTGTACCCACATCAACCCAGCTAGTGCTCAATGCTGAGGATGCTTTGCACCCCTCAATTCAGAGCAGCTCTAGCAGCTGCGTGCACACAACCATATAGGGACACAGAAGAGCTGAAAAATGAGATGGAAGAGTGGACTAGACAGCCAAATGCTGTGAGGATGACTGTGGCAGGTCTTCTGGGTTTTCTTGAAAACTGTGATATGAAAGTGTTCAGTTCTTTCTACTGCTGCACTGAAAAATGGAAGAGGCAGAAGAAGAACAATCTCTTTTTTGGTTTCTTGAGACTTCCATCTTTAGGTGTGCAAAAAAAGAAACAAGGCCACATTCAGAGGAAGAAAATAGTTAAAAATCTCAAGAGTAACCATTTCTTCCTCTTTCCCCATTTAAGCCTCAAAACTGAGATGCTCTCAACATGTTCCAAGAACATAGTTGTATGAATTCTATAGAAAACACATAGCCCCTCTGCTTTCTTAGCTAACTAGGAATACTGCCTAATAACTCAGAAACCAAAGGCTGGGAGAAAGGTCATTCAGCTCTCCTCAAACCACAGCACCATTCTTTCCCCCGACCACAATCAAGTATAAGAAATGGGAAAAAATGTAGATACAATGTTCATACGGTATGACATTTATATAAATGAGTCTGACTTTCTTTACACTGTGAAGTAACAATATTCAGTAGAAACTCAAAATTCACTCTGAAGAGAAAACAATGAGCTAGCGCTGTATTTACAGATTAAATCTAGTATCTTTCTGATGTTCAGTCTGATATTTAAAATTACTTTGCTTTAAATAAGACTGAAGTATTTCGTAAAGTATAAGCTGAGAATGAAGTCAGATGTTCTTCTTTACATCATCTACTCCAGTTTCTAAGATCTGATTTTTTAAAAATCTGATTATGAAGGGAAATCTTTAGTTGTTTTTGTTTGTTTTGTTCTTTTTTTATCTGTGTGTGTCATGTTTCTGTGGTATAACTTCTCTGAATCCAGAAGAGAAAAATCCAGATATAACCCCCCTAACTTTATTTTCTTCCCGTCCACACTTTTCAGGAAGTGTTTCTCTATAGATCTGACAGGAAAAGGACAAGTGTCAAATGGTCTTTCCCCTATCCATTCATAAAGAAGGGTTTGCAAGTTTGACAGAGAACATCAGTGGAAAGAATGTTTCATCATCAAGGAGGCTGCAAGTCTGCTCATTTCTACTGCCAAAAAGGCTCACAGAAGATATTTATGCCACAAAGAAAGCTTGTGTCAAGAGCTGCAATCAGACTTCAAAACACTTCTTGGCTATGAGCAAAAGCCACAGCATTAGGAAATCCTGTCTGCTTATCTCAGGGAAGCTAAACAGGTTCTAGTTACCCAGCTACTTATAAGAACCAAGATGTTTAAGCAATGCAATTTATACATGTTGACCTGAAAAAGTATTGGAACTAATTTTCTTATAGTCCAGTTCTCCTACTCATGTATCTTCCATGGCACTGAAAAGAGATACACTCCCTAGTAAAATCAGAATGAGACAGATGCAAATGAGCATATTCCCTCAACTATTTTAAAAGGTGACTTATCCAGTATAGAAGGCATGAGCAGTCCAACAAGCAAGGAAAAGAACATGAAAGAAAAGCAGTTAATGAACAGTGCCTCCCATTTAAATATCATTAAATGGCACAAAGACTTCAAGAAAATCTAGTAAATATTACAACAAATTAATTTGATTACTGAAAACAGAAGTACTTTGCAATTTTTTGCTATTCTGCTTGCCAGGCAGATATTTTGCCTTTGAAAATACAGACAGTATTTGGCTTGTCACAGAAAGTTTTGCATTAATTAATTTTTACTGACATAATAGCTGGTAGAAGAACATGTTATTATCCATCACACAATGAAAGCAGTTCCTCTTAATTAGCAGTCAAAAAAACGTATTCCATATGGAAGTATCATTCTAGAAGCTGTTTGTTACAGGGACAGACTGTGCATTGGGGCAGGCATGCACACAGTTGGCAATATTTATAACTATCTTATTAAATGGGAAAATACAAAAGGTTTAGAGTTACCCGGTCACTTCAGGCACAATCCCTGATGTAGTTACCAAATTTAGGAGTCATGAATGCATTATTCTGAGGGCTTTCTGCAACAAGAATGAACTCTAATACCAAATAAAGGATCTTATTGTGAGTTGACTCCATGGCCCTAGACACTGAACTGATTTTTCAAGGATTTTATGCAAATGCTGCCTTTAAAAAATTAATAGTTTGCACATAACAGGTACAGTTGTGACAAAAGCTTCACAAGACTATTCACAAGAGATCTCCCTGACCAGGTAGTTACCCACACACAGACCAAAGTGAATCTTACAAAAAGACAGGTTTACCTAAACCTTCTGATTCAAAGAGGTAAGTCTCATCACCAATCATCCTATCTAAAAAAAGAGACCAGAAAGGGCAGTTTCCTTAACTTATTTGGTTTTTAACGGGTATTTTCAAAACTAAATAGTTCAAAGGTACAAAAGTTGGGCATCTTGTTCTCCTTAAAAAAACCCAAACACTAAAGATTTGCAGCCTAGTCATTCTATTACTTACTGGTAAATATCCTTTATTTAATACTGCTTTACTAGATAAAAGGTAAACACAAAAAAATGGTCCAGATATTTATGAAATTAGGGGGTATTGTCTAGTGATATACTATTTGACAAACTCAAGCACTGCTGTAGCTATACTGGATACCTGTACTACCTGCACCAGTGTCACATTGTTTTATACTCCAAAGTGGCACATCACTATTTTATGTTGCAGACTGACTGCAAGTTGACTGAGATTTGTGTTTCATCTCAGCCTTGGTTCCTGACAAAAAGCACCCATCCCCAGGTACATCTCAGTAAAGATATTTTCATGACTAACCTATATACCAAAATTTAGCCACTAGGTTCTGGAATAAAACTTCCACCAAGTGCCAGTGGTATCTTGTTACCAACCAACAGTGATGTTATCAGGGGAGAAATCTCCAGACTTGGACTAGATCTTCGTCTGGCAAGACTTTTACTGAAATCAAACTAAAAACCTAGTAGGGATATTAGGTTTTGAATAACAAAGTGAGTAAGCCATCTGTTACATAAGGACAGTTTGTCCATCTCTAGTGCCACACTGTTTTTAATCAATCTCTGGATACATAGCACACAGAATGACACTTTGGGAAAACTTAATCACTTGCTTTACTTTTACAAAGACTTACAATTAAAGACTTTATATAATGCATAAGAAAAACAAAGATCACACTATGACTCACCCTTAAATTGTTTGAGCTACAACATTTTTTAATTGTGTTTTGAAGAACATCAACCAACTGGCACAGCAGTACCCCATTATCAAGTTCTTCTAGCAGCTGTTCTGCTTTAATTTCTATTCCTAAAAAAACCCGAAAAGTCAATATTAGAGTTAGTCCACAGAAGGTAAATAAGTTTCAAATGAACTTAGAGACAACTCATACAACATTCCACCCATCATATAATTTACTAGTATTAAAGACTGAAAATTAGTAGAAATATCTAACTAAAATCAAATATCTACTTAATTAGATTTTAATTAGACTAACAAGATTCAGAAATATAAATTAGAACAACTAATCATCATACCTCTAAGAGGTGGCAGCTAATAACATCCAAAACCAAAGCATGCATTTTAATGCAATTCTTCTCACCATTTGGGCTCAAATACACCAGATTTTAATAACCTTAACCCCAGGTATTAAGTGTCAGCATTGAGCAGACTATTTGAAAGTGCCTTGACATGTATTAGACACTGATTTATTAACCTCACCCAGCAAGCCAGACAGCCAGATGGACAGATCTTCTTGCATAGGCACCAAAGTTGCTTCATGCCGCACAGATATCCATTGGTCATAGAGGCACACATCTGCCAAACCTGGCCCATGTCTGGGAGTCAGAGGACTTCTGGGACTTAAGGGAAGGTCATCTCCAAACCACACCTGCAGAAGATTTCACTAAGCTGAAGACATTCGCAAGTAGATGACAAAAACCTGCAGGAGTGCTAAAGACCTATTATTCTAAGAATAAGTGTTCATTCCCCTTCAGACCAACACAACAGTAATCATGAACAGTGCAGCTCTCAGTAGTAACTCAATAGTGTATCACAAATCCTACTATATTCATTCTCTTAATTTCTTTGTATTTAAAATTACTTTTGAAATATTAAAGAAAAAAAACCAAACATGCATTAAATTCGTTTGGATTTTTTCCTCAGCACACTTTAAGTAATAAAATCTACAGTTTATCATATAATTTTCTACAGACAGTCATAGATTTAATAAGTAGATTTCTCTGATTAAACATCTCAGAGGCA
>JAAWXA010000004.1:4788501-5022343 GCA_038090715.1 Florisuga fusca | reverse complement strand
GAGGGCCGAATCAGGGCTAAGTGACCCCACCCTCTGCGACGGCACGGCCGGAGGGGACAGATGGCCCTCCCGCCCACCGGCGCCTTCGGTGAAAGCACAGACCTCGGCGGCCCCTCCTTGTGGCACCAGCCGCGTCCGAAGGCGGCTCTGCTTCCCTGGGGGCAGCAGCGGTGGTGGGGCTGGTGGTCGGGTTTGGCGTTGCCTCGGATGGACCCGGGGGCAAGGAAACCATCCACCTTGCCTACAGCCCCCCACCCCGGCCCCTGTCAGTACTGGGGAGCCCGCATCTCCTTCAGACACAGCTGACACATCCTTCAGGATGTTGCGGGTATTTTCAGAGCCGCTAAGGATCAGCGGTCTAAGTCATAAACCAAAATAACCTTCGTCGCACTTCCACAAAGTATATATATATTTTTTTTACTTTGAAATAATAATGAAAATGAAGTTACATGTTTATATCATGAAAAGTTTTTTTTTTCTTCTGTGTGTCTTTTCTCCATTACGTAATTTTTCACCTTCTGAAGAAATAACGTCTCATGCGTCTTACTGTCAACACATGACTATGGCATTTCAGCAGGTTTATTACCATAAATATCTATAATATATCCCGTAATGGAGGCCAAGCACAAAAATACTGCAATGAAAAGAATACGAATGGAAACTTGCTTTTCCCTATTTTGCAAGAGGAACTGCGACTGCATCAGCTTAATTGCAGCAGAGATTAACAGGGTTCCTCTGAGGAGCTGGTGGACTCTTCCCGATCAGAGAAGATAAATACAGAGAAAGGTATACTCAAATGTGGAGATCTGAGAGCTATGCAATATTCTGTGCATAATGAGCAAAATGAATTTTATGAATCCATGGCATGTTTCTATAAAAATGCAGTAAAGAAAATGTAATGTACTGTGGAATATTTTTCTATGACAATAAATGTTATGTGGTCCTTTACAAAGATACTTCTTCTAAAATAAAAAGTATCCATCACTGCACATCCCAGATCTCACAGAGAAGAGGTGTGAATTTGTGATCATTCACTCTCCATGACATCAGCATCTCTGCGTGATGATGATTAAATGTCCGTAATTCTGGCAGACGGCCCAGAAGACATGCAAAGTGCTGGGGGTTTTCTGGGTGGTGAAGTTTGCATACTTTTTGTAGAATATCCAGCAAGGGTTCTTGAAGCCTTTCCACAGACTCTTTGTCCTTTATGTATTGTCGATCTGGTTGTGGTTTTAAAAGAAAAGACTTAGCAAATATATGACCTGATACATTGTAAACATTTACACTGATAAATAATATAAAAATATTTAAATATTTACACTGGATACATTCACATCCACTAAGAAGTTTTTTTCAGAACAAGAGGGAATAAAAATGCTTAACACTGTGGTTTTGGTTTGGACATTTCACTTCTGGCTAGGGAAAACTTTCAACTTTTTTAAAAACTGAAAACTTTTAACTGAGAAGTGTTTCTCTGGGGTTGTGCCATCAACCAGGTGGTGTAGCAGGACATCTGGAGTCTGGATTTGTGTGCTTATTTTCTGGTTTATCAGCTGAGTATACTGAACAAGCATATATGTTCTGTCACTCAATGTAGAATGTAAGTTTTTACAAGTCTCAGGTCACACTCCTCATACTTTCTTTCCAAAACCACTCTAATACTTAATACTGGATTAGAAGTTACCTGGAGACAGGATAACTATGGCTGTAAGTAGTGCATATTCTTCCTGTGTCATCTTCAACTCTCCAATGCTTTTATAGAAATTAAACATAGGCGTTATGAATTCATCTGAGATACCTGTGAGAGGAAGAAAAAAATAAGTTATAATATTTTTTAGTTATTGAGATAATCAGGTTTATTGCCAGAGAGCAAATATTTAGTATATGAAGCTTTGTCTGTCTTGGTGGAAAAAATTTACTAAACAAATCACACCTGTTAGAAAACTGTTAGTTACAAAAATGCAAGCACATCCTTGTTTTCCGGGTCA
Organism: Florisuga fusca; assembly: GCA_038090715.1. Taxonomy (NCBI): domain Eukaryota; kingdom Metazoa; phylum Chordata; class Aves; order Apodiformes; family Trochilidae; genus Florisuga; species Florisuga fusca. The sequence continues at coordinate 5,020,355 of JAAWXA010000004.1, read as the reverse complement.
GAGTAGAAACAGGTAAGTGCTGGAAATTTCTTTTTGTGTGGTTTCAAAGTCTGCCTTTCAAGCAGTTCCTTTTGCTCTACAGGTTTTCCCATCTAGCTCTTCAGGACAAGTCTCATACATGTTTTTTGCTCTGTCTGCTGCTATTCTAACTGTTTTCTCTTTCCAGTATGCACAGGTTGTAAAACTGTCCCCATGTTCACTAACTTTACGTTGGCTGTATGGAAACCTGTCAGGGTGTGTGGTTTAATTTTAGCCCAATTCTACTCTACAGCAAATGCCTTGGGCAGTTCCTTCAGTTGTCTCCATAAGGAGTCTTAATTGCTCTTTTTATGTAGCCTGAAACTTTATCTAGTTCTAGGATTACCTGTAGTCCAAGATCAACTTGCTTGCAACCTTAAAGCATAAACTAGTGTATTAGAAACTACAGAGCCATAAATAATTAAAATCTAGCCCAGTCTGAAGATGGAATCATGTGATTCTCTTGCCATCAGCAAAACCCTTTGGGGTTACCAGACTGGGGCATGCCAACAGGGCTTTCTCTTACTGACTGTGCCATCAAGTCACAATGTTCTTACTTAACCTTAAATTACAGACGTACTTCTGCTTTTTGGTGTAAAAGAGAAGTAGGTCCTGTGACATAATTTATTTTTTTTTTAACCGGTGTGTGAGTCACTTAGAGCAGACAGTAGTCTGTTGACAATGAGTGCTTTCAACTCTGAAGCTGTGGCATCGATGAGCTACAGAAATCTGAACAAGAAGCCTTTTGGTCTTCCTTGACTGGAAGGATGGAAACCTCCTTGATCCCATAGACAAAGGCCATAGGATTCCTTGTCATTTTGCTCTTAGTTTTGAGCTGTTCTGGCAGAAGTCTGTACTGTTTGGGATGGAATTGCATGAAAAAGTGTGATTCTGAGTACTGTATACAACTCAAACTGAAGTCCAGGACTGGTGAGGTTTGGAGAGCTTCCAATATGGGAAATTTAAAATTAAACTCATTGGGTGGAACTCAGAGAAAGGAAACATGAAGTCACTTGACTTAACTACAAACAAGTCACGTTTTGCTGTGACAGTCAGAACCTGTTTCAATCAGTTGAGTAGTTTTGTGTCCCCAGCAGTGTGAAAGTATGGGTTTTTAGGGTGTGGTTTATTTTGTGGTTGAATGATGTGTTTAAACATGTGGCATGAGCAACCTAGATTCACTTCAGCTTACAAGCCACAAATCTTGTTATTATAACAAGTTCAATACATTTGAGAAGAGTACAAGTCAATTAAACAGAAATATGTGATGTCAATTCATCCAGTGGAAGCTAGTAACACAGCTGGAGCTTTAATGTTCTGGAGCAGAACAAACAATAGTCATCACATCTACTGTTCTGTGAAGTTTATGTCATTAGTCATAAGCATTAACTATATAAAATATTGAATGCCTGTTATTGCTAACTTTTGGGGAACCGCCTGTCTCTCTCTCTCTTGGGCAGTTTGAAATGCCAGAGTTCCTTACAATACAACACATACAGGCAATACATACCTCTGACATACCAGTCTCAAAGACTGACTGAATCTAGGACCAGGAAAAAAATTAAACCTAACTGAGTCCTAAAGCAAGGCAAACAAATTCCTTATGTAGAAGTGAATAGTTCAGCAATGACATGGAAGCTTCCAAGACAAACTAGATAATTTTAGAAGTCCCTGTGCAAGGTATTGCACTGCTGGGCACAATCATCTTGGCAGCAGACAGGAAATGGGAGGAAGTGTGCTGTGACTAAAACTCCCATCATTTGTTTCTCATATTAATCATTTGCCTTTTTGGGGGAGGTCAGGTTAGCTTTCAGCTGAATTAATTCATTGTTTTGCTGACCACAAAGCTCCTCATATCCTACTGGCAATATAGTAGAAGTCAGATGAAAATGTTGCTGGTGAACAGTGTGGAAGAACTAATTTAGGTCCTCACTGGTCCAGGCACTATATAAGCATGCAGTTAGACAATGCTTGCCTCAAAAACTTCTAATCTAACACTAAGAAACTAGAAAACGGATGGGTAAAGTAAAAAATTAGTATAGACGTGGAAGCAAATGAAATAATAGCAGGAAGCTTTTCTGCATTGCTGTACTCCAAACAGAGAAATAAAAGAAGTGAAAGGGAGTAAAAAGGGATGTTTCAGCAATGCAAATGATTTACTGCTTTTACTAAAGAGAACAGAATCTCTAAAAAAAAATATGTCAGAAGACAATTATGCATGAAAACATACAAAATGAGCAATTTTGAGACTAGGATAATGGAATTTTTGTTGGTCACTACTTTTGCCTTCATGTCTTCAGTGCTGGAGTTTCCCTGTTATTTCATCGTCCTGCACGCACAGTACACACACCACTGTTCCATCACTAGAGGGGGCTGTTTCCCAATCAGATTGAAAATGCTTCAGTTTGTATTTAATAAGCTCTACCAGAAAGAAAAAAAAAAAAAAAAAAAAAAACCACAGATGTTTATAGTTCTTGCTTATTTTATAGTTCTTTTTTTTTTTCTTATCTACTATACAAGATGGCACTTCGGTTCGAGTTGTCATGAAAAGAATTAAGATGATTTGGTGCTGGTAACTAAAAAGGCTAGAGGAGAAATTAATTATGTGACTTTTCAAATGTCATTATTGCAAATCATACTACAAAAGTGAAAAAAAATCCACAAATAAATAGATAAGGTTATATTTCTGGTCTCAATGAGAATAGAAATTTCAGCTACATCTAGGCCTCTTTATTTTTATTAGACAAGAGCCCTGCACTGTGTCAGATAGACATATCATCCCCAGCAGTGTTAATGTTGTCTCCTTCTTTACTTTTTTTTCAAAAAGGTTTAAAAAACTTTGTTTCATGCAGCATTAGGACAACAAGAACACATCCCTCCTCTATGTTGCTTTAAGCATCATTCTGAACTACACAGATTTTGACCTAAACACCGGCCCAACTCAATCATCTGCAAAGATACTGCAATTAATTATATTGATTTTGCTATGTTAAGGGATGCCTGGCTGTAAACCCCAGGGCAGTCAATGGGAATTACAGGCTTTACTGAGTACAGCCTTGCAGCATTATGCTGGAGTAGATTTAAACCCATCAGCATTATTCATTTAGCACCCTTTTACTGCTTGCCCAATTTAATTCCTATGACACCCACGCTTAAGATGCAACATTGGTTTAGATCTTGCCTTTTTTAGAGTTTTCTTCCAATGGTTTCTTACTGAAGGTAAGATGACTCTTACTTTCATAAGGTTTGCTGTGTCAAGCCATAAATAATGAAATGGTTAACAGAATCTTGCAATGGACAGTTTTACTGTGATATTGAGTCAGTATTGCCAGTTTTTTAAGACCAGTATTCTTTTTTCTATTTTGGGTGTTGATTAAAACTGAACAGACTAATCTGCTGCAAGAAGAAAGCTTGAGAGTAGGTACTAATTAACAGTAACTAGCACTCTGATTAATATGGATAAAGAGCTCCTTTTTTCTTGATAAATATGGAGGTGCCAGTGAATATTAAACCAAGGGTATATTAGTAGCTGCTTTCTGAAAATAAAACATATTAATTACTTGCAAAATTGCATCTTATCTTTCAGTGTTTCATCTACCAGAACTACTTTAAATGCTGTTTATGAGCTCTACCTTCTGACCTGTTCTAATGCATCAGTGTCCCTTTAAACAATGATGAAATTCACCATTTTGATGATGAGAGCTGAAAAGAGAAAAATCCAGCCAGTAGAGAAGATACACCAGGGCATACTCGTGTGACCTCTCCTCCATCATAATGTTTGTAGGAGATCAAATGGCCACCTTAAATGAGAAGTTAGCAAATGCCAAGGAGAACTCACAGTCAGAATAGCAAAACCCCATCTTCTGGAAAGCAGTCAATAAGACCACTGTGAAGTCATTGCAAGTGAAGAAACAGTGGTTTAAAAAAAAATCAAAACAAAATACAAGAACCAAATGAAACCTGCAAGGAGGATGCAAATGACAGTGCCACCTATCATCCTTTGGCAGTGGCCTGAGTGTCTGCAGTTGGGAGGGAAGTAGAGCTCTGGCACAGAGCAACAGCATCTGCACTGCCTTGAGCTAGGCTTCATAGGCTGAGATTATTTAAATAAGTTTTTGGCATGGACAAAGACATTTACATAGAAGAATAGAGACTGGGACTTCTGACATCTGCTCTTGTTTTCATGGGTAGAAATTAACACTGTAGATAAGATTCACTTTCATGAATATTATTTCTTATTCAGGAACATGGCACTGGCTAACTCTGTGTGGTAGACTGTGCAGTACTGCATATGAACAGAAAAGCTTTTTCCTATGCCATGTAATTTAAAGTGATCCTGATTTCTAATTATCTGAGGCAGTGTGCCAGTTTTGGGTCAAGTCAGAGGATGTTGTCTCCTTCCATGTGGATGCATATGACCATTCAGAGGGTTAGACACCTATGATTTGCAGGTATGTTTAGAAAAAAGGGATTAGATACCAGCCAGGCTGCCTTCTCTCAGATTAGATTATTTGGACTCTGCAATGGAGATGATTTCATTTTGTTTCTTCACACAAACCCCAGCACAATGGGGTTTTAAAGCACTGTTGTTACTCAGTTCTAATAACAAAATAAGAAAAGCCAAAGGCAGTGGAATCACAGACACACAGAATGATTTGAGTTGGAAGAGACATTAAAGATCATCTCGTTCCAAACCCCCTGCATGGGCAGGGACACCGCCTACTAGACCAGCTTGCTAAAAGCCCCATCCAGCCTGGGCCTGATTAAGTATCCATTGTTCCAGTGCCAAATTTTGCCCTCAGTTGCAGGAGTCCCTTGTCCAAATCAATGGGAACTTTGTATCCTACATACAAGGGCAAAAGGTGGCAGCTTGCCATTGCCTTGAAATTGTGGCTATTTCTTTTTTTCCTTGGATCTCGCTGTACGTCAGCACCTGTAAGCCATCCAGGAAGTCAATGGTATATTTCACAATGTCAGCTGTCCTGCTGCCAACCAAAACTTTGGGTCCAGATTCTTCCATTTGTGTCCATGTCAGGCAGCATCTTTATTCCCCAGTACTGAAACTAGTGTCTGCAGAATAAATTGATGAAATAAAAATCTGTGGCTCTTCATGACTGCTGGAAGCAGGTGTCTTTAGGAAAACAAGCTATACTGAGAAAACATTCAGTATTTCAACACTGCTTTTGAGAATATTAAGCTCTCATTAGCATTAAATAAAGTGTCTATTTCTCATTAAGTCTCAATACTCGAGTGAGTAGGAGAGGATTTCAGTCTCAGGAGCAGCTAATGAAAGAATTTTCATAACACCTTATGGAGAAAGACCATAAGAGCACAAAGAAATGCAGTCACGGCACGCACCAGGATTTAAGCAATATGCTCAAGCTAAGAAATAAAAATACACCTCATCAGCATGAGAATAAAAACAGAGGCTGCTGATGCTCAAAGGTCATCACCACCAAATCTCTGGCTTTTTTATGAAGAAAAAAAAAATCCATCCCATACAATCAGACTGGGGAAGGCATAAATATTAATAGATGAGGGCATCTTCCAATTGGACTTGGTGGCAGATGACAGAAGTCTGGACAGCTTGTGACTTTTAGGTAGGATGTACACCCCCAGTTTTATGGATACAGATATCAAGGCTTGACAATAGGACTTGTGTGACATTCAGACAATTGTCTGCACCTAACAATATGTGGACAGACATTCTGACTAACAGCAATAATTTATGGCTGATGGCCTGACAGTGCTTAGGACCTCACTAGGAGCCATGAATAATTCTGATGATTCTTCCTCATTCATTATCTATAAATTTAATTTCTAGATTCTCACTCAGATATCACTGCATGTCCTCTGTTGGTCTCCACTGTCTTTGTGGGGTGTTTCAGTTTGCTGCATTTAGTCTTTTTCAGTTACATTTGTACAAAAAAATCCCCTTCAAACTTCCTATCTCCAAAATAATGTGTAATTCTCTTAGGTTTTCTTTATTCAACTAGGCTTAAATCTCCTCTGACCATTTTATCTCCTGGATTAGTCTATAACATGATAATGTCCAGTTGCCATTCCTAATGGCATGTGTCCTTACTGGTTAAGGCTGGAAGTGTGAACTGCATATTTCATATCTTTGAAAGCTGTATGTATAAGCAATAAGAACAGTCGAATTTTAAAGTCTTTCTTTCATTTTGTTTAAACTTGGGACACCTGAAAATCACCATGATTGTAAGCACAAAAGCAAGAGGTTTCAATACAAGCTATTTTCTAACAATTATACAATTGGTCTAAATGTGTAATGCTGGAATTTGTCCTAAACTAAGACAAAAATGTGCAGGAAATTTGTATGAATGCAAGCTCATAAAGTCAAAACAAAACCTCTGATAGCTTGTTTGATGACAAACAGCATTCCCATGAAAATTCAGTGAATGCTGAGAAAACACAATTGGGAAGGATGAGAGAATCAGACACGAGTCAGTCAGACAGGCAGTTGACAGAACTGAAAACGGGGGCAGATGGGCACTTTAAAAACACATTTAAATCTTTTCATGTGAGGGACCACTGCCACGTTGACAGATACTCTCTGGCAGTTCAAAATGAGAGACTCAGGAGATTTCCGAGTGACTTCTGTGCTGGTGCAGCAATTAACACTGCTACAAATGCTATGATTTACAAGCTGATTTTATTGTTTTTTGTCACAGCCTCACTAAATGCAGCCAAAGAAAATACATTAAAGTCAACTTGAATCTGCACAGCGTGGAGAAATAAAATACATGGGAAATGGTATTTTGTCCTGCATTCCGGCTATTAATGGAAGGAAAGAATGCAGCCAGCAGCAAGTAAGCTGGTTAATAAGTTATCCTCCTGTAATACAGGAAGGGAAAAATTGGTAAAAATAGTATTTATAATACTAGCAATGTAATGATAAATAAACTTTTACCTTATGACCTTTAGACTCAAGGCTGGGTTAGATTCTTCTAGTTAATATAAAGAACAACATTCAAATGAACTCTTTCAGTGCTAATAAAAAATTTTACTAGCTTTCCAAGGGCAAAATGGTGTGCACACAGAAGTGCAATGGCGTGGTTTGTTTTTTCCTCATTAAAGAAAATACTTACCACTATTGCGAATCCTTTCTTCTAAAAGGACAGTATGTCCTGTAGGAAGTTTCCTACTGAAGATCTCAGCTGAACGGAGAAACATGGCTTCTACTGCTGAGCCCTTCAGCAAAGCAATCTGATCTTCATGATCAAGGGTTTGGAAGCCTGAGGAGATGTTGGAGGTAAGTAAAGCAACAGTAGAAAAGTCCCTGATATTTTCTGTCCCGAAGCTCCTGCACATGAGCTTCATGATACTGATGCCTGGGCTGCAGAAAGTGCCAAATACTACAGGAGCTGAAACTTAGATTCCAGAAAATGTTACAAATTTGGACCTCATTAAAACTGGTGAAAATTAGACTTGTGTTTCAGTGGTCATGGTACTTTAGGAACACGATAAGCAAAATGTAGTGGTGTAGCATAACCATGAGTGGGGATTTTGTCTAGCCTAATGCTGCTTCCTAACACCTTGTTCCATGTTTGCACTAGAGCTCTCTGTATGACTGTCCTGCTGCCATGCTGCTTTCAGCCCCTTCCAGACTCTGATGACAAAAATCAGCATTTGAAGCATCCAATTTTAAACATTTCACCTTGCCTTTGTACTAATATATTATTCTACATAAAGGCTTCCTGATGTCTTTTAAATATGCATCCCTCTTTTTGGAGGGAAAATAATTAAAACTCACTGAAGAAATCAGGAGGAATTTGATAACTTGTTTGAATACACAAGTTCTTCCTCTGAAGAAGAACAAGAAGCTGAAGGTCATGGGAAACTTCCCTCCTCCTTGCCAATGCACGTGTGCACCTTATACCCATGCCCTGATTTCTGATGAAACAAAAAACTGATAAATCCTACAAGATGTAGAATCACAGAATGGTTTGGATTGGAAGGGAACTTAAATATCATAGAATCCTAGGGGTTGGAAGGGACCTCGAAAGATCATCTAGTCCAACCCCCAAATATCACCTAGTTCCAATCTCCCTGCCATAGGCAGGGACACTTCCCACAAAACTCCAGCAGTAAAAATAGTAATTACTAGATAAGAAGGCTCCTCTTTTCTTCATTTCCTGAGAGTCACTATCCCAGTTAGCATAAAAACATAGTTACAATTGCAGTTCTAGGCTTTGAAGCAAGACTGTAACACACAGAGGAAGGGTCAATGTCACTGATGTGCCAGGAAAATAATGTTTCCATACAGCTAATGCTACAAATGCTTCCCAAATCACAAGGAGCCCAGTGTTCATTCACTAGTTAAAAGGTAAAATGAGAGTTTAAAAATACCCATGATAAATTGAGATTTTTCAGTGCTTGTGCAAGAACCATAAATACTGGGTCAATCAACGAGGGGAAGTTCTTGCTTAGGACTCACAGTTCAGTGGCTCTGATGACCTAGAGGCTTTACTAGAAAGGCAGCAAAGTGAGTGAAGCAGGGTCTGGCAAGTACTAGTATTAATTAGAGGCAGACTGTTTGGCATTGCAGTGATAAATGAAAATTAAATCTCTCTAGAGACACCACCTCTTCACTGAGCATTTTGATTGTCGATAGATAAAGAGTACCCCATCTCAGAGTGGCAGAGATTGAATTATTCAATGTACTATTCCCCCCAGCACAGTGCTCCTTTTCTTTAGACAGTGTCTGAAGAATGCATGTGTGTCAAAGGAGACATTTCTAAATAGTCTTCAAAATATAAACAAGAATTGCCCAATGGTAACTAAAAAGCATGTAAACCTTGCAATAACAAAATTTGCCCCAACACACTAGATATACCTGGTAGTTTTTTAGTGAATTCCACAAGAACCTGCACGTGACTGGTAGCCATTTCTGTTAAAATCAGAAAATTTCCTTCAGCACTGAATTCCTCATGCAACTGTTAAAAATAGAACGATACAAAATTTGTCAATACGCATAGTCACTATATGTTTAAGAGCATAAAGTACAAGAAATACTAGACAGGATCAGGCATGTAATTTGTCTCCAATGGCTGTCAAAAAAGGTACTTTGCAAGACAACATAAATAATAAAAAAAAATTAGGCTTTTGAAAGAAGAAGGTATTTTCCTCCGGAATACCTGGCTCACTTTCAGTGTCATATCTATCAAACTTGTCTGCAAGATGAATGCAAATCTCTGCCTATAATGAAAACGCAAAAAGCAAAGTTCCAATCAGCATGGGTTAGACTTGAGCATGGAAGTGTATTTTGAGAAATGAAAGCCTTTTCTTAGCATTTAAATTTGACAAAGATGTGTTCTGTCTCAACCCAATGGGAGACATTCTGTTCCCACTCGCACCATGTTTTAACTGTAAGATTTTACCCACAATTTGCTCCACTACTGACTACACCTACTTAGGGTAAGTACAAATATCTTTGCCTTATAATCCTCAGTGTTGTTATCTGCATCTCAACAACTAATTAATCAACATACTTACTAGTTTTTTTGACACCTCCTGTGGTATTTGTTGTTTGCTGTATGAATCCATGATGTAATCAAGAAGATTCTGTTGTTCTGGGGAAAGTTCTACTTTCTCCTATACTGGCAAAAAAAACCCAAAACAAAACAAAACAAAAAACCACAAAAACAAAAAAAAAGAAAGCTTGTCATGAAATGCAGTCACAGAAAATATGTAGCATCTCTTACTTTAGACAAAAACTATAGAACTTTTTCTCACACTTGGACACCAAGCAGCAAAACGGTTTGCTTGCCATTGAGATTTCTATGACAGACTGGAGAATAGAGGAGTATAATGCCTCTAAATCACATGATTTTGTGTGGTTTATTATTAGAAATAAGGAAATGTTTAGCAAATTCTAGATACATTTAGACTTTAGAATCACACCTCACTATATGTGATATATATCTGACATACGTATCACAGAAAATATACTTCATGGATTTTACAAATGCCTTACTGAGTTTTACTAAGAATATCAGAACTACTACTATACTAAAGGTATTTCCTTGACTTGGTGGGAGATGGAGATTTAATTAATACAGACAGCTCGAGAGAGTTTGCAGTTATTCTCTATTCACTGTAATAGCCATGTTTATCTCAAACCACTGCCTACTGTATGAACTATTACAAGAATTTTCTTACCCTATATATTTTAGTTGTAGATGTTACTTGTTTCATATCATGGCCTTCGTTGTCTTCATTTACTGTCTGATCTGGGGGCTGCTTCACATTTTTCCGTAGTCTTTTTGACTTGCACTGTATTTCTGTTAACAGACCTAGAGCACATAATACAACAGATAGCAATTGGATTTACACATGCCCCAGGAACTGAACAGAATACCCTTTACATTTAACAAACCCACTTAACCTGTGCAAATTGTTTTCTGAATGTGTCATTTGGGTTTGAGACCTACTAAGTGAACACTATCGAGTAGTCTAATGCAGCGGGAGCCCATCTGCAGAGCAAACCAGTTGGTACTGGTGACCCCAGCATCCACACAGTGTGCACGTCAGGGGTCTTACTTTGGATCAGCTCGAGTCTGGCTTTACAGACAGAAATCCCATTAGTGATGGGACTGCACTGGAATGTGTCTTTGCTTTAGTTTCATCTGAAAGAAAACCCCTTCATGTGCTCCAAGACCCTAAGCAAAGCACGTTAAGTGGGAACAGTTGGAAGACTGTCTTCAAAAGTGTGCTAATCATCCCATCCAAAACATTAATTGAGGTTCAGCTATTCTTTCACAAAGTGCACGGGGTGTTTCCAGTAATTTTTAAGTAAAACTATGGCTGGAGAGAAATATCTTCACACAGAAAGCCCCTTCAGAGGAGAGGACCCAGTAGCTTTGGCCACTTCAGTGCCACTATACAGGCAGACCAACAGCTGAACATGCAGACTCACAAGTAACTAAGGCTGGCAAACATACCTTTAAAATGTATTTATTTAAAAAGTTACCTGGTTGGTCTTGCTATTTTTCATGTCATTGTATTAGAGGACTGAATAAATCCTTGGTTTTACATTGGAGTTTTACTTGTCCTAATGAAAAGATTTTTGCATTTTGGGGGTTTTGTTTTGTTCTAGACTACATCTGAGTGCTTTGCAACAGGGAGCATCCTTGAGTGGATGTCATAAAAACTAGCAATTTTCTTGTGCTAACAAAATAAATAGACAATAGATATCCTACACAACCTCTGAAAGACAGCCAGAAAGCACTAATGAAAAAGTAAACAGCTAAGTATTCATCCAAAAATAAACCTATCAGCACAGGTTGAATTTTTTTTCCCTATTTTTCTCTTTTTTTTTCTTTTTCCCTTTTGTGCTTCTTTCAGGTATCCTTCCCATTCAAACTGTATATGATGGAGGAAGAAGATACCATGAAAACAGTGAGTTTTGTTGTGAATGTTTTTAATTTCCTGTTTAAGCACTATATAAAATAACCTACCTGAACCCCTGTGAGAAGAGGAAATTTACATGATTCAAATAAGACCTGCAAATAATACCTTGAAAGGGGGGGGGATAAGAGTGATGGAGATAATAGCTGGTATCGAGCCATGTAATTTGTGCTGCCATACAGCATCATAGATTTCTTTTTCTAAATTATTCAAAGCATCCTTTGGTGGTATTAATAGGCTTGTATATTGTTCTACCAACATAGGATTTGATCTACTACCTTGCTAGGGAAAATTTGATTTACATTTGCCTTAAGCAGTGACACATTTTTCTCCTGCTTCCTACTACTTGTGTAGTATTTTGACAGTTTATTCTGGCTTCATTTAAGTTAGCTGGAAAATTCATGTGAGGGACAGAAATTTAGTTTTTGCTCATACATACCTAGGTTTCAATGGGTATTAAATGGGTATCACCTTCCAGGAAGAGTGGCAGAACCTGGGTCTTCCCTAGGTGACATTTTACCCAAGAAACCTGCAGCTTATATCAAAATAACAGAAAATAATAGAGGGCTAATAATTTTGATCTGTCTGCTGTTTGTATATGAAAGACAGAAGTAAGATCGTTGAGTAGCTGCTACATAAATATTTATAAGAATTTACCTCCTTGTTCACTGGGGAAAAAGAGTCCACAGAGCTTGCAATTACAGCCCTACAAAACGAGTAAGTGAAACAAAGTTCAAGGTAACCTTTTATTTCCTAATCTTTTTTTCTCAAATAAATGCTCTATCCTACTAGAAGCTTTGCATTTTACTATTCTGGATTGCCTTGAACTAAAAGCAATTATACAGCACACTCCTCCTTAAAAGCCATTAAGCAGTACCTTGCCAAACACGCTCATTGCAGTGCATTAGAGCATGCTTATGGTTAAGTCATGAGCAACACAAGATACCCAGTGTTTCCATTGCAGAGAGAGAGAGTCAGATGGCAGTGGCACTCACTGGCTTTTATTTCACATATTTGTGAAAATGATAGGCCAGTTTAAAAGTTTCATGTGTGCCCTGTCAGTATTATTTACGCTGACCTATTTGTTGGGGTTTTTTTCAGTGATGGATTGGGGTTTTTTGTAGTTGTTCTCAGTCATTCAGGCTATTTTGAACCCTCAAAATTTTGAACAATGATTTGGGATTAGCCCTGCAGGGGAGTTATTGTCCTCTAACACTGAGGGACACATTGAGTGCTGTCATTACAGTAGTTGCTGTGTGCTCACATATTTACATATTGCACAAGAAAATGTCATATCTTGGGATCTCTGTGGCCTGTTCAATTTGCAGAATGAAAGATTAATTACATTATGCTGGCAGTGCATTCCAAATATCGATGGAGCTTACTGTTTCTCACAAAACCAACAGTTAATATAGCATCTCCTGATCAGATTGAGGGATAGAAGTATATTAAAAATTCTAAGTAGATTAATTTCCTGTATGAACCCAAATTGGTTTCATACATATGTGTATGCTAAAATGAGTGGAGCCACCAAGAAAAAATAAATTACAGCCCTGTTAATGCAAGGCAGAAGAGCAGATGGTTATGGACTGTTTTCAGGAACAAGTTTGCAAAAACAATGGGTTGTCCAAAATTTTACTCAATATGATGTTTTAAGTATGTTTAAAGTTGCAATACAATATCCCTTTTGTTCTAAGTTATTCAATGTAAAGCTCAATGATGTTTATAAGCTATCAGTCTGAATAGAAAATCTTGAGATGAAACAGTACTGAAGTCCATCAGCTTCATTTCTGGAGATGGTTCTACTTAGGTGACTATATGTGAGGCAGGAAAATCTATAGCGTCATGAGAAGACTATTGAGGCCATAAAAAAGGGCCAGCCCTTAGCAGGCTTTGTCTGATTGTTGGTTATATCTGGGTACACACACTTGGCAAGTCCATAGAAACTTACGGCTAGAGGCAGTAAGTCTTTTCTTGGAAATAACATTCAGTGTATACCAGAATTTGGACTTGGCTAGCAAGAACTTGAAAGGGAGAACCTCAGAAAAAGTAGCAAAGGGAAGCACCAGGACTTCATGTTCTGGATTCCACAACATTGCAAAATCCTCACTCCTGGAGAGTCTCCCTTGACTTTTTTTTTACTCCCCTTGACTGCTTTTTGTTTCTGCTAAAGCAGAGTTATGGATGCCATCTAGTGCAGGACAGCCCTTCTTTCACCATTTGCTCAGCTTTTACACTCTTGGGTCCCTGACCACCAACTAAATCCTATTGCTTGTTAATGCCTTCATCTTTTTCCAAAGGATGCACAAACATGGCATCATCTTTAATGGGCCTTTCACCTGCCAGATGACATCTCTTACAGCTTTACTAATTAACACCAGCCTAATTTAAAAAAAAAAAAACAGTATTTGATGAACACTGACTATACAATGCAAATACCTGTATACATACATTCAGCCAACATGCCCATTTGCTTGCATTTCCTTAGGCGGCACTCCTGGCATTTTCTCCTCATGTACATGTCCATCTCGCAGTTGCCTCCATTTTTACACTTGTATACTGCATTTTTTGTGATGCTTCTTCTGAAGAAACCTGTGCATAACACAGCAGTGACATGGGTAAAAGAAAACACTCAAACAAGCAAAGTAATAAAGTTGAAGAACACCTCCATCTTCATCGTATTTTCTGAATGACCCATGTTCTGCTGTACCATAAGTTTCTTTCAGTGCCTGGATGACTGTGTTCTTTACATTAGCATTGATAGCAGTATCAAAGAGAAATCATGGGTCCAAATACTAGCCATTAGCCCAAAATAAGGTCCTGGAACTGTGATTGTTGTGAAAATTCACACCCAAATCTGAAACCTGCCAGGAGTAAGTTGAGCACCACCACTGGAGTCTTAGGGCGATACCACACAAATAGCCAGTGGAAAAAAGAGGAGTGTGCTTAGGCTCTTGAAGTACAGGGTCCTTAGAAAGAGCATTGAGTAACTTGTCATCATTCTTTCAGCTCCTAGGAGCTGCAGAGGCTCCACATACTGCTCTGCTTGATCACCCCTGAGTTTAATACAGAAGCTGCATCGTATCTGCCTATTCCACCTCCCCACCTTATCAGATGAGCAGTTACCTAATTTCACCTGTGCAGGCAGTTCTGCTGGTGTCATCACTAGATTCACTCCAGAGGTGCACAGTGGTAACTGCAAACTGCAACTTACCCAAGAAAATAGAGGGCCTTTCCTCAGCTTGTCCAAATCTCTTGTTTGGCTGCTGCCTAACATACCTCTGAGAGTGGGGAAAATGAGGAGTGCTCAAGCTGTTAAGTGTAATTGAATAAAAGAGTCATCACAAAAAACAGTCTGCTGCCAATGATGACTTAGAACACTTCCTTAGTATTTAGTGTTGCTGTGCCACCACAATCTTTTTGTGTAGCCCTTTGTACAGCAGAGAATATTTAGCATCAACTATAGGGGAATGAGTTCCTCTCCCCATCTGCAGGCAGGTTTCTGACTCCTGGGAGCTTCTGCTGGCACATCACAGGTTTATAGTGCACTTCAAACTACAGCTCTGCTTAAATTTACATTAACCAGAGGTATTCACAAAGCTTTTGCTTTCCTATCATCCCTGTCTGGCACAATAAATCCACCATTATTTTCCTACCCTGGCACTTTGATGCACTGAGGTACCAGATAAGACCCAGTCTCCCATACTCAAATTGTAGCACAGTTTCAGATGTGAATATGGACTATTCTCCGTTGCAGGATTTGTCTGTGTGCTTTCAGAATGTGTTCATCTAAGATACCATCCCACTGAATCTAGGCCAGATAACAGATGACATGATGATTTTGCCAACAGAGGACAATTTCCCAATTTTGGCCCCTGTTTTTATAATTGCATAATCTCTTCCAAGCACCAGTGTGTAGCTACCAATAAAACTATTCCACTTTCTGGTCACCAAAAAAAAAAAAAAAGTCTGACATTTCTCTGAATCTGCTGTAACTCCTGCTTGAAATCTCTTCCTTGCTGTCTTTTTTATTGGCTGCTTTTCAGATAAATACAGTTGAGTGGCATCAGTCTCTTTTGAAATGCAGATTGTGTAGAACCTCCAGCAGCCCCAGGCATTATTTTTATTCAACATTCATGTGGTGTTTAATACATTACCATTTACTGGTCAAGGAAGGGAGAAAGGGGGCTGGATTTAAGCTCTATCTTCTCAGTTAAAGGCAACTGCATCTGCTTTACATAATTTGTGGGCATTTTCTTGATTAAATCCTGTAATTTATGACATGTTTATTAGTAGTAAATGCTGAAAACTCCTGCATAAATATTTATGACATTCTAAGTCTGCCTGGTGACTTATCATACACCCTTCCCACAAAGTGTGTATGGAGGAGCAGAGAACTTCAGTAACTGAATTTTTAAAAGTACATAAGATTTGGAAAGAAGGATGCAAAAATATGGAGCAAAGGCTAAGAACCAACAAGATTTAAGCAGTCAAATATTTGCTTCTGAAAACAAAATATTTCAAAATGTGAAATACTATGACGTGAAAAGTGACTTATTTTTTGCAAAAAATTTAGGTTTTACTCTTCAGTAAAAACTTCAGTTCTTGCTTCAGTTCTATCATGAAATGACTCTTGAATACTTATCTTCCTAAATAGACTTAATAATTAAATTTGAAATTAGCTTTTTGGTATGAATGAAAATTCTCTATATGTTATTTCTAATAATTCAAAATTAACTTAACTGTCTCCAGTATTTTACATGTGACTTTCAATACCAGGAGGAGTTTTCAAATATTCAGAAGCAAATTGGAAATGGCATCTGTTAAACTCATTAAAGGGTAGCCCCAAAAGCAGAAGGTTTTTCTGGCACAGACTAACATTTATCTGATCTTGCCAAATTATAAAAAAGCTCATGTTGGCTGGAAATGTTGAATTTGCTTTGTTCTTTTAGCTAGTCATGAATATAATTACTTAAAGCCAGAGCTGCTCCAATGTTACCAGTGCTGAAGTTTCTTACACAAATTATGGAACTTGAGGACAGCTGTTAAAAGTGTAGATGAAAGCTTTGTAAATATCTGTTTCCTGCACTGATGTTTCTGCTGTTCACAATTGCTAAGAAAGCATCTGTTCCAGGAACAAGACATATGTTTTGGTATTCCTTCCCTACACACCCACATGGTGGGTGCTTGGGTAAGGAAGAGATTAAAGCAGAACCTTTCTTTGCAAGAAGCATTCTCAGTCTGGCATGAGAGAATCCAAGCATCCCCAGGAGTGGTTTAAAGACTGCAAAAACTCAGCACCGGCCTTCACAGAGAGGATTCACAACCAGCTTGTCTCTCAGCAGAACTTACTCTGTGGCTTTATTGAACAGCTGTGATACAGTGTCACACCTGTTCTGTAACATCTGAAAGCAGCCCTTAAAACCCAGTATCATTCCAGAGGAGAAAGCTATACCAGAAAATCTTTGATGCATGGCTGCAAAGTTGTCTCAGAAATATCCTCTAGAGCAGCAGACTTCAAAGCACAAGGTATTTCTCCCCACGCTGCAGCAATACCTGAACTGCGTCATTCTTTAGGAACCACAACTGTGATGCTATTATTGCCAATGATGGCAGGATTTTCTAAAGTGATATATCAGAGGTGAGAGAAACCTCAAGGAAGCCTTTTATTTATGTATTTTTATATATATATTTATTTATTTATTTAATTATGCATATATACGATACCACAGGCAAGTGTTTTATGAGAACAAATGTTCTGTTTAACTTGTTTTTGAATAATATGTGAAATATTAATGATATAGTTCATACTAATTTGTTAATGGATAGTAAAGTATTAAAAAATAAATGTATTTTGAAGTGTATCCTCCTGTCCGTATCTTTAGATAAATGTTCTCATGAGGGATGCTAAATAAGATCCTAATACTGCTCCTTCTGCCCAAGAAAGGAAAATGAAAGGAACGTAGGGTGTTGCTGAATGCATTACCCAAGAAGGAAATTTTTAAAAAATAAAATTAACATATTCATAGCAGAGGATTGAATCACATAAGTATGTGCAGAGCCTCCCCTTTTGCATAAAATGTCCATGGCATCAGTAGAGCAGGGGTGTCACAAGGTGAGAACTTGTCCTGCAGAAAGGGGCTGCATATTAGCTTGGACACATATTGAGCATGAATCAACAGTCTTGTTGCCACCGAGAAGGTTAATCTCATATTTTGATGTGAGGTGCATGATGTAGTTCTACTGCACTGATAAGAGCACAACAGAACTACTGAGCCCAAGTTTGGTCACCATGCTTTAAGTTTAATGTATACCCATGTGAAAAATTCCATAGATACACAAGAATGATCAGAGGGCTCGAAAACATAGTATCCCCTTCGCCTTGTCAAGCAGAATTATTATCCTCAGCACATCTTTTTACTGAATCAGCTGGTACTTTAATCACCTCTAAAGTTTATTGTAGAAACAGAATGTATTATCTTTGAAGAATTCAACTTTTACTATGTTTGACCAAGGGTACTATTCTTTGTAATTGACATTGCAGTCATGAAACAGAGAGAAAACATAAAATAAATTATGCCAATAAAGCAGTAAAATTATGGTTACATAGGGTGATTCAAACTGAATCAGTAAAGAGATGAACACGTATTTCCTTTCACTGTGGGTTTTAGTCTAAGTATTCACCCAGTGGTTTTAACCTTTCTCCTAGAAATGTTCCTTACAAATTCTGTAGTTTGCAATTTTAAGTCTTGCGGAACAATTGTATGATTACTTGCAACTTCACATTTAAACTGAGTTTAATCTGGTCTATAACGACAGCATATTTTTTAACTTTGAGATTATTCACCCAGACAGCAGAAAGAAGCTAGCACCTTATTTGTTTGAGTTACTGAGACAAACTGTATGGCCCCTGACTGCGCTCATGTTTAGAATAGTTGACCACTGTGGCCTGTTGTGCCCTCAGAGATTATTTTGTAATAGATAGAGCAAAACACCTAAATTAGTCCAAAGTCCACTCTCAGTGACAGTGAGATCCACATTAAGATATTTTAGTGCTTCTGTAATGTCTATGCTTTAGCCTTTATCTGAGAAACAGAAATTACAATGAAATACTCATTCACATAATAGAATGAAAAACTGGGACATTGTTTGTCTTCCTATGATGTATCTCGGGCCTGTTGCACACTGTCTTTAGATATATTAGTTATTCCATAAGCATAATAGTCATTCCAATCCAATCATTCCATATTTTGTCCCTTTCTGCTGAATTATCTGCCAATCATGTTTCCAACAGTGGCAATGATTTACTGTGTCCAATTTATCGTGACACCAACTTGTGAATACTGCTCTCCTAAGAAGCAAGACATTTATCTGACAGATACCATCTATTTGCTGAAGAAGCTCCCTCTAGGGAGCTATCCCTATATAGCTTCTTCTAGGGGCTATTCCTAGAAAAAAATCTAGAATTAGAAATCCTTTCATTTCACAAACCTGAAGACACCCAATATGTCCTTTGGTAGCCGGGGGTAAAAGATTCTCTGGGAACAATGCACATTACAAGAGGCATTTGGACTGGGTTTGCAGCTGATTTCCTAGGCAGCCTAGCACTGAATTCCCAGGGGCTTCCATGGCTTTGATTCCTTCCACAGACAGGAACAGAAGAAACTTAGAAGGAATTTCTCCACTGAAAGGGTTATCAAACATTGGAATAGGCTTCTCAGGGGGGTGGCTGAACCCCATCCCTGTTTAAAAGATGTGTAGAAGCGGTGCAGAGGGACATAGTTTAGTACTGGATTCTAACAGCTTCCTAGACAGCAGAGCCAGTCTGCTAGCCTCAATCTGGAAGAGTTTCTTCAGTTTACCGTGAGGTAAATATGGCTCAAGAGCTATAGGTTGGTCAACTATGCTCTATAATTGCAGGACAATGATAGAAGACATTGCTAATCTGTCCCTGGGGGAAACACAGAATGACATACACCAGGTCCAAATGTAAATCCCTTAAATATTAATGACTCAAATAAAATTAACAACAGAGAAAAAATATTTAGAAACGTCAGTAGTTGTTAGCTGAATTGTACTGTCATTGATTTCACCCTACCTTTGCATCCTTCACAAGTGAGAGCATTGTAATGGTACCCAGAGGCTTTGTCACCGCAGACAACGCAGAGCTCTTCTCCTTTCACTCTTCCCGTGGAGTGACCCAGTCTAGGCTTTTTGGCTGCAGGGATATCCATTATCTCTGTTTCCCTTGTGAAAAAGTTCTCTGAGGGTATTCTCCTGAGCTCGTACATGCTGGGGGAATACCATTCCTCATGCTGCGGGGGGTAGAAGCCCAGGTTGGAGTAGTAAGATGGTGATGAAACCTGAGGCTGAATTTGGGGAAATGGCACACTGTTGTACTGTGTGTAAGGTGACACATCTGCCTCTTGCACTGGAGAACTCATTGGCTCTGAAAGGACACCTGGAAAATAATAATGCAAAATCAGTTTTCACTGCTACCATGAAACTACAGTTATCAGAGAAGTTCCCACTTCCAGAAAACCATCTCAAAAAGAAGGCACAACCATAAAGACTGCACTATCTAGACTCAGATTTGGGGTGGTTCTGGTGCTATGCAAATACATTGCAATGTATTTTAACTTAGCTATTCTCAGCCACTCCTTTATTATTGATGGAAACGTAAGGCTCTGACACTTAGATTAAAAAATCCTGAAAGATATCATGCAGCTAATTTTATAAGAGTCGAGTTTACGAGAAGAGCAATCCACACCACAGAGCAACTAACAACCTGAATTAGGTCTCACAGCAGAATAAAAGAAATGCAAAAAGCCAAAATTCCTACAGCATTGGTGAAAGTTAGATCGACTCAAGCATCACATTAAATTTCTATTTAATTCTGAGTGAAAATGTCACAGAATCATAGAGTTGTATGTGTTGGAAGGGACCTTAAAGTTTACCTCGTTCCAACCCCTCTGCCGGGGAAAAACTGCATTGGGGAAAGATGACAAAGGTGAGGATTAATTAGAAGATCAAGGACATGAAATAAACCTTCAAGGAGAGCCTGAAAGGGGAAAGTGAGGCTACCATGAAGGAACACGGAAGATATTCCTAAAATAAGTGGTGAAATACGACCTTCTCACCATCCAGCCTCCAGTGGCCACCCAGTCAGCCTCTGCAGCTTGGTCTGCAGCCCCTACAACCTCAGTGCAGTTCTCATATGAAGCACCTCTGCAAGACAGCACTATTCACTTCCCAAACAACAGCAAACCTAGCAGGGGTACAAGGAATGGCAGCCTTTCCTGTTGGGATCAGCAGAGCATCTGGAAACTACCCTAACTTTACCCATTAAATATCAGCAGGCTTAAAAATTCAGACTATTGGAAGTCTCTTTTTTTTTTTTTTTAAACTGCAAGTACAACATCTAGTAGTCTCTGGATGATGCAATTAAAATTAATCCCATGTCAAACAGCTGAAAAGTGTAATTTAAACTTCAAAGTTATTTGCAAACTGCTTCATATTTCCTGTTGAAGAAATCCACATCTCACCATTTCAGGTCCTTCATTAGTTCCAAGAAAAGGATCTAAGAAAAACAGTGCATATTTCTAGGAAGATGCCACGTCCCACTTTTGGACTCAACAACAGTATTTACAAGGAAATCATAGAATAATGTTGATTGGTAATCATTACTTAATAGTACTTCAGAAGCACTCCAACAATATTTTTCCTGACATAAAATTGGTTCCCTGGCAAGTTTCCTTCACTTCTGAAAAATCAGAAACAATGAAGAAATGCTGACAGTTAAGAAGAGGGAACATCTGCAATGACAGCAATAATTACAGTCTGTATCAGGGCATTCTTCCCTCTCCTTTGTCTCACTTCAATTAGTGCCAGAAAATGTCCTTTCCTCTTTTTTTTCACCTACTTCTTCACTTTCAAGGTCTCACGGTCTTGCTCTGCAGCCTTCTGCCCTTTACTGAGCTGCAGAAGCCATACAAGTGTTTTGGATTTGTGTGATTGTCCACAGCGTGCTCATGCCAATAGCAAATGCTGAGGTCCCAGGTCATGAATAAGCAGCAAGATGTAAGTCTGGAAAAATGTGACATGAACATAGATGAGAATAATGGTGCCATTTGTTATTTACGATTACTTTAATTATGGTTGCATTTAGTTTCTCCAGAAGAGGTCAGGGCCCCACATAGCAGAAGCAGAATAGCAGGAGGCACTCCCCAAACCCAAGTTTATGCCCTTTAGATAAACAGCAGAGACATACAGAAATGTGAGACAAAACATGGGCATTTTGGGACTCTGTGGAAAAGTCTGGAGGTGAGGTTACAGCTTCATGCATCAGATGCAGACTGTCTCCGATACCTGCCTGCTGCAAGATGACAAAACAAGTAAAGGGTAAGGACAGCAGTTATTTAATGCTTTTCACAAATTATTGTTTGATACATATTCAAAAAGCAGGTGGTCTTTAATTATGTTTACTGGTCAAGATACTTCAGGTACAAAAACTCATGTTAACTGTGAGCCATACAGTCATTATACAAAGCAGTCAGCCTCTCTTTGGAAAGGACTTTGTTCACCATGGACACCTAAGTTTTCCTTTGCTAGTTAGTAATTACTTAGTTGATTTTGTTAGAGGGAAGGGGGACAGTCTCAGAATGAAAAGGAAGAAACTGTTGATTTTTAACTTTATGCAGTCCACAGGAAAGTCTACAAAAGCTATATACCATCCTCTTGAATTGTTTGGGTCTCTGAAACAGCAAGAAGAGAGGGCAACACTCCTTCCACAGGAAAAAAAAAAAAAAAAAAAAAAAAAAAAACATGCAGAATATACTGGGTGTTTATTTAAGCCACTATAGATTCATTTGTTTTACAGATAGTTTAGAAAAACCTTCACAGTCACTAATTCTACTCTGCTCCTGGAGGAAGAAAAAAAATATCCAAGTCTTAGTGTGTGAAGTGAAATATGGGGAAAAAAATCCCAAACCAAGCAGCCTTTATTTCTTTCTGTTTTCTTCTGTTAGGCACATAGTTGAACAATTCCTCTGAATTGAGTTCATGCTCAGAGCAATGCAAGGGAAAGGGAAGAACAGGCAGGGTTGAGAGACTGCTCTGAGCTGTTTCCCAGCCCTCTGCATCCAAAAGGCTCCCAACAAAAGCTGAAGAGGTTCTGCTTTCAGAGGCATATGGTGCACTGCTTTTTTCTGTGTGACGTTTGAAAATCAGACGGATTTTTGGAATTATGCTTTGCAAAGTACATGCAAGTCTAGACCAGGTAATTTCTTATCACAAAAGAAAACTAATCTTATCTTGCCAACAAGTACATACACATGCTTTTATCCAGATACATGTTAGCTGAAGTCTGAGATGGGCTGGGCTCGTGCCCCTGTTCAGCCTGAGCCAGCCCACTGAAGTGGCTGCAGTTGGAGTAGTATAAGCAGTGAAAGTGAAATCAGAAACGAGCTCCCGGGAATCCTGCAATATTTTATGTTTGTGAGGTCTTAACTATTTTGAAACATTTATCTGTTTTTGCTTTGGGAAGCGTACCTCTTACGTTTTTAAAGAATGTCGACTTAAGCGTGTACAAATGAGATCTTACAGCAGTAGATCTTTAATATAAAGTTTTGCAAACAAATGTTTTTCAATGAAAGACGTTTTACAGAAATCTGGAACTAGTATTGAAGTGAAACCTTCACATGGATGTGATCACCATAATACAAATATTTTTCCACAATGCCACTTGCAACTGAAGCTCGTCACTGAGGTTTGCTTTGATTCCTTGATTCCTTTCAGTGTTACACAAAATGTTTTACAGAAGACTTGAAAAAATATTTGAGATAGGCTAAGCACTTGTAGAAATGAAAGAGAATTTTCCTTGTAGGAATTAAAAAACATGTTTTCAGTTGGCAAAATTTTACCAAGGATATGTGCAGGTTGAAGGTGGTTTTATTCAGAATATTACAGAAATTACAATGAGAATACCTTTTACTGTAAATGCTATTTTTACACTAGTATAATGCCAGTTGAAGAGAAAAAAACAATTCTAACCACGTTTAAAGTACAGACATCTGTCTCTCCATAGGATATTAATGAAAGAACTTAAAGAAATAAGAACAAAGTTTAGAATTAAGTATTTGGAAACCATAGGAAACTATTAATGAAAACCTGATTAAATTACAAACTAGCTTTTGGCAGATCTTCTTTGAAGATCACTTGGTTTAAACGACCTTCTAGCATCCTACAGTTTCAAGGAAGAGTGCAAGAATAAATTGCAAAGCTGGCCAAGCAAGATCATGACAACATCCTACCTTAGGCTTTCTTCAGTCTAATCATTTCTTGCAGCAAAATACTCTCCTTAAGGTACCCAGTCTCCTTTCCCTCTCTTTTTCTTCCCTCCAGGCCCCTCCCTGCCCCCTCCTTAAGGACTATGGTATAAATAAAATTTCTTAATTCCGCTTTGTCTGTGTCCTGTTCTTTACTGTGAGAATTGTCTTTAAGGCTAGCAAAGGAGTGAAACAGGCCAGAGGTTGTA
Organism: Florisuga fusca; assembly: GCA_038090715.1. Lineage (NCBI taxonomy): Eukaryota > Metazoa > Chordata > Aves > Apodiformes > Trochilidae > Florisuga > Florisuga fusca. The sequence continues at coordinate 4,996,372 of JAAWXA010000004.1, read as the reverse complement.
TAGTTTACTGATTAACTTAATTACAGAGAAACTTCTTTGTAACTTGCTGAAACAATAGCAATGTCTGTAACCAGTGTGGATTTAACCTGGATAAAATTTGATTGCCATTCAAAGGGATGCCTCCAAGTAGCCTAGCCATGGCAGTTTTGTACCTAGCCATGGCAATTTTGTACCTATATTGGTATATTTACCACAGAACTCCTTTCAATAAGTATTTAATAATGTCAGGTGATTCTGTGCAGTAGATTAACCACTTCAATGTAACAAGAAGCATGTTTTAGCTGACTGGAATAACATGGGGTTTTTTAAGCACAGAAATTTATTGTCAGTAAAACACTAAGGTGCTTAGGCCCTACCAGACACATCTGTATGACAAGAAAGAAGTCTGCTCCAAAACTAAACATCAAAGATTGATTCTCATTTATGTAATTTGGAGGTAGCTCTCTGGAGTGGGCAGGATGCTTCTGCACCATGAGTCTTCATTGCTGTCCTGACTGTTCTAAGCCCATGTGACCTCCTTGTGGCTCTTAGATATTACTGTTTAATATATGTCACTTCAGTTCAAAGCATCCTTAAAATTGTGAGGGCTGTGTTGGATGCCAACACAGCATTATTGTGACAGCATGAAGTCAGAAGACTGTGTGGCATGCCGTGGTTTGAGGGCAGCTATGGTATGAAGGTACAAGCCTCACTGAGACAGTGTTAGAAGATGGTGTAGGGTAGAAGGACCCAAACCTACTGCAGTCTTGCCCATGCTGCCCTTATGGGAACAGTCCCTGAGGCAAGCCCATGCCTTATAGACACCTACTAAAGCCATCTAAAGCAGACCCCCAAAGAAAGATAACAGTAGTATCAAGATGGACAGTCCAGGGTTCCTCTTTCAATCAGCACTGTGGTTGAGCCCACTGAGACCCAACATGGGATGTGTGACCAGGAATATATCTGAGGATCACACCTGGAAATAAATTGGCAGACAATCAAGCCCCTAGACTGCCAGATTTCCCTTTTTTTCATGAAACAGTCTTCTTTGGAGGCTGAGATGCACAAAGGACATATCACACATGCACAAAAGAAAGCATCACACAAACTCATTTTGGTTTTGCGTTGCTCAGTGTTGCAAATTTCACCCTTAGGGTTCTGCTCATCCTTCTCGTTAATTTTTTTTCCTCAGATTGCCACTGTTTGGTTTAGCTCTTTGTAATTATTTTTACACAACTTTCTGTTTTAATTTGTGTTGGTTTGATTCCTTTTGATTTGGGGGTCTGTTAAGGGCCTAATTATCTTCTCTGCAGAGATGAAGCCAGATGTTGGCTCATCTGCCAGGTGGTGCTAAAACAAGTAGTTATTTAACATATCTTATGATCTTGAAGCTGCTAAATCGGTTTGGACACTTGATCCTAATACCTTTAAAAAGAACTTAAAAAGAAAAATAAACCATAACCAGAACAAGAACCAATTTCTCTAAAAGGAGTCAGCCTTTTAGGCTCATCTAAGGCACTTCTCTGTGCCTGCAACAATTTTCGGCAGCTTTTTGTTTCTCTCACATTGTCAAATGCATGAGACGAGTTTAGATGTATTGCTTTCTTTTCTCATTAGTTACCTGTCATTTTTTGTTCATTCTTCCTTGTCCACTTCAAAGCTTTTAAGAGTGCTCATTCACCCCACAAATGTTTCAGCTAGGGACAGTGAGGCAGTGAGGATGGCATTTCTTGTTTTGTTATATTTTGATGTCACATTACAAGAAAATGTTTTCAGGACATTAAAAATAACTTAAGGTAGGTATTCATTCAAACTAAAAATATAATAGCACTGGCTTATCTTTCCAGATATTTAGAAATAATTCCAGCTCTGAAAGTTTCAAAACACCTTGCATATTAAGAATGCCTACATAAGTTGTTTTCACACAAAATAGAATGGGGCTATTACTTTAAAGGCCTGCTACTAACTTAGCATATAAATGACAATTTGATTCAATGCTTTATATATTTCAGATGCCACACAAATATGTAAGCTTACCTTCCATATTAAAAATATGAAGGACACTTCTTGTGTTTTAAAATTAGTTCAGTCCCTTGTAAAAATAGACAAGTAATAACCACTGGAAGAAATAAGATAATGGAGATATAGGTATTTAGCACATGTGTAGGTCTTACTATGAAAAGCTTTCAAAGGCAATTGAAAGATGTTATCAAATTCCTCTCTGCAACAGTATTGCTGTCCTAGTTGAATTGCCAAACCTTAGATCAAGGCTTGTCAGCTCTGCTAATGCACCTCAGCATCTTCTAGGTCACGGCTCGCGTCCAGTCAGTTTGGAGCAAAGTGAAGGAATTCAGATCAGTCTATGTCTATCCTGGTAGAAGTATCCCCAGGAAACATTCTTGGCTCTAACATGAACTACAAAGCATCCAAAGATTTTAAAGTAGATCAGGATTTCCTAAATTACAGGGGTTCAAAGATGCGGGTTGGTAGAGATATCACTTTCTCTTAGATCAGGCTAGGAAACTGGACTAGGCTTCACACAGACCGCCCTGTTCAGTTCAATGGGGCTTGTGAAATAAAAACAGAGTTTGCTGAGGAAGAGGAATATTTTAACAGGACAGCTCCCATGGAGACTGATGTACCTCTAGGATTTCTTGCCATCAAGAGTCCCTTTCCTTCACTGGAAAAAACAGAGCTGCAAGGAAGAAAAAGTTGGTCTTTGATGCAGATGCTATAGAGGATGCATTTTACGTATCTGTTTTTGACCACTTTCTAAATCACCTGAGGTAGAAATACAGAAGCAGCTTTCCAGGAAGACAGGGTGGAAAGGAAGGACCCTGCCTTCTGCTAGGTTAAAGATCCTTCTTCATTTGCCTTTTGAGATCCTTTTTCTGGGAATTTGTAACTACTGAAATTCAAAACTACAGTTAAAACACTAACTCCAAGGACACAAAGAGATACTTTACCTTAGACATACACTGTTGAGAGAGCAACATAAAATTTCCTGCTACTGAAAGGTAGAAAACCATTTCTATTTTTTCTAGTTTAAGCTTTTCAGAAACCTGCTGCAACTAGGCATCTTGAGGGTGAGAAGACAGAAGTGCCCTCAAATTACCATGGTGATGAGGCTCACAGAAACTCTTTACTGACATTTCTGTTGAGAGACTGGACCTGGAGCTAATGTTTGGAGATGCACTTAAATTTGTTTTTGAAGGTCAAAGAATACTCTCATCATAGAATGAGTGAAGCATAATGAAAAGATGATATATTTCCAAGGTTTTGTATGGAACGTGAGTAGACATCTTTGAAAAGAGACTTTTTTAAATCAAGGCTGGTGTTTGTAATCCAGCAATTTCTCACTTATATTACATTAGAGCTGTAATATGTGAAAAGACCTTGGATAAATGTGTGTTCTAAGGGTCTTTTAAAAGAAAAGCTTTCCTCCTGTTTCCTTGGATTAATAAGTTTGTACCTGCAAACACTGAAAATAAAAATAAAAATCAAGTATTTTAAAAATATACAATTGAAACCATTTCCTACAAGCACTTTGAAGAGATGGAGTCATATTTTTGCAATTAGCAACTCTGTGGACCCAGTTGCATATTATTTCCAAAGTTTTCTTTCAGATATTAAAGCAAAAGACAAGAGATTTGTAAAGAATTCACCTCCGAGACTTGAGTGACATCCCACACAGCAGGACCAAGTGGCCTTGCAAAACAGAAGTCAGCAAACACAGCAGGAGTGCTAAGTCTTTTTCCTAATGGGACCTCTGATTCCACTCCTTAACACATTATTTCTTTCTGCTACAGAAATGTCAGTTTGAATTAAATCTCCATTCTGCTAAGCTTCAAACACCTATAATAGGAGACAATCCCTCTTCTTAAGACTCCACTGTTTCTGAGTAATGTTTCAATGTGGAGGTAAAGTGTTGTATATTAGCATGACTTAAAAACAGTAAAATAATTAGTAAAAAAGTAGATGTCAGGGGCTAATCTTCCTTAAAAAAATCTGAGTAGTTCAGTTATGAAGAATTTTTAAACAGATTACTGAATATAAAACCTGGCACCCTAAATTCTAATACCATTCTCATCTTTGTACATCATGGCCTGATATTGGAATTAAAAGGTAGCAAGGAAGTGTTTTAGATATTCACATATATGTTTTAACAACTGCAAAAACATTTCTCCCACTAAAACCCAACACACTGGGGGAAAGAAACAATAACACCCAGTAATGCAATGGTATTTTGCACATCATTAGTGTTAGTGCTTTAGTTTAGCTCTATGGAGCCAGGACACTGGAAGTCTTGATTTGGAGAGATGCTCCCCAGTTCTTAGGGCTCTGCAGCAGGACTGGCTCCATGTGTCAGAGTCCCCCTGTGCCCAAGCCATATTCTTGTTTCAGATAGATGAAACTGAAATGTATTCAATTTTTCCAGCACTCAGAAAGACAGAATTTTGATCTTATTTGGACTGGAATTTTCTGTAGTGTTGCAGTTTTCTGTGGGGGTCTGCATTGTGTGTGAGGCCCTGAACAGATCATGTTACTCAATGAAGTTTCCTCTCTGCTGCCAAAAGAAAGGCAGAAGAAAATGCATTATTCTCTTTTTTTTTTTTTTTTTTCCTTAGCAGAACATATAACAGAAGACAGCTTCCCCATGCTTATAAAATATTTACCAAGAATTCTTCATTCATTAACAAAACCATGCTTAGCCTTGAAAAAACAGTGGAACCCAACCAAGTAGAATTTTCCAGTCTGCATCATAAATTTTCATGTGCATTGAAGTTAATAGCATAAGTTTTAATGGTCTCAATTAAGAAAATGGTTTTAATTTAGGTGACATGACTTTCATGAATTTGCACAATATGGCAATGCAAGTACATTGGAGTATAATTTTGTTACAAATTAACTGAGAATATATGTGCTGAACTTGATTTCAATTACTCACGTGAAGATAACATCCATCCAACATACAAAGGTCTGCCTTTGCTGAATGGTTTCAGGTATTAGAATAGTGTTATAAAAACAACCCACAAGCTCTGTTATGAGAGCAATAGTGTGCAGCATTACATTAAATACCACTGACACATTATTTGATAATCCTTCTATAGGTACTGAAAATTCAAAAAAATTGGCACATGCCTACCATATGTCCTTGGCTTGAGATTTCAGTGTATTTCCTTCTAGGAAAGGACAACTTGTTAACCTATTTTAATGACTTACCAAACAAGTGAGGACCTTCAGCAAGAGAAAATCCATCAGCAGTGGCTAGCTGGTGATGTCCTATTAAATTCATTTCAGATCCCATTTATTCTTGAGTTCAGTAGAAATATGCAAATTAAGAAACAGATTAAAAGGAGACCCTGAAAAATAGAAAGAAAAAAAGAATATTTAAAACAAGATAATTGGGATTTTTGTTTACCTATTGTAAGGCAGGATTCAGACAGTTGCTTTAATATTTACTGTAACAAATGCTGGCTTGAAGTTACAATACCTAATTCAGCCTTTAAATAAAATGCTGCATCTAGTTTGTTTGTTTTTTCCTTGCTGTGGTATATTTTATTTGCCATCCTTCTGCTCTTCACTTTAGACTAACAGCAGCTTATGGTCAACCTTGTTCAAATATTCACAAACTGAATGACTGCCCTGACCTCCTGAGGGCATGCCCAGCCCCAGCTTCCAGGGAATACCAATTGTTTGCATTATTTTTTCATCACCCTTTGATCATTCCATTGCTTTCACTTGCTGAGGAAGTATAAGTTTATGGTTAAGTCAGAAGAACCAAGCCAGGAAACTTGAGATTAATTTCTAACATCTGGCTCTTTATCTTGCCTTCAGTAATTACTGTCTGAACAAGATAAATGGTGGCAAAAGCAGTATCCTGGCTTGAGACAGAACAGGACCAGATTTCTTTTAGTAATTGAACTACTTTTTAACAAAGCAAAGTCTTGGTTAAAGAACCAGGCTCTCCCACCTGCTCCTTTTGTGGTCGGAAGCAGGTGCATGCATCTTGCTTGGGGAGGCTGGGAGAGGCTTATGCCCTCTCATTAGCAGCTTTCATCTCCTGAGGTTGCCCAGTGGCACTGTACTGAGTTCTTCTCCTTCCCACTCCAATTGTTAGGCTCTTAAATAAAGAGTCCAGACACTTGCTATTGCCTCCTACTTGAGCAGAAGCTACAGCTATAGCAGCCCCTCAGCCAGGAGGAAGGTATGCAAGTCTCCCTAGCACAGGTCTGGCTCATGTATGTGGGATGGGGTAACTCCAGATTGCACTTGAAGCAGGACCATCATCACCAGGAGAACATACAGCTGCAACAATGAGAGATCTCAAGAGATTTTGCAGACACCGAGAGGATTCTGAACAAAGTTGGCAGAAATGTGTTTTGCTTTGTTTATAGCCTTAATTCTTCATTCAGTTTTATTCCCATGGGACTCTCCCTGGGACTGCATTTCCACTCACCAAAGGCATTTGAGAGTTATAGCCCTGTTTGCTTCCCAGGAGGGCTCAGCATGTTTTTCAAGCAGAAGTGAAGTCATCTGACAAAAACGTGAATGCAGCAGGAGGCCCCAGTGCTGAGCAAACTAGGAAGTAGCTTGTGAGAGTGGCAAGCACACTGTGTAATTATATTCAGATTTGTCTGCAAGGATTCATTAAGTTCTTTCTTAACATAAACAAAATCCCTCTAATTAGGCAGATGAATTTTAAATGTCTGCCCACAGATAACTTAAACAGTTTACTCAGAAATGTCAAAAGCTACTTGTATCACAGAACAGATAGGGTTCTTGTGGCAAATAACATGTAAACACACAGTCTCAAATCTAGCACAAAAACAGTTTTGCAAGAGCAAAAAAAAACCTCCATGTATCTTCAGATGGGAGCTGGCAACCAGCCCAGCCATCCCCCTTGGACTACTTCTAACTCCAATCATTTTCCTGACTCGCCACCCTACTTTCTGAGGGAGGCATCTGCTGAACTCAAGAGCTGAGGATGCCCACATGGCTGCAAAGGTCTTACAACTCCTGGCAGCCACTTTTCTCATGAACTGCCCATGACTGACTTTTGGAGAAGGCTTCTCTTACAGCTGTTAGAGGAGTTCTGCCATGGGAGAGACAGCAGCAACGTCAGGATCCTTCTAAGGGGCAGTAAGAGAAACACAAAAATGAAGCATCTCTGAATGTTTCTCTGGATTTTCTTGATGAAGACCAGAAGAGAGAGGTCATCACCACTCTGTCATGTCCAAGCCCTTCAGTAACTTTCTCAGAGCCCACAAGCATGCAGCCCTTGCAGTTTCTTGCAGGATTAGCACTCCTTGCAACCAGACTCGAAGCTTATGTTCCATCACTACTACTGCCACTTCTCAGATTTCCTCCTGAGGCCCTGCATGTGGAGCTAACACTGCAACAGCTGATGTGTCAGTGGTGGGGTTGCGAATCTCTATATGGTCATACAGGCCCTAAACCTTATCTTCCTAAGTAATGTTGGATATTATATGAAAATACTTTAAAGACAGTTGCAAAATTACGTCAATTTTAAAGTATTCTGTTTACTGTCAGTACTCTGCATCTGTCTAGTCTGTGCTGCAAATACAGGAGCAAGCAAGCTGTGTTTTAAAATGCTAAAATAGCAACTATGTTTTTACAGTCTTTTTGAAATGTCTACTAACTTTTCTTATTTCTTTAAGGGTATTCTGTTTTTTAACATATCCCTAGATAATGCCACTCTTTAATCTCAAATAGACTTCTTAGAATCTGTTGTTCTTTACACACACACAAAAACCAACCTGTTCATAGCAAAAAACTTGGATACATTTGTCATCAACTCTCAGTACACAAATATATTACAGGTTTTGTAACTCTGCTCCTCCTGACATGTTAATTTGGATCTGGATTAATTCAGTTCAGGTCAAACACTCATTATGATTGTACAGTTTCCACCTTTTTAATACTTTGTTTCCTTAATATATTCAAACTGATGTAGACCACTTACTGAATTTAATGGAAGAAATTAATCCTATCATCTGGGGATTTCTGCAAGGCACAGGACATGATCACCATTAAACAGGTGGGTAATATATTTTCCATTACATGTAGCTACTGCAAATTTTGTACTGTGATTTTGCTTGAGCATCAGACTCTTCATTAAATACTAATTGGCATTTCGGTATGGTTTGCCCTTGAATCCAGCTTGCTGTGAGCTACCTATCCTTTATTAGATTTATTCAATTGATTTCACCACTATTTAAACCCAGCAGTGACTGATTTTCAGCTTGCAGACCCACAGCAGTTACACAATATGGAGGATTAAGCACCACTTATTCCACACACTGTTTATTTCTGGGAAATAGCATAAATCACCATAAGTTGGTGTCACAGACTCAGGGGTGGACTCTACTTTCTAAGAGCCTGGCCCACAACACCCACCCCATCATTAGCCCCTTCTTAGCCTGAGCTTCCCAGGCTGCTTCTGCAGGTAAACAGCTGTGGTTCCAGCTGCCTGCAGCTCCCACGTAGCAGAAGCATTGCTCTGCCCAGTGACAGAGGCACCCAAATTGCCAGCAACACAGCTGGGTGACAAGGGGTGCCACCTGGGCACAGAACCTCTTGGCAGAAGTATTCCTTTTAAAGATAGAGGATCTGAGGCACTTTTTTTTGCCTCAGTTGTATCCTTTCAGCTTGCAAAATAAGTTCCTCTGCATGAGTTGGGATCAGCAGCCACTCTCTTAGTTCAGATTTCTTTATCTGCCAAAACCACATAACAGTGGAATGCTTCTTGATATTCTCAGGCATCTTTGGTATGACTAAACATTCATAGATATTTCTGCCTCATGCTTGCTTCCTTATAGCTATCAAGATGATTCTAGACTACTTTAACTTTACTGAAATGCCATTCTGGTGCACCAACTACATGGGTAAAAGCTGAAATAAACGTGCATAGGATATCCATATTGGTCACCAAAAAAAAAAAAAAAAAAAAAAAAAAAAAAAAAGAGCCCCTAAGGAGACACTAAGAGGCATGGGCTAAGCTGCAAAGCTTTTTTTCCCCCCATATAATTCTTTTCATTAATTTTGTTAATAACCTACTTACTTTGCCACCTATTGATATTTTTTCCATAGGCTAAAAATATACAGCAATGGAAAACAGAGATCAGCGTGCATAAAGGAAAAATATGCCTGAATTCTTGAGACAATTTTCATGATTTGTGTATTAAAAGGTATGGATTAGATATAATTTTATTAGATGTATCCTTAGAACAGTCTAGCAGTGCATGTTTATGTATTATATAACTCTGTAAGTGAGAAAACAAAGATATATTACTACAAATGGGGCTTGTTCTTTCACTTTGTGTGTGTGCATGTGTATTCAGCTCTTCTTAAGGAATATAATTTAATGGGAGTATACAAATATATATGCACTCACATATGCATCTGGGTGTAGGTTCCAGATTTATTGTGGACTCTTATCAGTGGACTACCTCTGACCTTACCACAGTCAATAGCAAAGCTTCCCCTGGCTTCTGTGTAAGTCAAGTCAAGCCTCTTAATGAAATAATTCAAGTTAAAATCAACTGAGCTCACTGAAAGACAAAAGGATTGTGGCCCCATATTTTCAAGTGAAGTAAAAACACAGTTGATCACTAGGAAAGCTCCACAGCAGTCTGAGTTTTATCTTCACAAGAAGAATGATTGAACTATTTCAATTACATAATAAAGGAAGACACTGTATTTGTGAAAATTTTTGCCAGTGCTTTGATGTAAGGTACATTTCCCTCCTGTCCCATAATATTGTCCTATTCTTTACACATCTGGCTGTCAATTACTCAAAGAGAAATTTCCCTAACATCATGAACCTATAGCCCAATCCAAACACTGTGAACATCAATGGGAAGATTCCTGCCTCGTTCACAGGCTTTTGATCTGGCCTTTCTGGAGAATATTTAATTCAGTAACTCACTTCTTTTAGAGGCTTTTTTATTTGTTTGCTTGTTTGTTTGAAAGAATATCAAAGAGACATGAAAGCATTAGGAAAATTTGTGCTCCCTGCTTCTAGCCTTTTGCTGCCAGACCATTTCAGCACAGATGGCACCACAGGCACCTACATAGCAACTGGTGCAAAATACAAGCAGCAGTATGAGCAAGTTTTAGAACCAGGGGCAGGACTGGTGCTACTGTCTTTGTCTGAATTTTGTTATTTAGATTTGTTAATAAGACATTTGAAATCAGATCAGTGAAGAGACAGGAGACACAATGAAAGATATTTATGCAGTTTAATTCTAAAGCAAAAATAACTATCTAGAAGTCACTCGCAAGTAAAACTGAGAATTCTACCAGAAGTCTCAATGGCATTTCTGAGGTTAAATAATTTTAAAGAGTGGGCCAGCTTCTGACTGTCTTTAGGGTGACCTGCTGAACACCATTTCTCTGTGCCTTCCTTTCTCCAGCATCTTTTTCATGTCTCACCTAATAAAACTGAAAATCCTCCTTTGTTAATCTGTTTTTCAATTCTCATCTATCCTAATGGGATCTCAAAACTAGTCTAGGATTTCTATAGTCTCTTTAACAAAAGCAACTACAATCAAAATAACAAAAGCCAAGTGTGTCCCACCACAGTTACAATTTTCTGAAGATAAATAGCTAGCAGAAACACTCAGGAAAAAAAATGGGCATTTTCTTAAAAACTGTCAATGTATTCTAATTGCTTGAAATGTGAAACCTCCTTTTGGTTTTGCTACTTATGTGAAATGAGTGCTAAAGTCCTGGACTTCGGAAGATGCCCCTGGAATATGTGCACAAAACCATCAAACAGAGAAATTACATAAAACAAATATAACTCTTCCCTTTCTGGATTGTCCTCTGTTCTCCCATTAGTCACATTTAAAACCCTTTCTGTTCCTAAAAGGATAAAAAAAAAAAAAATAACAAACCAGTACAATTCTAAAGCTGATGCACATAATTAACTAGATAGTTTTACTGAAGGAAAGATCCACTATCAAAGTTATTCTTTCTTTTCCAGTGATATACAGACACAGAAACCAGCTTTCCAAACCAATTCCAACACTAACATTATTTTTAATGACCTTAACACTGTTCCCAGAGGGAATTCCTGCTGTTGCACCAGTTTCACAGATAAAATTACTACCCCTTATATTATTCTTCTTCAATAAAATGCTTGCTTAAAAAAAAAAAATCTTCTGGTCAAAAATCCATTAATATCCACTAAATAATTCAGGTGAGAAAATTGCTTTTATAGTACAAAACAGCAAGAGCTATCAGTTTAAGGAATTACTACTTACTGTTCTTTTCTGGAAGACTGCAGATGGCAGGATGTAAGACAGTTCTGCACTCAGTTCAGTATCCTAACGATTCTCACACAGGAACATTTTTGTTTTGGTTTTTTGGGGGTTTAGCAGAAGCCTGTAGTGATAACACAATGAATCAAAGCTTGGGCTCGTTGGCTCAGTGCCCAAATGGACAAGGATTACTCATTAACATTTCTTTCTTTGCGAAACTCTCCAAACACAGGCTATATTAAAACATTGTGAATTCCAGGCTTCTGCATCAGCACAGAGACTTGAGATGCTTATTAATACTCTGGTTGGGTGCAGGGAGGAAGTTGGCTCAAAAAGTAGGGTGATAGTACCTTGTTGCTGATTATTACATTTTTCCTGCACATTTATGTTATTGTGACACTCAGCATCCTTGTCTTTCCCATCCAAAGACTCCAGATTTCATTCCAACACATACACTTGACTTCTAAGTATTTCTGTTATTATTTATACTTTTAGAGGAACTGAGCATTACAGTAAGTACTGAAGAAGCAGAACAAATTACAGCACCACAGGGATTTCAGGACACTGAAACTTGGTTACTGGATGCACCACAGTCTCTAACAAACTGCATCATTTTGATTTGGGCTTGTCCCATAAAGCTTTAGGCATGAAACTCAGGCCCTTGACTTTGAACCTAGTAGACTCATTCATTTTTTGTGCACAAGGGAAGAAACTGGTATCTGTGAATCAAATCCTGGGTAGGCTACACTGCACCTGAAAATGCTGATTTCTTGCCACTGACAGAAAGGGAACCATGAACCACTACATCCCCACTTATCCAGTAGAGGAATTTGAAGTAAACTGGAGCAAATCCAGGCTGTTGTGTTTCAGCATCCTGGCTACACAACAAAGGTAATAATTCAGTTTTGTGTTGCTAAGCATATCCAGTAGGGATGAGTTGACCTGGCAGTGGTATTGAGGCAAACTTCAGTCAGAGGGAACAGCTGGCAGCTTCACTCCTGGTCTGCCACATGGTATATGCTCCTGTCCCTCTCTACATATTTGCACTGTCTGATCAAGAGAGAATACACAGAGACACAAGCTGTACCTCCTGCTTCAGAAAAGAGAGGCACTGGGCAGCAAACACACTTCTCTCTAGGAGAAAGGTGACAGCTCGCTTTCCCCCTGTTCAAATGGAAAAAAACAATTAAAACAGGTATATTCATCTTCAAGCTTATATCAAGGAAATGAAAACTTCCTTCCTTTAAAATATAATTAAGAAAGGGGCTTTCTCATGTGCTCTGTCCCTTGTATATTCACCTGATAGCCGGCCAAACACAAGTGGTACGAGAGGTTCCTGAAAAGATCAATGGGAGAATGAAGCTATAAGGCTGTCCTAGGACACTAGGGCTTCCAAGGGGATACTGTTTCCAGGGATTTATGTCTTTAGTTTATTCCAGCAGGCACCAGTGAGATGATAAGTACATTTAAGACTAAGCCCTCATTTCTGACTTCCTGGAAACCATCACTACTGTACATTTTGAGAATTCTTTTTTTAAAAATCTGTGTTTAGAAAAATTGACAAAGGACTTTCAAATATGAGAATCCTTCCACAGTGACCCCATGCACACTTGACAGGGGATCTATACAAGCCCAGACACTCCAACATCCCATCTGAGACTTTCTAATAAATGTTCACTCCAGTGGTGCCTAGGAAACACATTAAACAAACAAACAAAAAACAACAAAAAAACCTCTCCCTTTGGTCATCCTGAGACCAGTGAGGGGATTTGTCCCTTACCAGGTGAATAAGTAGAGACTGAGCCAAGAAGTCCAACAAATATCATTATGTTTCATGGAGCTTTCCATGCCTTGGCTGTTTCTGAAGATCTTAAATCTCTTTTTCAACTTTCAGCCTCCAGCAGCATTGGTCCTAGAAGTCATTGCTATTGAAGTCCCTAAGGACCAACCTTCAATAAAGGTTCTTCCCCAAAAAACATTTTTATCTGTGTGGATGCTGTTTGTCAGACAGCACAGATCTCACCACCACAACAGAAACCAAATTTAATACCCTTATTCTCTTAAAAAAAAAAAATGCTGGAATTAGAACCTTTTCCCTTTCCTGTCAATATTAAAGAAGCAAGGGGCAAAGTGGTGATTTGTTCACTAATCAATACTTTCAAGACATTATTGGAAGAAACAAAGAATCCACATGATCAAAGACATGTTGCCTGAGGCATTACTAGTTCAAGGCAGGTGGTCATATTTTGTTGTGGCTGATGTGCAAATGAAAATTGAACAGAAAGGAATTAGAGCAAATAATATATCTTCTGCAGTGTTACAAGAGACTACCTACACAGCATCAAGGGAGAAAAGGGAAGGGAAAAAATTCAAATCCAGCTACTTATAAATACAATATACTTTTCAAGATAGTGTTGCATGCTCTGATTTTGAAAATCTCAGTATATTAATTCACATCCTAAAGCTTCTCTAAACAATATTAAAATTACTTTTGAAATTGTAAAAAAAAGTGTTATAAAATACATGCATACTATTATCAATGCAAATGCATATTCAGCTATAAAAATAAGGATTTATATCCTTATTGCCCTAAATATTGCCCTGCTCTGGCAGGGGGGGTTGGACTAGATGATCTTTCGAGGTCCCTTCCAATGCATATTCAGCTATAAAACTATGGATTCTATATTTGTACATACATATATAAACCCCCAAATATTCAGAGCTAGAAAATACTGCTTCATAAACTCCCAAGCTGATGAAAGACCTGGAGGTTCTGTTGTAGCTCCTATTTGCTCCTCCTTCTGCTAGTCTGCCTTTTCTCCACTGAAAAAATTACCACTCACACACACACTGACAACGTAATTCCATGCCCTCAGCCATGGAAAAGTCAGAAAAACCCTGTGTTATCATCAAAGTTATCATCAAAAGTGTGGATAGGAAAACCTAGAAGAGAAGGGGATAGGGAGGAAAGGAAGAAAAGCCAGGTGGGGCCTTCATCTTCAACATTTCCTTCTCTTCACACTCCTATGAATGCATCACCATACACACACACACACAAATATATATATATGTAAAAATAAATATATTTATAAATAAAAATAATAAATATTTTATACATAAAGGAAATCATGAACCCAAAAATGACCAGCACATACTTTACTTGGTTTTGCATACAAAATCTTATCAATAGCTATACAACTTTCTGCCTGCTCAGAGCCAGCTGCTTGGGGTTCCATCAGCATTCTGCAGATGACAGCTGCTCACAGCAGTGCAAGACCTTGGGTCTGTGTTTGTTTGACAGGCCAAAGGACACGTCTTGACCGAGACCTGCTTGTTCTCAACAACCTTTCCCCATGCTGCAAGCTCCCAGCATGAATGGCACTGTAGGCATCCGGGGGCACATCTGAGCCAAGCTTTGCCTTGGCACAAACCATCAGTTACAGCCTGGAAAGTGTTCTTGACTTGATTATAAAGAGTTGCTACTAAACAGCAGTCACTTGCAGCTTTTCTTTCACCCCTGCAGCAACTCTTGTTTATTATTGCTATGCAGGGAACACATGTCACCCACACCACCTCAGGCCATGGTCTGTCTCCCCAGACCAGCCATTCCTTGCTCTTAGACACTCAGAAAGATCACTATTAATCACTTTAATGAATAAAAGGAAGTTTTTAATTCCTTGAAGGATGGCAAAAATTATCAGTAGCTTACAATAATTTTTATCGTATGATGATAACTAAGTCATCTTAATACATAAGGCTGCTTCTTTAAAGGCTAAAGGAAAAACCCAAACAAAAAAACAAACAAAAAACCCCAAACAAATAACCCATAGGAAAGGAACGGGGTCCAAAGTTTCAGTGAGTTAACTGTAGTAGCTATTCATCTTTTTCCTCAAATATTTCAAAAAGTGGAGCAATAACTCCACTTTGAAGATTAGTTTAGCCTCTTGAATAAGTCATTAATTAGAGCCTTTTCATTTTAAGTTGCTCCCTGATAATTTGGTTTCCGAACAGGACAAAAAATATTGTTCAACAATCCTACCTTTTGCCCTGATGAAATCCAATATTCTGACTTTATCACTCACATATTTTAAGTGCAATGTCATGAAAGGGTAAAATGACCATGGAAAAAATCTGTCCTAAGGGGGGAAATTCCTCCCAAAAGGCAGGAAGTTAATAGTTAGCCAACATGCTCTGACAGAAACACATGTGTCATTATCACAATGCCACCTTACCCCTGTCTGGGTGGAAGAGGAGAGCAGAGTGTACGTGGAATCAGCTACAGTATCCAATACTAAATTTCAATATGGGAATCTTGGCTTCCTTCCCTCTAGCTGACTTCAACTGAAATTGAAAAATTGTTTTTCTAAAAATATATTCTTGATATTCCACATTAGATTCTCTCATTATTTAAAACTGTAATTAAGGCACTGCTATTATATGCTCTTCCTTCCCCCCCCTCCCCCCTCCCTTTCCTGCTAGGTTTTAGAAGTTTAAAAGTGCCTAAAGGAATCACAGCTTTAAGCTAAATATGTTAATATAGTATTAGCTGATAAGAAATTCTCCTAGAAGCATCAAAGTAAATATATACTTTATTCTTTCCTTCTTTTTTCCTCTTGACAGTTTGATATTATACAGTATGACAGTGATCGAGTTAATAAGGGTTAGCTTTCATTTATGTAAATATTTGGAAAGATAAAAATATTATGAAATGTTGATCTATTCCAGTAAATTAATGCACTGTCCTTTCAGTAATAAGTAGTTATTTTAAACTAAATGTCAAAGGTGATGAGTGAAGTATTATTAATAAATAAATATTGGGATGTTTTTAGACGGGCTTTTGAATTGCTAAAATATTCACACTAAGTAAATTAATTCTGCAAACTTTTAAACCTCTACTTGTTTCTCACACAGGGAAAAAATGTTTAAAAGGATTAGTTCAGTAGCTAACAAGAAACCATTTCTTTCAGGATGGGAGAGAAAATGTAGTCTAGGTATCATATGAATGCACACTGCAAGCCACTGGAGGTGCAGGAGGAACCTCTACTAATGCTATTTGACAAGCCAGGGTCATTGCTGGGACTTTTAAAGGCTTGGTTCTACACTTGAGCCTTCTAGAGGAGGCTCTACCATGTTCTGAACCCCTGCAGACAGATGGTTGCTCTCATTACTTGTTGACAGTGGGCCCTGCACAACAGGCACAGGATCTCAGACAAGTACTCAGAGGAGAGGCTAGAGGAACTTGGACCATCCCTTCCTCAAAAGGTCTGTGACCACCTATGGAGAAGGGGTACATCACACACTCAACAGCTGTTGGGAAGCTCAGTATACTTGCCTACACATCGAGGAGGAAGGCGAACATCAGGTTTGGATAAGAAGAATCACATAGGACTCAGGAAGAATCTGCCTTCTTCCCTCCTTAAGAAAGACAGCTGTATGATAAGGATGAGCCGGGAGCTGAGGATAGCCCCACTGATAGGGCACAGTCCCACAGTAGCTGAATGAGACCAGGGTGCTGATAGCAACAGGCCCAGAGGAGGAAAGGTGGTGAATCAGAACCAGGGGTCATCCAGGGATCAGCCAAGAGCAGCAGGGAGAGACAGGGCAAGGTGCAGGACTGGAGACACTTTACCTGCAGCATCAGCCCAAGGTCCACCTAGGAGGAAGAGCAGAGGCAGGACTGGAGATAACACAGGCTAGAGCTAACACCTGCAATCTACCTAGAAAAAAAAACCAACAATGAGGCAGGACATGAGAAGGCAGCACCCAGTACACCTCCAGCTTGTCACAGGCCAGGACTACAGCCCCGGCTTGAGCTCAAATAGAATCCCAAGCCAATGGGCTGGGTGTGTGGGAGGTCCCAGGTGAGGTTGATCAGGGCTGCTAAAGACCATTACTATCTTCACATGTGTCTGATGTAGACCAGCATCCATTTGTTGCCTTTTCCTTGTTCCCTACTAGAATTTGGACAAATGTTGAAGACATTTATAGTCACTTGCAGCAGGCAAGGGAAGCAGCAGCAGGACTAGACCCCTAATGGTCAGATTGTACTGGAAAGACTGATATTAAAAAGCCAATGTCACAAGTTCATCTGAAGAATATTCATGACTACACTCAGCTATGGAAAAAGAAAAGGACTGGGAATTAGATCACAATTGGATAACTGGGTTTTGGATATAGCTGAGATGTTGTCAAATTCAGAAAACTAAGAATATTAGCTTTCAACTGCCTCCATATTAATTCCAAGAAAGTCAGCCATGAATCTATGGGTGAAGCCCTTCCCACCTCGTGGAAGATGCTGGTGGTTTGCCTGGTGAAACTGATGCACAGCTGCTGGGCAGATAACAGCTAGGAGCTCTGAAGTGGCCAGGGCTTTCCTAGGACAATTGTCTCCTTAGCCATGACTGCTGTAATTAACAAACATATGAGCAGGCATTGCCTATGTAGTGGGGGGAAAAAAATAAAGTATAATGTGCAAGGCCAGAGACAACTGGGCAGAGGATCCTCATTTCACGTAATAGGGCCCAGGTCAGTCAGATCATGCTCATTTTCCACCTACTGAAGGGTTGGTACCAACAAGAGAAAGGTATCTCAAGGCCAAAGAAAAGGGAGGTGGTTGAAGAGGAAGTTAAAGGGATGTTAAGCAATAGCTCTTGAGAGAATTAAAGGTTTTAAGTTTATTTTCCTTTCTGTCTTGATCTTCAGTTTACACAGTTGCATTCTGAAAACAAATCACTTCCCTCTTCGGAACAATGAAATTAAAAGCAATATAAAGTTTATTAAATTTAAATAACACAAATAAGGAAATGCGGAGGCTACTTATCTCATAGTAGTTTTAATTTGGGCTCACTATGAAGAAAAGCTTCATTTATCAAAATCATTTTGAATACCCTTTTTGTGCAAAATTGGATCACATCCCAAAATATGAATCATTTGCATTGGCAGATCCCTCATTTATCTCAAATCTCATTTGGCAGATACACTTCATGTTCCCATCTCATCCCACATCAGAAAAGGTATAATAAAAACAGGTTATATGGAGAATAGTAATAGCACAGACTTCATGCATGAGAAATTTGTCTAATTCTTTTTCTTGTCTTTAGTGATGCCTACCAAACCTTCACAACAAAGGGAATCTTACAAATTAGTGAAATTTAGACTTTGTTTCTCTAAATAGGTGTATAGGATGAGAAAAATTATGTGAAAAAGGACAAAAGTCAATGCAAAGCATGGCAGTTTATCTACTTAGCAGCATTAGCCAGTGGTTCCTCCCTCTGCACTGGCTCCTCATGAATATGGAGCCAGTTTAGATGTTTCAATCTTTTCTCTGGTGGTTTTCTCAAAATTGCATCAAGCTGGTATCAAGTGGTATATCTCTCTGAATTTATAAGCCATCCCCCAAAACTGGTATTTCCCAGGAGCAGTGGAGTTGCCCACCGAGAAAGACGAGCCCCATCTTGGCTGCTAACCCACAGAGGAGTAAGTTTTCTGGAGCATATGGGATCAGTCCCTGTATTTCACCAGTCCATTTGAGTTGTATTTGCCTTTCTTGGACACAGAAATTGGTTAACACGATGGCAAATGGGGAAAGATTTTAGTGTTGCAGAAATACTGGCTAGGAGGTTCTCTGGAGCTAATAGTGGACCAAGCAGCCAGCCCTTATGCTACATTTTTTATCTGGCAGGAACCAGCAGAGAGAGAAGCTCCAGCAGGAATCAGGACACCTCCTACCAAACTCCTGAATGTACAGAGCCACCGAACAAAAAAAGTCCTCAGCCCACTTGAACCATCCCCCATGTACCACAGAGAATGAAGTTCCAGTTTCTGATCACTGGAATTTAAGTGAAAAGTTAAAAACAAGACATCACCAGTGATCATTAAATCAAGGAGCTGCTGTTCTGGTTATCTTGTGGACTACAGCAAATGCAGCAAACTTACACGTCTGGTTACACATGAAAATTTTTCTTGTCTGAAGCATATGTGTATGGCTATGTGCAAGTGCTGCTATTTTTACTCAAAGGAAACAGAATCTGTACATGTGATTAACAAAGAAATTAATGCAACTGACAACTGAGGGGCAAAAATTTTGCCCTGTTCTTTTTCAGATAGTCTGTTCCCCATAATATTGTCTGATGATAAACACAGAAGTAGAAGCTGGTTGGAGGAGCATCAAAGGTACCAAATAGTGGAGTAACCATATGATTAAAAGGTACAACTGATGCTCTTCTAACTGATGATGCCCCAGGTGTAATGCATGCTGCCAGACAGTCAGCCTCATGTCAACACAAAAGAAAGGAAACCTTCCTGTATGCATGGACACATGATATCAGGTTTATATCAAATATATATCAAATTATTATTATGTATCGAATATAATATCAAATTACCCAGACACTAGCAGATGATTCTATATTTCAGAATGTCTTAGTAATGTGCAGCCACTAAATGTACAACCTACAGAATAAAAGATTGATTCATATAGCAATATCAGTTTTTTAAAAGTAGAAAATATTTTTCTCCTGAGTGTGTGATATCAACATGGAAACGTACTTAAACCCTGGAACTACAATTTTTTCCCCTTCACATCCAGTTCATTCCAGAGAGGATCAAGGAAGAGTATGTCTAGCTCTTACCACTTGTAATTTAGTCCAAGAAAGGTAACTCAAAATTAGTAAATAAAGCTGCTATTCTCCCAGTGATGGAATTACTGTTCAAGTAGGTGATGAACTGTAACCTTGAACTATGTAAGACCTCAATGCCACTGCTATAGCACAACACCCTCTGTATTAAAAAATGTTTTCCTGAAGGAATATAAATTCTACAATTTTTAAGAAAAGTTGACAAAGCATAATGCAGTTGTGGTGTAAGGTTGATCTAGAAATGAAATTTAACAAACTTAATATTCAATATTATGAAATTCTCCTCTGATACTAAAGGTAATACAAAAATAATTTGCCTGAGAAAAAGGATAATTAAAAAATACCAGAGACTGTAAATAAGCAGAACAGATAAATATAAGTGAAGTTGAAAATCTTAGTACTACAATTTCCAAGTCAGAGAACTGTACTTTTTATACTTCATACTTTCTAAACCTCTTTTAAAACTAACAAGTTGAAAATCGTTTTATCAGTTTAATCATTGACTAGTTGCTTAACCTGCCTTGTTACTTATGTCTTTGAAAGTCAACAGATAATAATATGAAATAAATAAAACCTTTGTCACTCATTCCTACATCAAGTTTTACGTAACTCTCCTAAATGAGTTGCAACAGAAACCTTTGAACAGCATGCCAGTAAAATGGACTGTATTGCAAAGAAGCTGATAAAGTCTTGTTTGGAATATTGTCAATTTATTCCAGGAATTTAACTGTAATTAACCATATACTTTAGGCTTCTTGAATGTAATAAATCTCAGTTCTGTAAATATACAGCTCCTCATTTCTTCAAGTGGAACAGCTTGATCTATAACGGCCTGAATACAGTCCTTCCCTTCCTTGAGATTGCCAGTAAAAGTGGGCAGGGACACGATGATTTCTGTAATAGCAAAGTCAGCCAGCAGGTGCTAAAATTATATGAGACCTTGACTGCCTTTACACTTGACTTTGGATTACTTCAAGGCAACACCGAGGTGTGAACAAACTGTTTTCCTGTACTGATCCTTCATCCCTCTACTCAGTATCACAGTTTAACAGGATTTTAGCAATCTACTTCCTAGTCCAGAGTTTAAGAGATCAATTAAGATTCTTAATCTAAGAAGATTCTCAGTTTCACTGAGAAGATTCTGAGAAGATTCACAGCTTCTCAGTGATATCCACTAACAGTACAAGAGGCACCATACATAATCTAAGAAGATTAAGAATCACAGTTTAACAGGATTTTAGCAATCTACTTCCTAGTCCAGAGTTTAAGAGATCAATTAAGAATTGGGGCTGTCTACATTTTTTTGCCTTTAGATGGTGGATACTCACACGCTTTGTGGTGAAAAACACCTGATGTAGCATGCAGGGCAGGGTGGAGGTGGTGTGGGGTGTGGAGAAAAGGAATTGCAGGTCTGTGTGCAGCTACAGGGGTCTGATCTTGCTGGGATCATGGAATCATGGTGGGATAGTTCGTATTACTGGAGATCTGCCTTGGATGGATGTAGGCTCTTTAAGAAAAACAGACCAGGTCAGCAAGAAGATGGATTTGCCCTGTACAGGAGAGCATGCATGGAGCTCTTGCCTAGGGATGGAAGTTGAGCCACCTGAGAGTTTACAGAGTAGGATTTGAAGCAGAACAACGAAGGAAATGTTGTGATGGGTGTCTTCTACAGGCTGTCTGAAGAGGAGAAAGTAGATGAGACCTTTTTTTAACAAACAGAAGTCTTGTGTGTGCAGTCCATGGTCCTCGTGAGGGATTTTAATCACCCCATATCAGTTGGAGGAATAACACAGCAGGAACAAACAATGCAAGTAGTTTCTTGTGTTAATTTCTTATAACTGGTGACAAACTTCAACTGGGAAAAAGTGACTGAGGAGCTGGAGACAGGACATGGTCTGCTGGACCTGATTCTTTGAAACAAGGATGAACTCCTTAGGAGTATGAAGGTTGTGGGCAGCTTTTGTTGCAGTGACAATGGGGTAGTGAAATTAAAGAACTGAAGAGGCAGAAGCAAGGCAAAAAGCAGGTTCATAACTCTCCTGCACCGGGAGAGCATGCTTCAGCATGTTGAGGACTTGTTTGGAACAATCCCATGGACTATGACCCTAGGGAGAAAAGAGGTCCAGAAGAGCTGGTTAACATTCAGAAATCACCTCCTCTAAGCTAAAGAACAGTCCATCCTGAAAAGTAGGAAACCAAGTAAAGGTGTCAGGAGGCTTGCATGGATCAGCAATGAGTTTCTAACTAAAAATAAAGCATAAAAAATCAGCATACAGGTGGTGGAAGCGGTGCCGAGTGACCATATAGGAATATAGGCCATGTAAAGCATGCAGAGATGGCGTTAATACAGCCAAAGCCTACCTGACATTGTGTCTGGTGAGAGACACAGTAACAGGAAGAGCATTGCCAACAGGTCAAGGGAGGTGATCTCAGCCCTGGTGAGGGCCCAATTGGGACTGCTCGGTCCAGTTCTGGTACGCCCAGTGCAAGTAGAACGTGGACTCACCAGAGAGTACAGTGAAGAACTATGGAGATGTTCAAGGGGTTGCAGCACTTGGCATGTAAGGAGAGGCTAAGACAGCTGGGACTGTTCATCCTGGAGAAAGCTCAAGAGGGACCTCCTGAATGTATATGAATAAATGATGACACAAAGAAGATGGAGCCAGACGCTTCTCAGTGACATCCACTAACAGTACAAGAGGCACCATACATTAAGTGAAACAGGGAAAAACATTTAAACATATGAAAATACTTTTTTCACTACAAAAGTGATCAAACACTGGACCAGGCTGCCCAGAGAAGTTGTGTAGTCTCCACATTTGGAAATACTCAAAATCCAGCTGCAGGAGGAGTTGGACTTGTTGACCTCCGGAGGTCATTTCCAGCTTCAACTATTCTGTGGTGCTATAAGAAATTATGTGTTGTGGGGTAAACAAATTAACCTGGGCACCTTTCATTAAGACAACAGATACAGAAATCTTGCTCCCTGGAAAAAATGTAGCATCACTAAATAAATTAAAATGTAAAGACTACTCACACTTTGGGGAGCACACCAGGTGAGGAAACTCAAACTTGGCTATGAATGAGCAACCGAAGTCTGCCAAACTTGTGCCATTTCACATTTTTCTTGAGGGAAGACTAATGAAAATATTAATGAAGGAAACATGATGCTTCCTAGAAGGATTTGTACCAACTGGGATGAGGAAATCTGCATGTGTGCTGTGTTGCACTGGAGGATTTGCTGACCTTCAGCTCTTGCAGTAATTTGATGGCTCAGGAAATATCTTGTGTTCTCTTTTCAAACTAACACATGTGCGTGTCCTCTAAAACTATCCCAAATATTGTAACAAACCAGAGAACAACCTTCTAGCAAACTTCATCTACAGGCCCTTTCTGAAGAGGCGGATTCTTTTGTTAAACTTTGGGGAAGTTTTTCCCAACAAGTGGCATGAGTCAGCACCATAACTTCTCTGAAAGACATAGAATTGCCCAAGAACAACTGCTAAATAATCCTCCTGCCTCAGTCATGGCATGAGGGAGACAGGGGGTCCATGGGCTCTGGACCTGCACTCACCCCTCCCTCACGCCATTTGTGGGGACCCCTCAGCATGGAGGAGAAGGGCCAGAGCCCACTGGAACCATCCCAGCTTCTGCATTAAAAAATAAAAATACGTGGGCCACAGGTATGGCTGGAAGAGGGGTGAACTGGGAGCAGTGGGTGCTTGGATCTGGATAAGCTTAGGAAACAGAAGGAATTCTCTGAGGGATGCATCTCATGCTCCGACAGCTCCTGTAATCCATGCAGGCAGTGAGGGGGGTGGGGACAGGGACCTTGACTGAAGTTTCCCTCCCAGTTTTGTCAGCAACTTTGTCTTTCGGCTCTGTCCAAGCGCGACCTTTCCCTGTGTGCTCTGGCAGAGCAGAGGCTGCCGAGCAGGGACAGCGCGGCCTTGACCTTCAGCCATCCAGGGCAACACCTCAGCTGCCCGCCATGACGCGGCTGCGGCAGCTGCCACTGCCAGCACAAACCTCAGCTCCAAATGTCTCCCTTTATGGCATTTAAAAACAAAAATAAAAAAAAGAAATTATTACAAACGAACCCTTTGCTCTTACTGACTGACTCTGTGCTGTCCTGGGGTCTTGTGTACTCTTCCATGAATTAACAAGGGTCAGGAGAAGCCACATATGGAAAAGAGAAAATACAGAGTAAACATAAGATCCAGCACAACCGTAGCTTTTTTCTGTACTGCGTCCAAAGGGCTGTGACAGGTAAACCTGCCCCCAGGAGGGAGCAATGGGAAATGGGAAGCAAACAGTGTAGGACAGAGGGTTTTCTGTCACCCACCTGCTGGGCTCCCTCCCAGCTCGCTGGGCATGCCCCATACAGCAGCATCATTACACAGAGTAACATCACACCCGCTCAGGTTGGTTGCCCTTCACTTGTTTGTGTTCTTAACATTAATGTTTTTCATTTGTAAGTTCAGGTTACATTCTTTCCCACCATGCATCAGGAGGGACCCATTAAGCCACCTTTATCCCCCTGAAGATTTTTCAAGGTACAAACTAAAGAAATTATCACTGTCAGGACATGCACTGGGTCTCTCAGAACATGCAGAAATCTTTCTTTTGATTTATGTGTAGAAGAGAGCACAGGGAACAAATAGAGAGGATCAAAGTCCCCTCCCTAAAACAAAAGAAAGTCCCATTCCTTTTATCATAGCATCAGCAAGTTTCTACAACTAATTCCCATCCTGCTCACTACACCTATGCCCAGGAAAGGGAAAGGACCTGGCATGGTGCTTAAGGTGATGGCTGCCAGCTCCTGAGAGCAGATCCATCTTTATTGGGAATCCAAAATATTTCCTGTTTTATAGAAGTTGTTGTCTTTTATAGAAGTTGTTGTCTTCCCAAGATGGGTGATCCAAAGATTCATGAGACACCTCTGGTCAACAACAGGGGAACCTACAGACATTTCTTTCTCATGAATTCCAGTGTTTTCCTAACATATATTTAACAAAATAGCCATGACCTGCTCAAAGGAACTCTGAATATGTCATGCAGGTAGAACTAAACCTAAACCAAGGAACAAAGTAGGTGCCGAAAGTTTTTACAGAAAGAGTCCAAGCATTGGCTTTATTGAGTAGATAAATGCGATTATACATAAACAAATGTAGTCTGTCGGCTGCTGCGTATATCCAATTCACTAATTAAATGAGGGAGAGAACCAAGTTAAATGAGTCAAGCTTTTATTATGACAGAGAGTTAAAATATCCAAATGGTATGCTCTTGGGGAAAAATGGTTGGCTCTCGTTATGTTATTTTTAAAGGTAGGTCAGCACAAGCAAGAACAATCTTACTAAATTTCTTACATAAATTTATTTCTTTGCTTACGTAATTTTGCATGTAGAGGATCCATAAAAATGAAAAGCAATATAAACACTAAAACCCAAAAAGGCTGAGATAAAAAGGGATAATTTTTCCTGTCACAGCAAAACATTGTTATGAAGTGGAAGTTAAAGCTGATATCAGTATGTGAGTAATTTAAAGCATTTTTACAAAGAAGCTTGCCAGATTGTCTTCTGCATGTACATACAGAACTGCAGCAGTGTTCATAGGGTGATCTCAACATAAGTATTTGGATGACATAAGAATGAGAAGTTTCTAATCTCTTAATTTCATGAGAGCTAGGTTTTGAAATGAGACCTGAGTGAACATCCTGGACCTTGGGATGATGCAGAATATCAGGTCTTGAGCCATTCTGTAGGTTTTCACTCAAAAATCTAAAGAACTCCAAATTCTATTTCTATGATTTGGAAGCTGATTCATTGTCCATCTTCAGCTCTTTTTCTGTATTACCTCTTAGCTGCAACTTTATTTCTCCATTTCTCTTTCCCCCTCTCTGTTCTTTTAATCACAAGAAATATTAACTTCTTGCTCTTGAAATGCAAATAATTAAATAGCATTCTCAAATTAGATTTAAAAAGGGAAGAAAAAATATTATAAGAAACCTGTTCAGGTTTTGTTTTTTTGTTTTTTTCACAAAATTCTCCTTAAAGAAAACAGTGACTAAACCTAAAGATCTCTCTAACTATCTGACAACAGGAATCAGCTGGAAATATTTAAAGCCAGGACACATTTTGCGTGATCTTGAATTCATTTTTACCTTGCTACTTTCAAATCAATTATGTTACACACATGAGACTCCTCCTGGCAATTCATTAACATCTGGATGCCCTTGTTAAATTTTTTATTCAGAAGTCTGTATGTTCTTTTGGACTAAGTTATTATTTCCCAGTGTAAGCTTCCACTCAGGTGAAATTTCATTGTTCTCTCAGTAATTTTTTTCTTTCCCACTACAGGGATTATTTTGTTTCAGTGTTACATAAATATAAGAGGAGTATTAATTACCATTGAAATTTTGCTAGTAGTGCCTAGAAAACATGAGATGTCAAGGAAATAAAAGCTGCAGATTTTTTGTTCTAAAGAAAGATCAATTGATAACTACACTGGACAATATATAGCTAGGACTTACTGTCCTACCTTTTCTCTCCTCAGACTTAAATGAATATTCCATGGCCTATGATCTATTCTACCATTTCACACTGTGAAGAGTTGACTCTTCCTTAGCTTGCTTAAGATCTCTTTTCCAATATAAACCCAATTTTGCTTCATTCTGCAATCAGAAAATAATTTTCAATTCAAACCCTGAGTGTTTGAGCACTGTCTTATATTTGAAAATATGCAAAAATTATTTTAGACAAGGAGACACAAAAGCATGCAAAGAATGCACTACATGACATTTTATCAAGCTAATATTTCTCCTTAGAAAATAGCATCTGAGTTATTCACACCCGTTAGAATTAGAGCCATGACTTTTTTGAAGTCAGCTTGGGATATGCCAGCTGTTTGCCTGATTGTTTAGATGTTCCAAATTCTCACATATTTTTAAAAAACAGTTTTAGCAGAGACACCTTCAGTGAGTGTGCTTTGTCAGATCCCACAAGACAAGGCTCTTGGAGAAGATTGCAGATAGACACATCCAGCAAAACTGGAGTTACAAAGCCTGTTTGGTCACAATGAGTTGGCTTTACTCTTGGTCATACAGTATTGTGGAAGCCACTGTGTAGATCAAAGAGTTGATTAAGTAACCAAGACTTCCAGGAAAGAAAATTAATTTCCAACCAGTGCGGATGTTTACACTTCATGCAATGCACCTGAACAATTTTAAACAGATCAAAAGGAAAGGAAGAAAGACAGCCCAAACATCTGAATGTTGTTGCCTAGAAAAGCATTGTGGTCTGTGCATAATGTCAAGTTGTCAGAGAGTATATTCTGCCTCCAGAAGCAGTTAAATTTAGAAAAAAAAGTGTTTTCATGGACTGAAAACCTGAAGTCCATTTCCTCAGAGCTGCTCCCAATCCATTCTCTGCCCAGCCTGTGTTTGTGCTTGGGATTGCCTGGACTCCCCAGTCTTACTGTTTCTAGAATAGTCCATTGTCTGGTCTTACCTTTCCTTTTTCCAAGATTGGACTTAAAAAGACTCTTGTGTTAAATAATTTTCTAATAAGACTTTCCCTACCAAGAGTTCCTGTCGTAACTACACACAAGCTAGGTGACTGGAGAAGGAGGGAGAAGCTGTCTGATTTGCACATATGCAAGGAAGTGCCTTCTTTCCTAAACTGTTGTGGAAGTTCAAAAAGAATTCGACAGCAGCTGGTCCAGCTCTTTTGATAGACTGGTGAGAACATTTACTCAAGCTCCTGCTACTTAAATCTCGAAATATTGTCTATAATCTGTAAGAATAAGATATTTTCTTATACCTGTTCTAGATGTCTGCAGTGAAATAAGCAACTCTAATCTGAAGTCTAGAATTCTGAAAAAAATATTATTTTCAGTCCTAACAGAATAAAGTGATTAGATGCTTTTGAAGTGACTATTAATAAACTGCATTGTGTCAAGGTAGGATTGAGCTGTACCGTAACAAGTACTCCCATCATTAAATTATCTGCTGATATCAATTTACAAGTCTTCACTTTAGCTATGTATTAATTCTCCTCACTTTATTTCTTTACCATATTTAGCTGTAGATTGGATTTTGCTGTGTAGAAAACGAACCAAAGACGTGAAAAGAGAATTAGTTAACTTCCCAGTGCCCCTGCTTGCACTGGGGGGGATAAATCACCCATGGATTCAAATGAATATGCAAGCATAATTCCACTCATGGCACTTCAAGAAAATAGCAAAATGTGTGTTAGAAATTTTCACATCTCATGAGCATCACAGTGGCTGTATATGGTACATAAGAACATTCATAATAATGAAACATCACAAAGAACATCGTAGGCTAGACAGGATAGATTTCACTTGAATTTAATGAGGCAGTAATCATAATAAAGACAAATTAAATCACAGATTACTGAAATACTCCATTCTGAAAAGAGTATTAGTGCCACAATGAACCTCTATGAGTTGCAGCTAACTGCTTGAGATCACACAGCATGCTCCACTGGTTATTCTAAAAATGGTAGAAAAAGGCTAAAGCCTCTTTAAACTGTCAAACATATACCAATGGCAAAAGAAAATTTCTTTCAGACATAAATACTCTGCTAACTCTCAAATGGTTCAGTACTTCATTTGCAGCAATAGCAAGGCTGAGGCATAGAAAAGTTACAGATCCAAAACTAAAGACTTTGCTTGTGTAAGTAAGCTCATTCACCTAAATGAGGACAGATAGAGGTTGAGGCCAGGAACTCTATTAGTATAATACTAGAAAAATATATTCAAGTTACTTCACAATAATGAATTGAGTGAGAAACCTAATCCCAACAGGACTAAGATTTCCTTTGATAAGGATTAATAATATTGCATCACTAACGATGATCTTGTATTCAAAATTATTTCATGCCAGCACAAAATCTTTGAAGGTGGAGAAATCTCAAAAGTATCCATTTTATTACCTTATCCAGACTCTGTGAGCTCTGCATATAAAGTAGACTGTTAATCTATCTGAAGGAACTGGTGAAGTAATACAGTGTCATTGCTGCTACGTGTTCCTCTTCCTGTTGTTGAGTGAGCATTAGTAATTAATTAAAGCCTAGTCTCAAACTTGCTTTTCTTTCAACATGGGCTTGCAGTTTGGCATAGATTAAGCAGCTCAAATCCAGCCTAGAGGAATTCTAAACAGGCAAAGCAGGGCCTCTCAGGGCAGGTTTTCATGCCACTGGAGCCTACATATTAATTAAATATGTAGCTGTGGATCTACCATATGACTTTGTCCTTTCTCCTTGCTCTTATACCCATAGGCTTACACCAGGCAGGAGCCCTGCCAGGGCTGGTTGTCTTCTAACAGGTGCAGCAGCTCCTCCCAAGGGAACACAATGACTGAGAAAATATTTACTATCACTTCTCCCAGTCCCATCATTGTCAGCCTTCTTCCATATTACCACCCCTTTCACCTAACCACATGGCCAGATTTACTTGATTGAATAAGAAAATAAATATGGATGCTTTATTATTTGGGGCAATTAGGCAGGAGAGGAGATGGGAGTAGCTGCTATACAAACCGTACAATTTCAAGACTTATGACAAATCCTGAAAATTTCCATTTTCATAGTGGTAAGAAGTCTGTTCTTCCATGTCTTGCGTTGCTTGCTTTTGCTTTCTCCATTCCCTTCTCTGTACTTCACTGTTCTGACTGGTAGCACCATACGTTTTCTTTGGACTTACAAAAGTTTCATTGTTCATCTCTGTTTCTTCAGCCAGTTCATCCTGATCAATTATGCCACATTTCTCTTCACTGAGGTTTTCTGGGTCAGCCCATTCCTGCTTCTCCCCAGAAGCAAAGATAGCATAGAATATCACTCCACTGTAATGTACCAGGGCAGCAATCAGAAAGACATTTTGCCATTCTTCCCGTGTCTGAAAGAATAGTTCAGTTCTCATTAAGTTTGAGATAAAAAGAAATATTACTCTATGAAGTAGACCATGAATTAACACTTATTGAACCATGACCGTGATCACTGTTAGATTCCTGACGTTACAGACAGAACAATTTATCAGTCATTGTGAAGATTTTTTTTTCCACAACAACTGCTAATAAGACAGGAATTTTTTTCTTCACAGTGTTTTTCTCTTGCGTGTGAAATGTTCATGAAGTTGGAATGCAGGGATTCCTCTAGCAACTTAGTTAATCTTATTGTAGGTCAGTGGTAGCTTGGAAACCCTACCAGAAATGCACTGTAGTGGAGTTTTACATATTCTATAAGCATTGGCCAGCTTCAAAATATCTTAACTTTAGTTGCATCATCTAATTCTTTTCCTAGAAAACCTGGAGAAATGTTACCTTATGTTTTGTCATTGCACCAACGATGAGTGGGCACACCATGCCGGACAGTGTCCCCACACCATTGGAGATCCCCATCAGAATGCTGGCATAACGTGGGGCTATGTCCAAGTGATTCACATTAAATCCTTCAAGAAATCAGAGACAATGGTCAACTGTACATCTTTACACTATGAGACCAACAGGGCCTTCTAACAGCCCTTTTGGCTGCAGAAGCCTGAAAAAATTAGGAAACCCTATATTATATATGTCAGAAAGAAGAACACCACTTTTTTGGTTGCAACTCTTCATTCTTTTTCAAAACCCCTTTTTTTCCTCATCGTTGGGGATCATGTTGTACAAAAATAAAGTTTGGTTTGGCATCATTTAAAGCATCTGTGCTTCCCACCTTCTCATACTGAAACAGTGCACTCAACAAATATTTTTAATTAAAGGATGAATGCATCATGTTAGTCAAATGTCTGATACTTTTTATTTAGGTGGTAGTAGTTTTTATACATGCTTTATGGTACTTTAAGTGGCATTTTAGCAACATAAAAGACCAGAACATAAGCCAGAAGGAAAATAATTATCCTTACTGTAATGTATCTCTGAATACATATTTTATCAAGAAATAAAAACAAATAGTAAAAATCAGATGAAGTAATTATTTTGCTTCAGTTAATGAAAGTTAGGCATATGGGCTATGGATGATGACAAGAAAGGATGATGAATCCAAGCCCATGGCTTTAAATACAATAAAAAGTTGAGTATCAGGAAAATACTGCAGTGAAAATTGATAGATAGAAATAGCCTGATATATAAGAACCTCATAACTAAGTAGAAAAGCTATTTCCCATCTGCATAAACCTGAAACAACTGAACGTTACTTTGCTGGTCAGTTTTGTTCAACTGATCCATCTTCTTGGCAGCCTGCTAGCTGATGGCCTTCCATCTCCATACCAAAAGGGTTTTTTCTAGTGTTGGTACTGGTGGAGCTACACAAATAATTCTGAGACTGGTGAGTCCCATGAAAGTGTTAGAAACAGCTGCTCTGGAGAAGGACTCGTTATAGGACACAACAGAGGGAGGACTGACCCAAAAGGCAGAAAGTGGTAGCTATGGCTAGAAGCAGACTTACAACTCATAGCCTTTGAGCAACTACTCATGCCAGAGTAATTCTCACTCTCCTTTGAGGGATATTTTCAATGCAAGATGAAAATGTGGCTGGCACTGTAAAAGCAAATTGTAAAATAACAGCATGAAGCTGGTGTAAACTGGAATCGATAAAGGGCAGATTCTTTCAAAGCTCACTGTCCTTATGTGAAGCACTTTTCATAGATAATGAGGTAAATGATTTCTGAAATGGAAAGAAATAGGGAATACTCTATAAGCAGCCACATTAAGAGCAAATAGAATAATATGAATTATTACAATAACAACAGTGGGGTTAACAACATCACTTTATCACTAATAGTAAAACTAATAAGAAGATTAATTCTTACCTGAAATTGCAAATCCACTGAAGCCTACTGCTAACACCAGAAAGGAAATAGCCACACCTTTTGTATGAGAATAACCAACAACCAAAAGCAAGGTTGCTTCCATCCCAAAGCCTTCAAATGGAACACATGGGAATAAATTACATTTAAATTACTATTGGTCAGGGAGACTAATAAGGTCTAGCCAGAAGAGCAACTTAAAATGACACAAAATTTTTTGTAACTTAGAGCTGTTCTTGAATATACTTAGAAACTGTGGAATCACAGAAATATTTTGGTATTTATTGTTTGAGAATATACTTTTTTTCCTTGTTGCTGTGTAAATGATCCAAGCAATTGGTAAAGTTAAGTTACTGTTATAATACAAGGAAGAAATGAAAAACTGACTCTGTTCAAAGTGCTGCAAAATTCACAAGTACACAGACATGGTAGAGATGGAAGAAAAATACTTTTTGCCTTCTATTTCTCATAGTTGTAGTGATGTGGGATGTTCTTGGTAAATGGGAAAAAAAAAAAAAAAAAAGAGCATTTTACATACAAGTGTGCCATCAACACAAAAGGACATCCCTGAGCACAACTGACAGTCTCTCATTATGCAAACTCACATTTTCTAATATGTACCACTAAAGTCCTTCTGTTTGTTTGGCTTGGGTTGGTTTGTTTTTTTATTTAATGACACTGAAAATACACCCTGAAGATACAGTAATTCTGAGAATCTTTTGTGAAGATGCATAGCCAAGCTGCATGGCATCTCTAACATCAGGCATCTCTATTTCAGGCAATCTACCCAATCCATAAAAAATGTAAGCCAGGAACTGGCAGTGGAAAATGATTCCACAGGCTATCTGGCTTGAATTTTGTTTCTATAATTTAGCATCATCCCTACATGTAGATGTCATTGAATTTTCAGTTAAACAACTTAAGTGGAACAAATTATTTTGTGCTGACTAAAAAATGCCTGTCCATACTTTGCAGTTCTGTTTTGTGAGGGGCTTTTTTTATGCAACCCTTCTTGCCTAAACTTGCCAGTGGATTCTGCTGGAAGTAGCATATGGGAATACAGCTGGTTATTGTAAAACTGTATTCACCAGGAAAGGGTCTCTTCAACACCATAATACATCGAATTGTGGAATCATCAAGGTTGGAAAGGACCTTCAAGATCACCAAGTCCAACTGTCAGTCCTAGACCACTGTAAGCACTAAATCTTTTGGAGCACCAGGTCTACACATTTTTTGAATACCTCCAGGGACAGTGACTCCACTGCTTCCCTGGGCAACCTATTCAAATATTTTGCCACTCTTTTGGTGGAGAAATTTTTTGCAATATCCAATCTGAACCTCCCCTGGTGCAACCTGAACCATTTCCTCTTGTCCTGTCACTCATGAGCAGAGAGAAGAGGCCAACACTCTCCTCACTACACCCTCCTTTCAGGCAGCTCTAGAGAGTGATAAGCTCTCACCTCAGCCTCCTCTTCTCTTGGCTGAACAGACCCAAATCCCTCAACTTCTCCTCAAAGGATCTGTTCTCCAGACCCCTAATCATCCTAGCTGCCCTTCTCTGCACCTTCTCCAGCACCTCAATATCCTTCCTTTGCTGCAGCACCCAAAAGTGCACACATTACTCAAATTGTGGTCTCACCAAGGCTGAGTACAAGGATAAGATCACCTCCCTGGTCCTGCTGGTCACACTTTTCCTCATACAGACCAGGATGCAGTTGGCTACTTGGGCACACTGTTGGCTCGTGTTCAATTGGATGTCTGTACAAGTTTGCAGGATGAGGCCTATTTGGTCATACTACTCTTCTCTGGGCCACTCCCTACTGTCCTCTTAAGTGGACTCCTTCCCTCCTCCCTCTTTAAAAACATTGGAGTAATGATTTATACCATGAGGATATTAAACATCAGCTCTCCACTAAATCCTTCAGATCAACCAGCTGCAAATGCAATCTAGGGTAATCTGTCTCATGGACCAAACTGTGATTTTTGTGTCAATTGCAGCACACAATTGAAATACATTATTGTCAGAATCCAATAGTACCTCCACAATTCATGACCTTCCTTACAGTGGTGGTGGTTAAAATCTTCCTGCTCCTTAAGAAGTCAGCTAGCTGCCCTCCAATGGGTACGATGATAGTCATGACCATGTGAGGAACAGCTGACAAAAGGCCAACCTGCAATTAAACAAAGAAGTTCTTGCTACTTGTATCCTCCCTCAGGATTTAGGGAGAAGAGAACAGGAACCAAACCTTTTCTTCACCTCTTTTTTTCCCCAACAGACACTTTTTTTATCCTAGATCCTTGCATGGGAGGATTATAGACAGGGCCAACAGGACCTGCAACCAAGGCGTGGGAGACCTTAAGCTACATTTGTCCCTTATTTAGGGATTTTCAGGAGCTTGAGAGACTCCAGCAAAGTCATGTCCAAGTAGTAGCAGGCCTTCCCAGTAATGGCAGTATGTGAGCCATGATGTGGCCAGGAGCTATCCAAGTCAGCCCTGGTCCACCACCTCTGCTGGCTCTTGTGAGGTGAGTCTCAGGATGCTAAACCAGATGCTGTCCAGACATTGTCTCAGTTCCACATTAGTTTTTAATTAATGAGATACACAGAGGTGTAACTCTAGCATCTATGAAGTCAGATCAGACTAAACAAGCCCTTTTTTGTCTTAATAATGCTGTTCTTCATCTCAATGCTGCACTTCATCACTCAGAGTCCCATTGCTACCACGGCAACATTGCAGAACCTGAGCATGTTGCTGCTCCCAGAGCACACCAAATAATGATGTTTGTTATTAGTTTGCAGGATTACAACTTTAAAAACACAGCAAGCTGGTTTTTTAAAGGAAAGTTGGTGAAAGTTTTCTGGAACAAATATTCTGAAATCCTCATCCAGGCTCTGAAGTTGAAGTGTAACAAAAGTGGCTTTAATGAATTGGCACTGGTAGAGCATATCAATCCATATTTCTCCCTGCATTGCCAATGAAAACTAAAGGAGGAAAAAAAAGCAATACCAAAAGGCTAAAAATTACCTTGCAATTGATGCTAAACTGTCAAGACTAAAAAAAAAAAATGTGCGTTTTTATATTTGCTTACCTTGACAGTAATAATTAATTAATAATACAAAATTAAACAACTCCTGGTTTTCACGATATGAGGGGTTTTGATCAACTCTTTCTCAAAACACCTTTTTAGTCCTTTCCTTTTGCCATTTAATTGATTCTAGCAAGCATTTATTTCTATCTGATCACCAGTGCTTCACCTCAGAGATTTACCTTGCTTATTGCAAATCCAAAGACTTCTTCAAAGTAAGCAGGCTGACTTATCAGGAGCAAATAAAAGGTCCAGCTTCTGCAAAAGTTTGCCACTATGATTGCATAAACTGGCATTGAAGTGAAAAATCTCTTCCAGGGGGTACTAAATTTCTAGGAAGACAAAAAAATGTTAAAGGCATTTTTAGTAGGTAAAAGGCAAAATAGAAGAGATGTATCTTTTAGCACCAGGACTTTTTTAGCATCCAATTTACCCTGCAGAACCTGAGCACACGGGTGCTCCCAGACCACACAGATAATGAGATTTGTTATTAGCTTGCAGGATTACACCTGAAAGTAATTTACAGCAAGCTGGTTTCACTTACAATGCAAGTGAAAGGTGTTTCCTGGATTAGTGGCAAAAAGAAGGTGGAGAAACTTTCTTAGGACATTTAGGATATTTAAGTTGTCTACTGTGCTACTGTTACTCTACTTACTGATACTGCAGTGGAATCCTGCTATTGGGATAACAGGATTAGTAGCAGGATCAAATAAAACTAGAGAAAATCTTATGCCATTCCCCAGTTTTTAGCATGATAGTTTGAGACATTACACTTGAAAAATCAGGAAAAAAAGGATACTCCAAGATAAGAAACATGTGGCAGCACAGCAACAGGCAGCTACCTGCTTTAACCTAATTAATTTTATTCAGCAAGTTCATGGTACAGGATTTAATGTCTACAACTTGCTTTTGACATTTCCAGTTTCTGTTTGGGCTGCAATACTCCATACAGCTGGAACAAAGAACACTTCAGAGCCTTATCCATTTATAATGGAATTCAAATCAGAAAGATCAGAAGGATGATGATGTAATTAAAAGCTGAAAGATGTAACTATGGAAATATGAATCAACGCTCTCTTTTTTTTTTTTTTCTTTTTTTTTTTTTTGTAGTAGTAGTAGTTGTATTCTACAGGCAACCATATGCCTGCAGTTGTGTGTGAACACATGGTGGAGGTAGTAGTGTCCTCTGCAGCAAAACCACTGTACAGAGAGGAAAAACCATGGCCTCAAACAAGTATGTATGTCTCCAGCTAAGACCCGAGTGACTTCAGCCAAATACCAGGAGCATGCCCAAAAGGAGATTTTGGTACTGTATACTGTCAGCAAGGCTATTACCCAAAACATGCAGAGGAAAGAGTTTAGAGTTATTTCGTTCTAGAATATTCAAGACTAAAAGCCATGAAGGAGCAATTTGTAATTTAACAGCTTTGTTTTTCACCCCTAAGCAAAAATGAGGTACCTAAGGAAACAGAGATAAGTTTAATGGGAATATAGATTTTAGATTTAAGTTCCCAGAGAGAGAAGTCTTCAAACAAGGAGATGAACTACGGTGAGAGTGAGCAGGACAGAAACCCTGTCCTTAAACTTTCAGAATTCTAGTCATTGTCAATAAGAACTCAAAAGGCAGCTGGATAATTAGCAGCTGCAGACAGCTTCTTATTTAGCCATTTTGACTGATATTTTTAAAGTACATGATAATTACTCAAGAGCAGGAGATCAGGGAGCGTTCTTCTCCCTCTTTCCCCACTTCTTTACCTCCCTAGGTTAGGGAAGCTCTGTGAGCCAGAAGTGAAAACAGCACTGCATGTTTTGCTGTAGCTAAACTCCTCCTGCATGAGCCTGATCCTGTAATTTTCATAAAAGGAACAGTCTCTAAGCATCAACAGCTAATATTATCCATCCAGTCACATGCTTATCTCATGCAAAGTTCTCACAAATTATAACCAGAAACCTTTTTTACTTACACTTGCACTAGCTAGGCCAGCTCCTTCTCCAATACTTGTTTCTATATATATCTTTTCTTCACTGGTTATTGTTGGATGTGCAGCAGGGCTCTCATAGGCATGAAGCAGCCAGAACATGTACCAAACAATCCCAAACATTCCTGGATAGGCAGGAAAAGCAAAGTTCAGTGTTAAAAACCAAAAAAAGCCATGCTTCAGTATTGGCGGGCCTTGAAGTTGTTTTTTTTTTTTTGAGAGCAAATAAACCTAAATCTGTGTTAAAAAAACACCCAGGCAAGTAAAAAAATAATAAGACTAACTCTGTGTATATTGTCTGCTTGTGTGCAAAGACCGTGAGCATTTTGTCATTTATGTTCTGTGATACATGTAGGGCAGAGTAAAAGAAGAAGCAAAGTTTTTCTGGGAATTGGGAAAGGAAAAAAAACAGACTGGTTATAACATGGTCACAATCTGCATAAAAGAACTTCACATTTAGATTGCAATGGCAGATCTTACGCTGTGTCCTGTGTCTCCAGAAAAAACACATCTAACCGGGTTGCTGATGTGCAAGGTTGGGTTTGAGCCATCTCTGCCACATACTGCAGGGGAAAGCACAGTTCAGCCAGGAGTCATATGATAAGACCATTTTATGGAGGTGATACTGCTATACTGAGGGGGGGCAGTGTGGGGCAGGCGTCTCAGGGCAGAAGGCTTCAGAGGCATCTGACTCCCCATCAGCAGAATATGCTCTTAGGGTGGGCTCCAGGACACTCACCACATGAGTGTTTGTGCTACAGAGCAACTTTTGCAAGAGCATCCAAGCCTGTGACTGCAGACTCAGTCATACAGTTGTAAAGCATTTTACAACAGAAGATTACAAACCAATTTCTTTTTTCAGAAGCTGCAATAATTAGAGTACACATTGGAATACCCATTTGCAACCTCTTCACTCCCCAAAACAACTTTAATCCATACTTGTTAAACAGGTTTAACGAAACTCCTGGCTGTACTATTCTAGTCACAGAGATCCTTTATGTTAAGCAACTCACCATAAATATAGAAGACTGATGACCATCCTATATACTGGACCAGCACACCTGCCAGTGGCATTGCAACCACCGCACCCGCATAAGACCCTGGAGGAGAAAAAGGATTATCAAAGCATGTCAGCTGCTAAAGGCACACCCAGCCTTCAGTGCGGATGATCCAGACAGGTGTTTACAGGGGCAGAACTGAAGGGACATGTCTGGCTGATTGGTGCCATGATTCCTGTGAATGGAGGGAACGGATTGACAACTGTAAAATTTTTCTTGGGGTGCTGGGAAGGACTGGTGCTGGCTGGCATGGAATCACCAGTCTCATTTTGCAATTAGAGGGGCTATGCCTTGTAGATAAATGGGATCTGCAAATCCAAGACTGATGGTAAGCCACCATGCAGGCATAAGCTCTATGTGTGCACTTAGTGGGCAATTCTACCCAACCCCATGATGTATGACGTGAGCTTTAGAGAAGATTATGGCTCGAGTTTCAGAAGCCTTCTTGGTGTCCAGAAATCCTGATGTCTGCAGATATGCTGGAAGGCTCTTGTCATGGCTCTAGAGGTGGACCTGCTGGAAAGCAGTTTCGAGGAGAAGGATCTGGGAGTCCTGGTAGGTAGTGATAGATCCATGAGCCAGCACTTGTTGTAAAGAAAGCCAACAGAATCCTGGGTTGCATAAAGAAGAGTGTGGCCAGTAGGTCAAGGGAGGTCATTCTCTTCCTCTACTCTGCCCTAGTAGAGAAACAGCTGGAATACTGCATCAGGTTCTGGGCTTCCCTCTTCAAGAGAGACAGGGAACTACTAGAGAGAGTTCAATGAAGGGCAACAAAGATGACTGGGGCACTGGAGCATCTCTGTTATGGGGGAAGGCTGAGAGAACTGGGACTCTTTAGGCTGGAGAAGAGAAGGCTGAAGGGAGACCTCATTAATGCCTACAAGTATATGAAGGTTAAGTACAAGGATGGTGGAGTGAGACTCTTAGTAGTTCCCAGTGACAGTATGAGGAGCAGTAGGCACAAGATGGAACATAGGAAGTTTCATTTAAATGTGAAAAAAAACTTCTGTACTATGAGGGTGACAGAGCACTGGAACAAGCTGCCCAGGGAGGTTGTGAAGTCCCTTGCTCTGGAGATATTCAAAAGTGTGATCTCCTTTAGTAGAAGAGTTTGACTAGGTGATCTTGAGATATCCCTTCCAACTCTGACAATTTCGTGTTCTTCCAGGACAGGCAGGTGTCAGCATTGGAAAGGGACATGGAGAAGAGAGTAGAAAACAATTCAGACCATAATTCAGAAGAGAGTGAGGCAGAACAGCCAGCAGCAAGAAGTTACATCACCTTCACTGAAGTATATTGAGCAGCCAGACTGAAGTACTCAAGACCTTTTAAGATTTTCAAGTGCATGCTTGTTTAGGAGGCTTGATTTAATACGTGTAGTAAATGGAATTTTGAAAGATGGAAGAAATGAATGGAAAAAAGAAGTGTGATTTCTCTTATGAGATACTTCTAGACCCATTTGAGTTCACTATGAGAACCATTGTGAGGGTTGGCTTTAAAGGATAAAGTGGTGACATACTAAACAAAAAGACTCTCAGGTTTCTGAGCTCTGAGTAAAAGCCGAATGAGTATGTGGACACATGTAGCAAAGGGCAGAGGGTTTGCATTTCTCTTTTAAATCATTAAATGGATAAAATATATCCAATAGGAAGATGCACTTATGCAAGCAGTATAAGCCTATCAACTTACCACAGAATGATGTGGTGGCCAACCTGCTTCTCTCCAGCGGAGGAGCCCATTTACTCCACATCCCATGGCAGGCTGGGTAGGTGACACCCTGGCAGACATTTCACACATCATATGATTTGCTTTCACTGCATTCCTATTTCAAGCAGTTGTTGATACTATCCAACCTGTCTAGTTCTTTGTCCCCATGGAATGATGTAGGAAGGGTCAGGCAAACCTGGAAGAGCTCTATTGTTTGGAATATGATGATGTCAAACTAATTTGGATAATCACTTAAACAGTAAAGTCTTCCAAGGTAAAAATGCTGGTTAGTACATGCAATGGGCTGCACAAGGAAAATAAAATAACTTGAACTGCAGCACCAGAAAATGAAACTTTTTACTTCAAGTAAACTTAAAAATCTAAATCAGCATGATTAAAAAGTTTTCATCTAAAATGAGTAACAAGTAAAAATGTAGATTGTTCAGAAAACCTGACCAAAATATCTTAGAACTTTTTAGAACAAAATTTCCAAAAACACACAAATGTGTGAAATCAAAATGGTGAGTGCTCCTACCTCCACCAGACCTTGCAGAATCCTTACAAACATCACACAGCCATAATGCACTCTTGCTGCAGAAGGGATGAACATGTTCAGTGTAGATGTTAGAAAGATAGCTGCTCCAAATACCCTATAGGAAAAAAACAAGCAAACAAACAAAAACAAAAAACAAAAAAACACCAAAACAAACAAAAAAACATCAGGAAAAAATACAATTATTCTCTGCTTTTCAGAAGCCATGCTCTTTTCAAGTACAGTCTCAGACAAAATCCATTCCATCTCACCAACTCAAATGCTTGTAAAGTCCTCTTATTGGCAAAAGGGGACAAAACCCCATATGGCCAATTTTCCTCTCTGAATGAAATGGAAGTTTCGCATGCACTTAAACAAAAGTGCTGGATTTTTTGTGTGTGTGTGTGGGATACAGATGGGTATTGGTACTGAAGGCTAAGCTGGTTATATGAGTCCTGACCTAAGAGAAGCATTTCTACCCTGGGAAGTGCTTAAATTGTGTTATATCAATAGAGTTTAACTTAAATCAGATTAAGTCTGGTTTCAGTGCCCATCTGAACATGGGCTTGTGCTGATGAGTTCAACTTGCTGCTGCTCTAATGTGTAACAGGGCTGTTAGGAACAACCCCTTTTCAACATCACTTCTCCAACTAATAGCTATGGATGTCCTTCGTGACTATGACACAGAAGGGATATTTCTACAAGATAGGTTCTGTGAAAAAACATTATATAAACATAGTTTTTACTCTGCTTGGACACAGCACTTGCTGCAGCTGGGTACAGGTCAGTCAAGGCTCTAAGAGCACCTGGGGCACAGTCGTTTTGGACAATAATTTTGCCACAGAAACTTCCCTGTGGTGGTAATGGATCCAAGCAGCATTGCTGAAAGCCCATGCCACTCAGAGGCCTTGGGGCAGCATTTAAAGCTGTGTCTGCCTCACTCTGCAGCACAAGGCAAAAGCATCCCTGGGTGCCCAACTTATGAAAGGGCATCCATGGAGCTCATTTGAAAACACAGGCTGCTGCCCCATGAAATATACCACTGGAAACCAAGAAAGAGACTGGGAACAATCAGCTGGAAGAATTGGTGAAATTACTACCATTAGTGGGAATGAGATGTACTAGATTTATTTGATTTCTTATTTCTTCCCACCTGGCTGACTGAATTCTCAGGTTTCCTTTCTGTGCAACAAGTGAGGCTGCGTCCTGCCCTCTCTAAATATCAAGAGTTCATTACTCTAGTGTCTCTAGAAGCTGATCTACAGGAGGATCCACTCTAAGATCTTGTTACAGCACTGAAAAGTATTAGAACTGGCAGTAGGACTTCTCCACAAACGCCAAGCACCATTTCAGCTGAATGGAGTACTACTAAGACCCAGTAGTCCACTGTCTTCTTTGTGTTGCCTGTAATTCAAAGCAACCATGTCTGGTTCCCTTCAGGCTGCTTTTGTCTGGGAGAGGTCTTTCACTCTGCAGGCAGAAAGTTGTAGCAGCTAGTGGCCCAGGGGACCCCAGAACTTAGGATATGGGACATCAGCCCAAAGCTGCCCTGTCAAGGTGACACCCTGAGAACACAGCAGCCCCTTCTGTTCAGAGCCCTCGGCTCCCAGCTGCACTGCAGCATCTGCTGCTACTGGACCCTAATCCATGTTCCTTTTTTTCAAACTATTCAAATTCAGTGACTTTCAGCAAGCTTTGAACTTTCTTGTTATTCGTGTGGGATTTCAGAAAGATATATTAAGCTTCCTTCTGATGTACAAATGGTATTAGACAGATAATTTGGTAAGAAATTATGTCATTTGGACAAGAGAAGAATTGCTCTCCCTTTTGATTTTTCTGACAGAGATATACACAGATCTTATTATACATAAGTGTTTATCATGCC
Source organism: Florisuga fusca (assembly GCA_038090715.1). Taxonomy (NCBI): domain Eukaryota; kingdom Metazoa; phylum Chordata; class Aves; order Apodiformes; family Trochilidae; genus Florisuga; species Florisuga fusca. Next base: position 4,954,398 of record JAAWXA010000004.1, on the reverse strand, counting down.
ACACTGTAAACTGTAAGTTTAAAAACCTTTCATCACAGTTTTTTTCTTCTTTATTCTTTTCAGTTGTTTATGTTTCAGTCTCTTTTTGAAAAGTTATTCACAGGAAATACATGTCACTTCATTTTTTGAATCTGGCCTTAATATTCCCAATAGGATTAATGGTATTATTATAGCATGAAGAATCTATAGTCAGTGTTTAATACTGGTATATCTAAACTCCCCACACCTATGACAAAAACAACGGTCTATGTTATTGAGCTAGACAGCTCATAATCTCTATGACAAGAGAGCATTCAGCAGATGAACACAAAAGCAAAGAGTCTGGGTAGACTGGCAGACAGAAGTGACAAAGGAATTACTTTATATGGAAAGCAGTCTGAAAATCTGAACTGGAATACAAAGCCTGTGATCATAACTTGATATTTAGGAGATGGCTTTCAAAGCCAAATAAACATGTAACTGAGAATAAGTATTACTTAGCTCTCTATTATGACCAGTGAAGAAAAGGAGTTTTGGTTTCTTGCCACTAATAGAAATATCAGGTCTGTTATCACAACAATATTGACAGTTTCAGGGAACTACAGCAAATTATGTGAATTAATAAGCAGGTAAAAGAATAAACCATAAGAAGGAGAACATTTTTATTTAACCAAACAGCTAGCTCTGAACACAGAGTTTCCAATCTGTGCTACTTCATTTAGCATCAAATCTTAAAGTGCCTCGGTGATAAATGCATCATCTACAGTGAGTTAGAGCCAGTCACTTATCTGCTACTGTTTAAGAGGTTAGGTAGTATTTCCACAGAGAAGCATCTTTCCAGCACTTTACTGCCATTTATCCCAAAGATGTTGGTGCTCATCATAACTCAAAATGTCCCAGTTTTGTTCAATTAATTCCTGTGTTCTTCTCTTCTCACTGTTGTAATCCCTGGCCAGCTAGCACTTTGGGATCAAAACAAACTTCTTCAGAAATGAACTCCTTTGCCCAGCAGGGTGCTCTTACTGAAAACTGCTATCAGGATATCACATATCCTTATCATCACCAAACAATGATGAAATTGTGTTTGGATGCATGTTTGAGGACAAGCAGCAAGTTAAAGGGGCATTGTCACGAAATGGTGTGTGATCTTTTTAGTAGAATGCAGATATACACAAATCTGGATGAATGTATGAATCAAATTGTATAGTTTTAGATTATTTTGGTGAAAATCATAAGGCTCTTGATAATTTAAGCTGTTTTAAGATCCATTTGAATCCCACATTACTAGAGATAACGATTTGCATAGAGAAGTGCTTGGTGTAGGGCCTTCCATGTATGCACAGTGCTGAGCAGAATTTAAATGGATGACAAAAGGGTCTATGCCTAAGCCTATAGTGTCAATAAAAAAGAAAACATTTGTTTTTGTAGGTGATTCACAGACTGCCACCAGATGTCATGGTTTCCTGCCCTGTGTCTTAGCAAGCAATTAAGCCCTCTGAAACAAACTCATCACTGCTGGTGAATATACCCAAGATGAATTTGGTTGGGTAAACAAGAAATGAAGGAAAAACATGGTGTTAGCCATACCTGTGAACCTTGTTACTACAAACAGGAATTCTCTTTGAGTCTTGTTCCTCAGCAAATTCTATTCCTATACCCAGTAACGATGCTAAAATCCATAATTTTATGTTGTATTATAATATTAGATTGAGTCTGAAAGTCTCATGGGGACAGAAATAAATACAGCCTTCCGTGCAAATTTACAACATGTATGTAAGAACTACCCAGCTGACAATATACATTGAGTTACAGTGTAAACATGTTTGATTTTACCATTTGCAAGAACATTAAGGAAACAAAAGCCATACTAATATTATAACTAATGTTATACTGAGATGTTCATCCAACAGTGTGCACATCTGTGTTTTGGGGCCCTTTTGTTGCAAAAGCTGGTGGTTAAGACTAGAAAGACTTCATTAATTTGTCTGTCTTATTCAGCAGGTGAAAAAAATACCCTGCTGAGGCACTTCTGTGTGGTAGAGAAATAAATGATTGGGGATGCTAGTAGTGTTGAGGAACCAAACTGACTTCTGAGTCATTTTTGGTTACAGACAGAGGGGAGGTGGGACTGAACTGGGCAAGTCTATGGGATGACTGTCCTGGAGTCATTTCCATATGGACATATGGTGGGAAGAATTCCCAGGCAGTCTTGTAACCCTTATAGCTCTTCGCAGCATGCAGAAAGGAAAGTACTTTGATTTGAGGAAAAACAATACACACCCAGTCTTAAAGATGTTTTCCACATCTGATTGTGTTTGTAGGTGAGAGAAAAACAACCAAGCTGGTGAAGGATATAGAGAATTAAGTCCTTTGAGGAGAGCCTGAGGGAACCTGGATTGTTAAGTTCAAAGAAGAGGAGGCTGAGGGGAGACCTCATTGCTCTCTACAGCCACCTGAAAGGAGGTTTTAGCGAGCCAGGTGTTAGCGTCTTCTCCCACGTAAATAATGATAGGACCAAGTAAATAATGAAATGACCTGAAGCTGTGCCAGGGGAGGTTTAGACTAGATATTAGGAAGAATTTATTTACTGAGAGACTACTTGAGCACTGGAACAGGCTGACAAGGGAGGTGGTGAAGTCACCATCCCTGGAGGTATTCAAAACCACGTAGATGTGGCACAAGCTTTAGTGTGCATAGTGGTGGTGTGTGTATTTGTTTTGGTTTTTTCTCCCCTGATGGATGACTGAACTGGGTGATCTTGGAGGTCTTTTTCAATGCTGATGATTCTGTGTTTCTGTGATAAGTCCTGTCTTATTTTCAGAGAATGAGAAGAGTACCAATCATCTACTTAGTCCGTATATTTCAAATGGCCTGGATGTGCACATCTCATGATTTCATTCACCAATAGGTGTCTTCAGACTCTATTGTGATTATATTCCAAGTTCTGAAGGTCTTTCGAAGTAAAGCCCAAAACCAAAGTCAGCTTTGGCAAAATTAGCTACTTTTCTTATTTTCATTTTCAAAAGCAATTGAATTAAAGAAAAAAATCGTATCACAAAGACAACGGGCATGGAAGAAATCTGTATAGATGCTCAAGAGTTCACCAAACAGAAGTCATGAAGCTCTTTTAGAAGTTCTAGGCAATCCTAGTAACAGACATCAGTACTGTAACCAGCCGTGGTGAGGCTATCCATGAGCATGAGGGTGGATTTCAGAGCACAAATAGTTCTATAATGCCTACACATCCAGCTTTGATCCACAGAAAATTTTTAAGGGAGGAAAGTCAATTTTTGTTGGAATTTTTTGTGTTTGTGTTAAACTGAGCTAAAAAACACAAAGGCATTTTGAAAGACAAAAGCTAAAATTATTGTCTGAAGCATTAAGTGATTTTTCCCAACACTCTCCAGAAAGCATTATTGTTCAGAGAAAAAGAAATGCATTAATATTAGAGATGAACAAGCTAAACTGGGTGAATCAACAAAAGACTGATAATGGAAACCCAGTCCCTTTTTTTGTTTTAAACATAAATACTCCATGTTCAGTTTCAGATATCTGTTCCTGAAACACGTTAATTCACTGTATTTTCAGTCATAATTTAAACAGTATAGAACAGTCATTCGACTGTAAAGCTTCATTTTTTTGATTATTGTTTTCTTACCTGTTAGCAGCCAATTTGTTTGCGATGAACCCTCCTGGGATTTGTGTCACAATGTAACCCCAGAAAAAAGAGCCATGAATGAGTCCCACTGTCTCTGGATCCCAATTGAATTGGGCTTTCTGTAAAGGAAACAGTAAAAACATTATAAGATGAAGCATACTCACTGTAAGACAACTAGTATTTGGAAGTCACCAGTCACTCATCCTCCAATGGCCATATCCAGCTCCCAGTGATTATCAAGGCTGCTCAGGCCCTTTGGGTTGATCGACTTCCTGATCAGAATGGTGTTATCCATGTATGATCCATGGTTCTCCTTGTCAGGCCAAACCCTGATTGTCCCCCATTTGCATTCAGTGGTGTGGGAGTAGAAAGTGAGAGGCAGTGTCTGGGGGTAACACCTGTAGACAAGGCAATCTGCAAACAACACTAGGGAACAGTAGCTAGCTGTCTATAGTATCTTTTTTATTAAAAGTGAAGCCATTGGTAGGGCTGGAGCTGGATAAAGAAGCCTACCCACAAGCTGGTCATAGACAGGTCCTAGCCAAAAATGCCTCCAGCCCTCACCCCTGGATACCAAGCAGTCTAAGTTTCCTCAAGGCTCTTCCTGAACAAGGACATTCCTGTTCTCTGATGAGACTGACAAACCTTGCTCAGAGAAGGAGCAGCCAAAGCCCCAGGCAGAAAAGAGAGGAAGTGAAGAAAAATATTTGTTTAATATCTTTATTGATGATTTAGACAAGGGGATTGAGTCCATCATCAGCAAATTTGCAGATGACACTAAGCTGAGAGGAAGTGTCAATCAGCTGGAAGGCAGGAGGGCTCTGCAGAGGGACCTGGACAGACTGGAGAGTTGGGCTGATTCCAATGGGATGAGGTTCAACACGGCCAAGTGCCGGGTCCTGCACTTTGGCCACAACAACCCCATGGGGTTGGGCACAAAGTGGCTGAGAGCAGCCAGACAGAGAGGGACCTGGGGGATTGGATTGACAGGAAGCTGAACATGAGCCAGCAGTGTGCCCAGGTGGCCAAGAAGGCCAATGGCATCCTGGCCTGTATCAGGAACAGCGTGGCCAGCAGGTCCAAGGAGGTGATTCTGCCCCTGTACTCAGCCCTGGTGAGGCCACACCTCGAGTACTGTGTCCAGTTCTGGGCCCCTCAGTTCAGGAAGGAGATTGAGGTGCTGGAGCAGGTCCAAAGGAGGGCAACCAGGCTGGTGAAGGGACTCGAGCACAGATCCTATGAGGAGAGGCTGAGGGAGCTGGGGCTGTTCAGCCTGGAGAAGAGGCGGCTCAGGGGAGACCTCATCACCCTCTACAACTCCCTGAAAGGAGGCTGGAGCCAGGGGGGGGTTGGTCTCTTCTCCCAGGCAGCTACCAGCAAGGCAAGAGGGCATGGTCTTAAGTTGTGCCAGGGGAGGTTTAGGTTAGATATTAGAAAGAATTTCTTTACAGAGAGGGTGATCAGGCTGCCCCAGGAAGTAGTGGATTCTCCGTCCCTGGAGATATTTAAAAAGAGACTGGATGTGGCACTCAGTGCCATGGTCTTGTAATCACAGCGGTAGTGGATCAAGGGTTGGACTTGATGATCTCTGAGGTCCCTTCCAACCCAACTGATTCTATGATTCTATCTATGAAAAGAAGATGGATCCACGATGCCCCTCCTGCTGTCCATTCTGAGAGGTCAGACAGATCCTGGCTCAGTATAATCACACTACAGTAAGGTCAGTGCCAACTTTTCTGCCTTGAAGCCTGAGTCAAAAGAGCTATTTTGGAGCAAAGGGAAACTGTGACATTGTGTTTCATGATCATTTTTAGACTCATCACACAGTAAGGAAAGATGGCTAAGCATCATATGAGAAAGCAGCACAGATATCTTTTATATTCTGAATTTAAACTGTGATTAAAGCACTAAATAAAAATGAAAACTAGTGTGATAAACAATATTTTTTTATATATTACTTTCTGTGTATAAAAAGAAGAATCCGTTTTCCTTGGTAGGTTGATATTTTTTCTCCAAACAAGCAAACTAAAAATAGCTCATCATTTGACCTGCAGGGAGAAAGATGGCATTAATTAGCCAGGCACGTTTAGAGAGGACTAAAGGAAATTCTTCCCCATCAGTATACCTTTTGCAAGAGACCCACTTTCCTGTGCTGAATTACACTGCTGTCTGGAACATCTAATTTTCTACCAGTGATTTTCATCTTAGTTTTTAGGTAGTATTAATTTATGAAGGCAGAAATACCATGAGACATGGAAGAAATTCCTGTATCAGGAGGTGCTCGCTCCCAAACACAGTAATTTGAGATTCATGAGACCGGTTTTTCCGAATTTCCTCAAATATCTCAGATTCTGAGATTCATAACCTATGGGGGTTCATCCTTTCTCTTGCAGGGTGAAGCACAGAACCAGGGAGTCACAGCAGGACCCCAGGGAGCAGGAATTAGACTGAATAAATACAAATTCACTACCAAGTTTAAGTGGCAGGAGCTGGTCAGAGGAGATTGCAGATGAGGAAGAGCTAACAGATGTTCATTCACTTTGGTAGATCTTTCTGATGTTTATTGAGACTGATTATACACATTCTGCTTGATAGCTAGGGAGAGGAGAGAAAACACTGAAGCAGTGTCCGTGACATGATGTGGGAAGGAAAGGAAGATTTTTTAATCTGCAGTCCTAGAAACATAGGCCTCGTATCTGGTCTTTTCAGATCAATAGCCCCTATGACCATAAGTCATGCAGACAGGCAAACTTTTAACTTTGAATGTTTGCTAGAAACACTTCCTGAAATTTTCTTTAACAGAAATTAAAATATTTGGGAGGAAAGCTGATGAATTATTTCACAGTTTTTCATTCATCTCTAGAAACATGACAGAAGGTTCTCTGGAAGATGTGTTTTGTTTTAAGGAACGTGCTGAAAAACAAAGGATATCCATGGCCCGGTGGAAGCCTCTGATGATACTTGTCCATATGTAGTGGCTTTCCTTCCAGACCTCAGCACACAGAAAATCATCAGATAAGATTCAATATTCCTGTGGATAATTTGTTAGGACAAAAATAGACAAAAAAATACAAAAGTCAGGAAGTACAGGAAATGTAAGTGAAGTTCAAGTTCATATAGTCCACAAAGGGATAGGTGATATCACAGCTATGTACAAAGGCACGAATGGGAAAACTAAGGAGTGCATTGAACCTGCACTTCATTGCCTGAATTGTTAAAGATTTGTAGGCATCTACTGTGAACCACATGCCATCTACTGTAAATTTGAAAATAGCTTGGCACCTAGCTCTGAACACCTCTGGACAGCAATTCAAAATGCCAACAACCTCTAAAAACCTGTCCCCTTATTTCCAGTGACTACTTTAAGCTTTTGAAAGTCACCTACTGATCTGAACAGAGTAAGTGCAGAGCATTGTACAGCAATTAGCCATTCCTTCTGTAGCAGCATCAGAACATGCTTCCATGAGAGATAGTAAAGAATAAAAGCTTCTGACACTGCATGAAAAGCTGTTTAGAACAGAAAGATCAGGCCCCTGACAGACACGCCAGCCGAGTTCTCATTTCTGCACCTTACCTCCAACATGACACTGCAAATCTTCAGATCTTGAAGATTTTTAATGTGACTTAGAGACCTAAATAGGAATTAAGCACCTATGCATCTGTGTGAAGCCCTGATTCATGTGTCTCCCTGTCTCCTTTTTTGCTTTATGCATAAACAGTACTTTAATACGCATCACTTCAACGATCTTTGCAACACGGTGTGCTCAGAAGAGCCAAAGAAAGATATATGGTCTCTCACCTGCAGCTCTGGTTTTCCATTAACATAAACAGTGTTATTGTTCACCATTTCCACGATGGCAACACCCAGGTTGCACCTAATTCCAAAGGAGATGCAGAATCCCAGGCCGCTCATGATGGCGATGATGTAGCGCTTGGGCAGCCCGCAGCAGTGGCAGTCGCACGGTGACACCTTGCGGGTGCTCGCCTGCACAGGCCGCCCCTCTTCTGTCAGCTCAATGGGATCCTCCTCTATGTTGGTGCCATCAATTTTCCTAAATAGGCAAAGAAAGAGAAAAATGAAAACACATTCACTGTCCCAGTAAAATTTGCTGAGATGCAGGCGGGTAGTTACACGCTCTGGTCAGCTGCTAAATCACCTCCTTGAGAGGTGTTTTTTCTCCTGGTGGGGTGACAGGTTAATGCTGGGCAGGCTGTGGCAGGTTGGGATAACCTGTGCCTTTTCATAGATGGCTGCTGAAATCTGCAAATCCAAGCCATCTAGCTGGAAAAATGTTCAGAGGCTATTCACAAGCGTAATTATGAGACCTCTATTGAGTTCTGTGGTGATAAATTCTGCCAATTGTTAGGAACATATACATATGAAGAAAGTAATCATAATTTCTAATTAGATCCAATAAGCAGAGCTGGCAGCAGGTTTCAAGAAAAGGGCAAATACAGCACAAAGAGTGGTTTGCTTAGCCCTAAACTTGCTGTGAATTTGTTTTCACCTGTGAGACAAAAATAAGAGCTACAATGAAGGGAAGTTGCTGCTGTGCCAAAAGTACCTGTTTAAGATGGAAATGAGCCAGGCCCAGACATTCTCTACCTGAGGGGATTTGAAGCCACATGTCCCCTCTTCTCTGAAACATCCTTGCACTCAAGGACTTAGGTCATTGCAAAATGAACCCCTGCAACTCCTACTGTTGAATGTGTTGTCCTTTGCATAAGATACTTCATATTAAATGAGACCCTGAAGGAAGAGTCTTTCTGGGCTCTCGGTCCGCCTCTGCTCAGCAGCAGTGACCAAAAGGGCCTTGCCTGGGATCCAATGTGGTGTGTTATTGGGAGGGATGAGGAGGGAAGGGGTCCAGGGATGTGACCTGTCCCATTTGCTCAGGATAGGAGCAAATGGCACCCAGGGATTTCAGCCTGTGAGAGGTTACCCACCAGCTACCAACTAACATGGGAGAGCAGCTCTTCCAGGTTTCCTTTCCTTTTTCCTACCAGCAACCCAGTTGAGAGATTCAAAGCAACACTTTCATGCTATCTGGAATTGCATGATAGTGCTACTAACAATTCACTTGGTCTTTCAGCCTGATTGGAGACATTAATATCCTGTGCTGTAGGACCAAGGAATGTCTCAGGTAGAAAAGACTAGTTAGGTAGAAAAGACAGATAGATGTCAACACTAAAGTTTTTGCAAATATCTTTGCTAAGTACAGCTGCCTGGGGTGATATCACTTTGTGATATGGAATTTGATTTTAAAACCTCAGCATTTCTAGGATTTACAGCTCCAGATTAACTGATGGATCATATACTATGTTATTCTTTTTACATCATGTCATCAAAATGTTACTCCAGCCTTCTTCTTAGGAAAGGGAGAAAAAATGTGTTATAGTGTGTTACAGTCCACCAGCTCACGCTTCCAAGAAGCAGGAGGATCAGAGTGGTTTGGGCTGGGAGGAAACTCCAGGGACTATTTGATTTAACCCTTTGCTCACTGCAAAGTTAGATCATTAACTCATTGTCAGGCTGGAGGGGAGACTTTGCAATAAAGCAAGGTAAAACAGGGAATATGATATCACAATGGTGTTATTGAAGGTGATTGATATCTTATGATTCACTGGCAGGGAAAAAGCATTTGTTAATGAAAGGGGAATACAGAGAGTAATACAGTCAGCCACTTTAAAAAGAAGATGTCATAAATTCCATGTTCTTTGTGCCAAAATAGGTAGGTATAAACTGAATAAAATACCAAAAATAAGGACCTCAGGAAGTAAAAGGACAGTTGAATAATTATATTTTAGAATGATTGTCATCTCAAAAGAGTTATGAACAATCCAAAAGAAGTAATCTAATTGTCTTCCTCTAACATAATCTGAGATACTAATTTAATTAAATCAAAGCACAATTCCTCAAATTTTTATTCATTTACCAGGCTCTCTATTTGTAAGAGAGACACTAGACTTTAATAAATGTATTATTTGGGGCAGCTGGCAAAGATGAGACACATCATGCAAAGCTGAAACATCTGTTCTGATCCGGCTGTCAATTCACATAGGCACCAAAACTTCCATTTGCTCCAAATCCACTGTTAAAAGTGGTGACCCAGAACTAGCACTATGGGCCAGCATTGCCTCTGTGGAGAAATTAATTGTTTTGTTACTGTATTCAACTATTTACTCATAAGAGCAGGCTGAGGACTGATCCATGAGCCCAAATTCACACAGTATTTTTCACACACCCAAAGCTTAAAGTTAACCCATCTGTAGTCCCGGAGAAGGCTGTTCTGCAATAGCAGTCAAAAATGGAGCTGGGATGAGCATCAGCAGTGCAGACATTCAAAAACCAGTGTTTGATCTAGGCTTTTTGGTTTTATTTTATTGAACAAGTAATGAAAAGATGACAAATATGTCTTCCAGTTGATCTGTATATTTTGGTAGCACAGTTCTTCACCAATGATTCAGAAGAAAACTGCTTCAGAACCAGGGCTCTCCTCTATCTGACTAACACAGAAGAGCATTTTGCTGTATGGGCAATATTCATTCCTTACATCAGGCTTCTTCCCTCAGCAAACAATCAACACTTGGCAAGTAAGAAGAACTGAGCTATGTGAAAGATAATCTGTGTCCATATTTTGTGCCCAATTGCCATAAGAGCAGCATGCAAATTTCTCTTACTTATGGAATGACTGTACTCTAAAATATACAGAATTTTGGACTAATTAAAGTAATTTCAAAAATTGCTATCAATAATAAATCCCCACAACACATACACATTCACCAATCCATATTTATGGGATTTTAGCATAGGATTTAGTGATTTCTTCAAATTATAAGGTAGGTCAACTAGAATCATGCGGCTTCATTAGGTTAAAACCACATAGATTCCACAATAATAGGCAAATGATAATATTTGCCATGTGTTTAAACACCCTTTTACCAATCATTACAGTTCTTCACAGGCATCTGCAGTACATACACCACGTTCAAATCTCACACCTCCAAATCCAGCATCAGCCACCACACGCAACAATTATTGATGAACCAGACCTAACTTTAGAAACCTACACGAAAAAATAGTTTATCCAAAAGCAGATTCTGAGATCTCATTTGATCTCTCTGGGGGATTTCCCGGGTGATAATTGGCCACGTTAAAATTCTGTAATTGATGCATTGGTACAGAATCCCAGTGCAGACAGGCAAACCCCCTTGAGTCTCTTGGTGCACAGAACCTCTCTGGCTGGTTTCTGCACGGTATTTCTGCATGAAACTCGTTCCATGTCTCAACCATACATACCACAGGACTGCATCTCATGGGTGCTGCACCCCTCTGAGATGCAGTGCAGTGCAGCCTCACAGTCACCCATCAGCACATCCTCAATGCACTGGACTGAGGGATGTCCCCTGGGTGCTGCAGCACACATATTGCATCCTTGCACTGACACTTTCGTACGAGGGACCTCACACGATTCATAAACCAGATGGCTCTTGGGCACCCCACGCTTTGTTCATGGTGCTGCATGGGCTGCAATGCATTAAACTGTCTGTGTTGGTGAGCAAAGGGTAAAAAAACAAATATGAGAGGACAAAGGCTATGATCCTCTGCAGGCAAAGGAGCCCTCTCCAAGGAAAAGGTGTATCTCCCAGCTTCAAGTTGCTCTTTAGGAAAAGGCTTCTTTTCTGGGAAATTTGTAAGTCTGATAACCATTCACCCAAGTCTTGAATTCCCTTTTATTTACCCCCCCCCCACTCTATTTAACTATTCAAGTGCAAAACCAATTTTGCATTAAAAAATGTTTTGTAAAAACATCTAAAAGACTTTCAGTCCCCCTTGCCCCTTGCCTCCTCTCCAGGATCCAGCTACCCAAAGATAAATTCCTGTGGGCATTCTCTTGCTTCTGCAGCACTCAACAACATAATTTGAGGTTGCTACACACCTTTCAGGAGGCAGTAAGTTGCTTTATGTTGCTTGTGTTTTGGCATTTGAATTTGTCTGGAACCAATTGCTATGGATCAGCCTGTATCTGGCAGCTGGCTTTGTATGGCACTGGATTTTGGGTCTGCTCTCTTCCTTGCAAAACAGAGGGAATATGGTAGGAAGCTTTATCATATTTACCAAAGCTAAAAGGTATTTTCCTACCTGCTATTCTAATTTTGACCCCGCATCAACACACGGCGACCAGTCAAATCACACTTGGAAACCTAATCAAGAATAGGCTTTGATATAATGAATCACCTATCAAATGCTAGAAGAGAAGCCAAATTCTTTGCTGATTTGCACCACATTAAAGCTAATTGTACCGGAGGAAGAGCAAAGCTGAGGTTGCAGCTGATACATATGCATACATATGGTCATGTAAAAACAGAATTGCATGCTCTCATTTGTAGGCTAAGCTGTAGGGAACGAAGTTTGAGTTAAAAACACACGTTTCATTCCTTACAGAAACCTTCAAATAGGACTAAATATTTCTTAAGAGACTGGTCAACTTGCAGCAATTATTACTTAGATCAGACTGCAGTCATAGTAAAGAAAGTTATTGTTTGGATTTCCTCCACTAGCTAGGACATCTAAGGAAGACTTCGGCATACATATGTTTAAAACAGGAAATAATTAGTCCAGCAAACTATTTTGTATCTCTACTCAGATTTGGTTTAGTTTGACTCGGTAGCAATGTTGCTGAAGTTGGATGCCAGTACTATCAACTGTGTAGGAACCAGCAGATACATGGCAGCAAGAGGAGAGTAATCTGGATAATTTAGTTTATATCCCATTCCCACACAGCAAACCCAGTGTACTGCCACACCACACATTCACTAAATACAAACCTTGCATATAATTGGTCCGATTGGACAGTGTAGCCCACAGCAAAGAGAATTTATGATTGAATAAATGACTTAACCTGATATTTGAGATAGAAAAACAGAACCCCTGGAATTACTGTAGAGTGTCATTAAGGTAAAAAAAGCAAAATGTCAGAGTTCATCTGACACAAAGAAAAGAAAAGTTATGTTGAACTATGTGGAACACAGATCCCTGTTCACATGGTATTAAAATAGCATAACTAGGAGTCTACCAAGATGTATCAGTAACTTCTTTAAAAGTGTACATGCTTATTTTCTTGCATATACATGCTGTAGCACAATACATGTGAATTATCACACATTTTATTGTGATCAGAGGCATGTTCAGATGTGACAAAAACTGTTTCTTGACTCATCAGAGCATTTCTAAAAGGGATGCATATGAAAGCAAATACAATTAAATCACTAAAATTACATTAAATTAAAATGTTAGCCTGGTCTGTACAAGAAGTTAAAAGACTTTACATCAGGCATGCAAGAAATGGCCCTGAACCCTCTGGTTCTCATCTATTGATTACACAAATAAATGTTGTCAGTGGCCATTACTAATAGAAATACCTTCCGTTTAAATGAGAGACCTCTTTCCCTTTATGGAACAGGTTATTTGCTGCATCTTGTTTTCATTTATCAAAAAATAAAAATCTTTCTGTTTGCTGCTTCATAAACTGTCAGATTAAGATAGAAATCTTTAATAATTTTTCCTTCTTACTAGCAAACAGCTGCTTCTCCTTTTTGTCTTTCTAATTTGTTAGTCTCAGTAAACACACAAGCACGGCTCTGCTTCATGCATTTTTACTTACTGATTCAGAACAAGATTTTTTTAAAAAGGCCCTCTAATTTAGGAACATTAAGTCAAATTTCAAGAGTGGCATCATTTGGGAGTGTTAATTCCTATTAAATCATCAGTTTTTCTCACGCAGGTTAAACCACTGAATTATTCACATTTAATTATTTAAAAGTTTTTCAGTAAAACACTCTTTCATGCTCTTTGTGATTTTAGAAAGCTTTTATTACTTATTTTCATATTTTTAAAATATAAATATTCTGTCATCTATAGTCATATGCTTTTGTAACAGTGCTCCTTTAACATCTTCTGTCTTGCAGCAATGTGTTGCACTCTCTGAACTCAGATATTGATTTTGCAACTCTAAATTCTTTTTTTATGTTTATACATCATTCTATACTTCCTTTCTGTTTAATAAAGTGAACAAACAGACCTGTCTGGGAATATTCTGTTGGATTTTACCTTCTCAGATTCCCCAGGGAGTCACTAATGGTGTTCTTCACCTCTTCCTTTCCTGTGTTAAAAAATCTTTCCTTCAGTGAACTGAATCCTTTGAAAGACATCTTGTCTTTCTTCTTCAATAACTCCGTTATGTTAACAAGCCTTCACTTTGCTGTCATATTTCCCAATGCCAGACCCGGAGCCTCCACCAGTCCCTTCAGTGACCTCTGCAGTAACAACCAGTTGCTCAAGAAAGGAACATTGAAGAAAAATACAAACAAAACAAAAAAAATACAAAAAAAAACCTCAAAACAACAACAAAAAAAATCAAAACAGATCTTCCAAAGCCAGAGAGTCAGTTGGGGTGAGCTCCAGAGTGAAACTCCCCTAAGAAGAGCTCAGGGACTCAGCAGCGCGGTTTTGCAGCAGCTCTGCCGAGCATCTGCGCAGGGTCGGGTACCTGGATGGGGGGCAGCTGGTCCAGGGGCTGCAGCTTGTCCAGGGGCTGCAGCTGCTGAGCTGGAGGTGCTGCTGAGGGCTGGTGTCCCCAGGCAGGACGATGCTGCTGCCTGCACCAGGGGAGAACCTCAGGCTGGCTGGCTGGGGCTCATCCTCAGTGCCTCCCTCCTTTCCTCCCCTCCCTCCCCTGCCTCTTCACAGTGAGATCCTGTGCAAGGTGGTGCTATAGTAACAGACACAATACCTGTCCACAAGCCACTCCAGTTCATTAATAAGACCTCATCTATGGCAAAGGCAAGAAGTTTATTAAACATTTACCACTCCTTTCTGCATGGGGAGGAAATTGTTGCAAGCTATGGTTCTCATTCACCGTGCATCCCCCAACAAGAGGAGCCTTCACAACCCTGATGCACCTGCTGGTTTGAACCCAGAGCCACCTTCTCCATCCCGGTCATCTATTATTGATGTTCTTGGGCCCTTGTGCAGGCAGACACAGAGGTGCATCTGTGTGCTGCTGTTTGAATAAGCAATGAAAGGCCAGCTATAAACTAAATGCATTGCATTTTTGAAACACAAAATGGCTGAAAGAGATGAACCAGTCTAAATCAATGTGACTTCATGATGACAACTTTGTTTCCTGACATGGCAGAAAGTTTTTAATGAAAACACTTGTGGAAATACAGCCTGACAGTATGCTCATCAAGCCTGCAGGCTGGCTGAAAGCAAATTTAGAAATTCTGCTTTTGGCAAGGCCTCTGTGATTTGGTTTGGGTTACAGATGACGAGAAAGAAAAAGAAGCTTCATTTCATATTGGTTTTGGGCTCCTGTCAGCCCTTCTCTCTTCCCTGGGTGGAGGGAAAGGCAGAAACCTTCCAGGCTGATAGAAAAATCGAAGGCTCTGTGTTTGTCATGTTTGCCTTGTTCTCCCAAGGAAAGTTAAACTCAAAGCCTGTCAGTGCCTTGTCAGACAAGCAGCACAAGTGGAAATGTTTTTCCCTGGGAGCCCCTGGCTGGAAGGGCAGGTGAGATATTTAGGCAGCTGCCTATGCACAAACCCATCTCCCTGTTGTCCACCAGCCACCTGAGCAAGCTGCTGTGGCTCTGGTGCCTCCCTCCTGCCCCACACTTGTCCTTATCTTTTTAGCACAGGGGCCACACTTTTACCTCTAACTTCTGTTCAGAGATTGGCTTACCCAGACTCTACTGAGAGAGAAGGAAAAGGAGAAAACGATTCTTCCAGATAAATAAATTGGATAAGAGTTGTTTTTAGCTGCCTTAGGCCACTTACAGACTCTTCATTGAGTGTTTGAACTGAGTGAGTAGGATTGAGTGGGATGTGTATCTGGGCCAAAGCAGGGCAAGGACTGTCCACCCTTCTGTTCTTCCCCTGGCTCCTGGCACAGGCCATCAGCCTCTGGTTTTGAGATGTCTTGATAATGCAAATACCAAATGTCTCGATTGCCCAGATTCCCTCTCAGGATAAGAATATTGGAGAAAACCACTTCCTTATGGCCAAGTGAGGAAGACAAGCAGCTTGCACTGAACCTTTATTCCTAGGACAAACATCAAAGAGGGAAGAAGAGAGAGAAGTACTTTGGAGCTGGCTGGAGTCTCTTCTGTTGCAGAACTGGTTACAGTTTCTTTCTCCTCTTTGAATAATTAATTCGTGTGCTGTAGACCGGTGTTGGAAAACTCCAGGCCCAGCGCAGCTCTCACACATTTGTGGCAGCAGATGTGCAGCCAGGGCCGGTGGGGCCAGCCAGGTCCCAGCACTATCTACTTGTATGCCTGTGGCAAGGCTTCTCTGGGTGTATTTCTTTCTGTTTGGGTTGAACTGCAGCTGCTCTCCCTCTGCCATCTCAAGGACTGCCTGGTAAACCTCCCCCTCCCCCCCAGCACTTCTTGCTGCCCTGGGAGCAGCTGCACCTCCTCCTCCTCACACCACTCAGGCTTGAATCTGGCTGTCTCCACAGCTGAGCAAGCAGAGGTCATTGCTCCTGGTTTCTCACTCCAGACCCCTTGGCTATGAGGCACCCTGGCCCACCAGGACATGGCTGACAGAGCAGCGAGGTCACCCCTGGGGAAAGGAGCATAGGCCCAACACAGTCACATCCTCGTGTTAAAACAAGGTCTCCGATTTTCAGAGGGCACACAGAAGATGAGCTTGCTGCCAGACATCAGAGGTATAAACTTGTTTAGAGGTTATAAACATTAATGAGGTCACCCCTCAACCTCCTCCAAGCTGAAGAGACCCAGCTCCCTCAGCCTCTCCTCGTATGGAAGATGTTCCGCTCCCTTCATCATTTTGGTCGCTCTGCACTGGACTCTTTCAAGCAGTTCCCTGTCTTGTAACTGAACGGCCCAGAACTGGACACAATATTCCAGATGAAGCCTCACAAGGGCACAGTAGAGAGGGAGGAGAACCCTACTAACCACCCCCCATCTAATGCACCCCAGGATGCCATTGGCCTTCTTGGCTCATGGTCATCCTTCCATCCACCAGCACCCCCAGGTCCCTTTCCCTTATGCTGCTTTCCAACATCTCAGTCCCCAGCCTGTACTGGTACCTGGGGTTGTTCTTTCACATATGCAAGACTCTACCCTTGCCCTTGTTGTAATACATTAAATTTCTCCCTGCCCAACTCTCCAGCCTGTCTATGTCTCCCCGAATGGCAGCACAGCTTTCTGGGGTGCCAGCCAATCCTCCCAGCTTTGTGTTATCAGCAAACTTGCTGATAGTACACTCTATTCCCTCTTCCAGGTCATCAATAAATATATTGAATAGTACTGAAGTGTATAACGAAACTGTGTTCCTTTTACACAAAGGTCTATTCACTAGCATTTGGGCTAGTTTCCTGAATGCTCTCAGAGCAGCTGAACACCTGAAACCATGTTAAGAATCCAGCTCCAAACTGGAAATGGTGCAAATCCCAGTGCAAGGAATTCACCCGGAAAGAGCAGGGGCTCAGGCTGGAAAGTGCTGTTCACAACCAGTATCTCACAGCTCCTGTGGAACAGAGGTTTTAGTTTACCTTTCCTCCTGAACTTCTGGTCCTGCTTCAGTTAGAGAGCACAGAGCAAACAAAACCAAAAAAACAAACACAAACAAAAAACCAACCAATCAACCAAAACAAACAACAGAGCTATGCTCTTCAGTGCTTTGTTTCCTTACCCACACATTCTCTAGCTGCATTAAGAGCAAAAGCCCCTCCTCCATGCCTTTGGGAGTGCTTCAAGCAGCTCCCTCAGTTACCTCCTAGCTGGCACCTGGCAGGGTACGTTCCCCTCATCAGCAATATTGCCCACCCACCTCGAGCAGAATTGTCCATTTCTCACAGCAGGTTTCACTCCTCCCTCCTCTTCACACTTTACAGTCCCTCCACCACCTGCAGTTCTGCAGTGGTGGCCCCTTTTGAAATTCACTGATCCTTTCCCCAGGGCATAAAGTGTGTTACTCCCTCCTGCTTCCCTGCAGGGAGGCTGATGGACAGCAGCAGTGCTGCTTCTCTGCTTCCTCATCCCCAGGGCAGTAAAACGCCCAGGCTCCAAAGAGCTGCTGCAGAGAGTGTCATGGCAGATTTGCAGCACCCTACTCCTGCTGGGTCACCATCCTCATGGACACCCCCAACTCCCAACAAGGATGCACTGGATGAGGCCGTGGCAGTCCTTATGCAAGTAATCCCAGTACACATTTTGAAGTGTCAGCTGAGGAGATCTCTTCATTAATAAGACCTAACATGATAGTTCTGATGGACCCAGCTGCCATTGTCCCTACCTTTTTTTTTTTTTTTTAACCCTCTGCTTTAATTTTCTTTTGCAGAAATAAAAGTACCCCATTACGATTCCCCTTGTGATGTCTCAGGCCTTCTTAAAACATTGTATTATATCACATCACTGCAAGTCTTAGCTTTTCATTTGTTGCAAGCTGGAATCTAAGTCCAAAATACATCATGATTTTGGCCTGCACTTGCAAAGAAATATTCCGAAAAATTAAAACTATTCCTGGGTTGCGTAACTTGTAGCTACAGCTGAAACTAGAAACTTATATCCCCGAAGACCTCTAGTAAGGCTGTATTAAAACTGTATTTCAGAGCTAATATGGACACAAAACCACACTGCAGAAAGCCACTCCTGTAGCCTGGTACACTATCATTACCTTGGGTGCTCAGTAATAAAATAAATTGCAACATAACGAGGAGACTGATCAAATGCACATGTAGGAGACACACTGTTCTAACAACAGCTGTGACCTGCAGCCAAAGGGTGACATGTGGGACCATGGCATCCCCTTAAGAAAACTATGAAAATGTCAGAGCTAACAATAAAGATACTCTCACCTGGAAAAGTAGTTTGCAGTAGAGGTGCAAGCAAACGTACACCTAGAGGTTACTTCATTATAGCTCTTTCTTTTGTTGAAAAGCCTGGAAAAAAAAATCATCCTTATGCTGCTCTCACTGTTCACTCCTCAGAATAACGTTTGGGGTAAAGTGTCACATTTAAAGGGAGAATTTTGCTTCTGGTTTCAGTGCAGACTGCATAATGGACACCTTTAATGTGCAGGTGCCTTTTGGACAGTGTGCTTCTTCTGTTAAATATGATTCCTGATGCAGCCTTGCAAGCAGGCACTTCTCCCCAGGTTTGTAAAATATAAAATTTTGAACTCTTTGAACATTGTAGCCATTCACACTCTGACACTAACACTCTGGGAAAGTCAATTTAACCTTTCAATGTCTCTGCTGAGCTCACATAAATTACCAGACCTGCTGTGTGGTCTGCTTTCACCATAACCAAAGGCACTGGGGTCCTCCAGTGGAAAGACACACAAATGAAATGCGTTGTCTCAGACAGGGCAGTCACAGTCAGACTAGAATAACCTCGTTAATTTTTAATTGGTTTATTTTCAGTTGTAGGCCAGGTGAGCCCATCCCTGCTTGTTGGATCACAGATTGCTCTTGTTCCTTTGAAGGAACTTTCCTTTGGTAAAACAAGTTACTTATCTGTGGCTCTGGATTTTCCAGGTTTGTCTTTTAGCTCTTACTAAGAGCTCAAAGGCTAGAAAATCCTGGATGCCTTGTCTCTCTGACTTAAGATTTCATAAAATCAAATTGAATTAAAACATTTAGATATTTCAAAATTAAACCTCTTTGGAAGTTTAAAATACCTTCTTTTTCTACCAAAGGGAGCAAAGTAAAGAAGCAGAAGAGCTGGACACTGGTTTCATCTGCACACAGGCATACCACTGGTAGACTTTGATGTCTACAGCAGTGTGAGGTTGATAATGCTTTTCCCACTGACAAGACTTTTGTGAAAGTTATCTGATAAATTTGTTGGTATTTTGTCAAGTGTGTGCTAACCTGCTGCTTTTTTTTATTCAAATGTAGCAACCTAAGCTCCTAGAAACTTCTATTCCTGTAAACAGGATTGAAATTGGCTCATAAGTTAAGAGAGGACAAGAAGGAAGAGACTGGATTATCATGTGTGTTTCGTAACAGAAGGACAGAAAGCTAAAATCAATTTTGGGGCCCTAAGAAATCAAATGTTTATAGCTTAGAAAGCCAAATGGGTTTATTTTCTTTCTTCTGGAAGTTTCAGGGAGCATTACATTCACTCAAAACTGAAATTTTCACTTCATCTCAGGAGTTCAAAGCATCAAATATAGCAAAACAAGAGTTGCAATAGTTCTCCTGAGATGGTGACACAGCACTAAGAAAACAAAGCCACTCATGTGATTCTTGCTCATGGTCAGCTCCTTCAGGGAAGCCACAGTTTTACAGTTTTCTCCTGAAAGCAATTATTTCCAAAGAAAAAATTTCAACTATGAATTTCACAAAAGTCACTTTAATCTTTTAACCTATTTCCAACTAAAATCACAACTGTAGGTAAAGAAAAGAAACAAGAATTGTTCATCCACAAGAAAAAGAGCACAGACACAAAAGTGGCAATGTGAAGAATGAGTGAAGTGTGAGTGAAGGTCATTTCATTCATCATGTAACTGAGTCACAACCAGAGCTGATACTGAGCATTTTTCAAAACACAAACCTTACCACAGTATCTGCTTGTGGGAGCCTGTGTCAGCTACATGCTCCCTAGAAATATGGGATTCAGAGATATAAGGATTCAGATTGAGGGGGCAAGATCAAGGTTCCTAGATGAGTTTCCATATTACATTTTTAAAGGAGTTTCTTTCAGCACTTGGCACGTGCAAAGGTCCACTCAGTTGATAAGCATATTTTATCATTAGATGATGTGAAACTTTGTGATGAAAAGATTTCTCCTTCTGTATTTGTGTAATGCCTGGTGTTTTGGAGACCCTGCTTCTATTGGCATCTGTAAGAATCATTGTAACATCACACTGAAGAAGGCTACTAGAGGAATTCAGCCTTTGAGATCTTCAGTATCTGATGTCAAAGATACGACGGGTGACCTAGGATGCCATCTGTACAAGAGTTTGGATTAAACAATCAAAATGGTCCATCAGGTCTTGAAATCTATGGCTTTACAACATCTGCAATTTTCCTCCAAAAATGAAGATGGATTCAAAGACTTCTGGAATCTGGCCTCTGTTTTACCATATGCAACAACTGAGTCCTCTCCTGCCATGCCAAAATGCTTTGTGTTGAGTCATCCCGCATCAAATACTGAAGATATGTTTGTTTCCATGATGTCTATGGGAAAACTGGCATCCATTTCAAATGTTTTAAAAAATTAATCTTTAGTTTCTGCTTCCTGATCACGTAGCTGATAGGAAGGAATTTGCTTGAACAGTCCAAGTTGGACAAGAAATAAAAATAGGAGCTCCTGGGATGCTAACAACAAATAAAGCAATAATGGAAATAAGAATTATTATTTATAGTTTCCCTTACTGGAAAATGCTAATTAACTGGTAATTTCTTATATCTTATGTAGTGAGCAGGACAGCTTTCTACAGCATTTCTGTACAGAAGGTTAATATGTGAGGTACAGTTGTTTCTTTCTAAATAAAAAGACAGAGCTTCTATATCACTGCTCTAACTACTACAGATACATTTAATGGTGATTTCTGTGCATACAGGAACACACTAAGCCATTAAAAATATACTGTTCTTACCTTCATAAAGCAGAAAAAGGAAAGCCTTGTAGCTGGATAAGAACATTTCTACAGTGTTTGCAATTTATTTGAAAATTGCTTGGGTTAGAGTGACACCTTATGGCAGTTTTATTGTATTTTGCAGATCATTTTGAAAGTTAAGATTGCTTCTAGCCTGTTAAAGCCCTTCACTATCAGCAAGGAACTTCTTTGATGTTTTTAGAAAGTTTTTTTGTCACAAGTTACTAAAAAACTCATTTCACCCCTCTGGTTGGTATGGTTTCCCTTTTGCCCTTACTAGGAAAATAGATTTTAAAGGGCAGTAGTCTCTGGTATTGCCTTCTCTCCATGTTTAGAAGATAATCTATGCCAAGCAGTACATGCATAACATGCCATTCAGAATTATCTGTAGCGATACTTGACTTCTGAATACAGCCTCTTACTGGATTCATTCTCTCCAAATTGTGTCCCTCCAATCCCAGATCTGAACTCTTTTAAGTAAAACATCATGAAGGAAGATAATGAAAAAATATTTCTTCTTAAGTGCTGTCAAAAGCCACACCTGTGCCATGTGTAAATAAATACCTGAACCAGGTACTATGTGAAGATGAGAATTTATAAAACCCGACTTCCTGGAGCTCTGCCTTACATTTATTTTCTAGTATCTAATAGGAACTATCACAATCTACAGCCCTTGCTTCACTTGAGTGTGAAGTTAGTCCCTGTAATGAGCCAATGGTCTCCATAAAACTTACAGGAATTCCTTCCCTTTATTATTTTAATCACCCCCTCGTCAAACTAGGGTTGAAAATGGGCAAGAGGTTCAAAGTTGCAAAAGGTTGAGCGGAAGTGAAGGAGAAGGATAACTGAGCAGTCACAGTGGTCTTAAAATTAGAGCTGAAAATCTATATATATACTACAGCTTCCTTGTTTTTGCTGAACTACAGGTATGGTTTATTTTATTACAATTAGATAAGCTCCAGAATAACTTCTATGTAGCCCCTTCTCATTAAAAAATTGATTATGCCATAGGCACACAGCTTAAAATGGTCATTTTTTTTCTTCATTGAGCAAAATATGTTTAATATTTTGAGTGCTGAGAAGCTATGTTACTGCCTAAATATGTAATCTCTTGCAATGTATGTTAGATAACTGAATGCTTTTGGCAGACTTAAAAAGATACTTATTTTGCCAACCTAAGTAAAATGCTGGCTAAGCACCTAGCACCAGCTGCACTTTTCTGAAAAAGCAGAAAGGGTGTCAGCTCTATTTCCATTTAAAAACACCGTTTTTTCAAATAAACTAAGCAATACTGAAGCAGCAAAACCTTCTCTTCCCTCAAAAGGCATAAAAGAACTGAAGGAGAATGCAGTTTGTCAACTTAAGTACCTTGAAGGATATGGTGACCAGCCATACACAGGTCAGGACAGTACTTGTAATTAATAATATTTTTTTTCAAATAACTTTGTTTTAAAACACACAGGTTTAATAAAGTTCCTTTTTTATTAATGTAACTTCTATGTAGATTTATATACTGAGTATTTTACCTACCTTTCACCAGAAATACTCACTACAAGAAACAGAGGGGAAAAGGAGTTATTTATTCAACTTTTTAAATGAAAATAAATGAAAATAAACACACAGAAATTAAATCTTCCAATAAATGTGTTATGCCTAAATTAATTCTGAGCTCCAGCAGCTGTCCCCTAGAACCAGTAGCTGTCAGGACTGGTAAAACTTTTTTACGAGGTGACAGCAGCCAGCACCTCTGCACAGACAATTTAAAGAGAGCAAGTGGCCAGGGGCACTATTTCAAAGGAAACAGGTCCATGGTCCATGCCCATGGAGTGGGCTGGCTCTGATTAATCTGTTATTTTGGCACATGATAGTTTCCACTCTTTTTTTTTTTTTTTTTTTTTTTTTCATTTGCTCTGAATGCTTGCTGAATGGATCACTTTGGAATCTGTACTGGGTAATCCTCTTCATCACTTACCTACAGCTACTTTCACATTTTTCCTTGGGTTGCATGCTACCCATAGAAAAGGCAGAAAAGGACACACATGCCAATTCGCCAGTCACCTCTGTCACACCATCTGGCACCTTGCCAGAGCTGGACGACCAAGCAGAGACACAGTGCCCCAGGTCAGGTTCCCTTCTGCAGACCCCAATGGCAAAACAGCAATCTCCAGCTGAAGAACAACAAACACAAAGTTCAGGCTGCCACTGTCTTAAACTCAGCATTCTTTTACCAAGTATCACCAGAAAAAAAAACATTTTCAGAGGCCTCTGACTTGTTGCTGCCCTTCTACAATTCCACGGAGCCATGTATGGCCTATGGCCATGGATGCAGGAAAAAAAATCAGAGAGAAGGTGCAAGAGATGGCTGCAGCAGAAAAGGCCTAGAGAAGTAGTAGGCACAGACCCCAAGAAAAATTCTGTTGGAAAAGGTGCAAGCTCAAACTGGTAATTATCTGTAAAAAGATCTCTGCTTAATTTCTCCCACATGCAGAAAATCAAGGCTTTGTATTATCTAAGTCATGAAAAGAATAAGGAAACACCTCCTACCCAGCAGCCTGTTAATTATCTGATTAGCTTAAATGATATTTATAGTGCTTGTTTAATGAAAGAGCCTCAGCTGTACAATTCTGGTTTGCAAAATCTGAATATCATGCAAAGGTGGCATTTCACTGGAAATATTTTTCTTGTAATGGCTTGTAATTCATCAAGCAAGGAATTCTTTAGGAACCATAAAGCATACACACACAACCAAACTATAAAAACTAAAGAGTTTTCTTCTTGCCAAATAATAAAATATAACAGATTAATCAATAATATAACCCTGCACAGGGTAACAATGAAAATACTTCACATTGAAACCACACAAGACTGCTGAAATAGCATTTAGCATATATCAAGTCAGAAATCCACACCAAAAACTAGAAGTTTCTGCTCCTGTCTTGCTGATAAAATAAATGCCTACCTGTGGCACCACAACTCTTGAGTACAGGTTNAAATGTTTTAAAAAATTAATCTTTAGTTTCTGCTTCCTGATCACGTAGCTGATAGGAAGGAATTTGCTTGAACAGTCCAAGTTGGACAAGAAATAAAAGTACCCCATTACGATTCCCCTTGTGATGTCTCAGGCCTTCTTAAAACATTGTATTATATCACATCACTGCAAGTCTTAGCTTTTCATTTGTTGCAAGCTGAACTCTAAGTCCAAAATACATCATGATTTTGGCCTGCACTTGCAAAGAAATATTTTGAAAAATTAAAACTATTCCTGGGTCGTACAACTTGTAGCTGCAGCTGAAACCAGAAACTTATATCCCCAAAGACCTCTAGTGAGGCTGTATTAAAACTGTATTTCAGAGCTAATATGGACACAAAACCAGGATGCAGAAAGCCTCTCCTGTAGCCTGGTATACTATCATTACCTTGGGTGCTCAGTAATAAAAGAAGTCGCAACATAACGAGGAGACTGGACAAATGCACATGTAGGAGACACACTGTTCTAACAACAGCAGCCAAAGGGTGACATGTGGGACCATGGCATCCCCTTAAGAAAACTATGAAAATGTCAGAGCCAACAATAAAGATACTCTCACCTGGAAAAGAAGTTTGCAGTAGAGGTGCAAGCAAACGTACACCTAGAGGTTACTTCATTATAGCTCTTTCTTTTGTTGAAAAGCCTGGAAAAAAAATCATCCTTATGCTACTCTCACTGTTCACTCCTCAGAATAATGTTTGGGGTAAAGTGTCATATTTAAAGGGAGAATTTTGCTTCTGGTTTCAGTGCAGACTGCATAATGGTCACCTTTCATGTGCAGGTGCCTTTTGGACAGTGTGCTTCTTCTGTTAAATATGATTCCTGATGCAGCCTTGCAAGCAGGCCCTTCTCCCCAGGTTTGTAAAATATAAAATTTTGAACTCTTTGAACATTGTAGCCATTCACACTCTGACACTAACACTCTGGGAAAGTCAATTTAACCTTTCAATGTCTCTGCTGAGCTCACATAAATTACCAGACCTGCTGTGTGGTCTGCTTTCACCATAACCAAAGGCACTGGGGTCCTCCAGTGGAAAGACACACAAATGAAATGCGTTGTCTCAGACAGGGCAGTCACAGTCAGACTAGAATAACCTCGTTAATTTTTAATTGGTTTATTTTCAGTTGTAGGCCAGGTGAGCCCATCCCTGCTTGTTGGATCACAGATTGCTCTTGTTTTTCCTTTGAAGGAACTTTCCTTTGGTAAAACAAGTTACTTATCTGTGGCTCTGGATTTTCCAGGTTTGTCTTTTAGCTCTTACTAAGAGCTCAAAGGCTNAAGATACTTATTTTGCCAACCTAAGTAAAATGCTGGCTAAGCACCTAGCACCAGCTGCACTTTTCTGAAAAAGCAGAAAGGATGTCAGCTCTATTTCCATTTAAAAACACCGTTTTTTCAAATAAACTGAGCAATACTGAAGAAGCAAAACCTTCTCTTCCCTCACAAGGCATGCATAAAAAAGAACTGAAGGAGAATGCAGTTTGTCAACTTCAGTACCTTGAAGGATATGGTGACCAGTCATACACAGGTCAGGACAGTACTTGTAATTAATAATATTTTTGTTCTAATAACTTTGTTTTAAAACACACAGGTTTAATAAAGTTCCTCTTTTATTAATGTAACTGCTACGTAGATTTATATACTGAGTATTTTACTTACCTTTCACCAGAAATACTCACTACAAGAAACAGAGGGGAAAAGGAGTTATTTATTCAACTTTTTAAACGAAAATAAATGAAAATAAACACGCAGAAATTAAACCTTCCAATAAATATGTTATGCCTAAATTAAATCTGAGCTCCAGCAGCTGTCCCCTAGAACCAGTAGCTGTCAGGACTGGTAAAACTCTTTCACGAGGTGACAGCAGCCAGCACCTCTGCACAGACAATTTAAAGAGAGCAAGTGGCCAGGGGCACTATTTCAAAGGAAACAGGTCCATGGTCCATGCCCATGGAGTGGGCTGGCTCTGGATAATCTGTTATTTTGGCACATGATACTTTCCACTCTTTTTTTCTTTTTTTTTTTTCAGCCGTTCCCTGTAATCTGCTCCTTTGCTCTGAATGCTGGATGGATGGATCACTTTGGAACTCCCTACTGGGTAATCCTCTTCATCACTTACCTACAGCTACTTTCACATTTTTCCTTGGGGTTGCATGCTGCCCATAGAAAAGGCAGAAAAGGACACAGATGCCAATTCGCCAGTCACCTCTGTCACACCGTCTGGCACCTTGCCAGAGCTGGACCACCAAGCAGAGACACAGTGCCCCAGGTCAGGTTCCCTTCTGCAGACCCCAATGGCAAAGCAACAATCTCCAGCTGAAGAACAACAAACACAAAGTTCAGGCTGACAACTGTCTTAAACTCAGCATTCTTTTACCAAGTATCACCAGAAAAAAACATTTTCAGACGCCTCCGACTTGTTGCTGCCCTTCTACGATTCCACAGAGCCATGCATGGCCTATGGCCATGGATGCAGGAAAAAAAAATCAGAGAGAAGGTGCAAGAGATAGCTGCAGCAGACAAGGCCTAGAGAAGTAGTAGGCACAGAGCCCCAAGAAAAATTCTGTTGGAAAAGGTGCAAGCTCAAACTGGTAATTATCTGTAAAAAGATCTCTGCTTAATTTCTCCCACATGCAGAAAATCAAGGCTTTGTATTATCTAAGTCATGAAAAGAATAAGGGAACACCTCCTACCCAGCAGCCTGTTAATTATCTGATTAGCTTAAATGATATTTATAGTGCTTGTTTAATGAAAGAGCCTCAGCTGTACAATTCTGGTTTGCAAAATCTGAATATCATGCAAAGGTGGCATTTCACTGGAAATATTTTTCTTGTAATGGCTTGTAATTCATCAAGCAAGGAATTCTTTAGGAACCATAAAGCATACACACACAACCAAACTATAAAAACTAAAGAGTTTTCTTCTTGCCAAATAATAAAATATAACAGATTAATCAATAATATAACCCTGCACAGGGTAACAATGAAAATACTTCACATTGAAACCACACAAGACTGCTGAAATAGCATTTAGCATATATCAAGTCAGAAATCCACACCAAAAACTACTTCTGCTACTTTTATACAACAGATCAAGGCTTACAAGCAACTGTTGTCATAAAAACTGTATGAAGTCTGTTCCAAATGGCAGAAGCTACCTGGTTAGTTAACACCAGGGGTTCCATCAATCGAGCTGGTCCTGCTCAGTCAGATCTTCTACACACAGTAGATAGGGACAAAGTGCCTGTGGTGCATGAAAAGAATCTGCTAGGGAAAACAGTTTGGGTTCATCCTGCCTTGGGCAAAGGCAAACCCATCCGTGGGGTTGCTTTTGCTCAAGGGCCTGGACACACTTGGTGAGTGATGATGAAAGATGGAGGAGTACAATGTGTGCCACAAGGGAATCTAACACTAGGTGAGAATACCTAATTTTTTGCTCGTCTAGCTTAATCAGTAGTGCATGAAATCTTTGAGAGTCATGAACTTGTATCCCACATTAACTACTACTATGTGAATTATTGCATAAACTAACAGTGTTCTCTGAGTGTTTTTTTCAGGATGATTTTGTGGTGATGAAACCAGAACTAGATTAATCGACTGGCATCCAGTAACTTCTTGAAGTTAACACCTGCAACCTGCAACTTGTGGACCACAGATCTGAACTCTAACAATTGCTCCTTGTTTTAAGAATCTGCTACAACAGATGAACATTCCGTCCCTTTTTGATTCGATGGCATTAGGGTGCACTGTGCACCAGTGTCCACCCAGGCTTTATACTTTTGTGGCTCTAACGTGCCAGGCCATCGAATCCACACAATCCAATAAATTCGGTTGTCCCTCTCCTCCACCTGGCTGGAGGCAGGGCACCTCTAAGCTTGAGCACTTACAACATTGTCAGGTTGTGCATTTCTGGGGAACTGCACACAGGAGACTTGAGCAGACTTCTTTTTAGAAGGACCTCCTTTTGCATTCGTCTTACTCAGCAACTTGAATACTTGGTCCAGGACAGCATTAGGTTTCTGATCCCACTTTTTCATGTCCTCTCCACACTCACACAGGATTGCCCATAGGATTCCTCTTGCTGAATTCTGTTTCCCTCGATTCTGTCTCATAGGAGGGTGTCTCCTCTTAATGGCTGCAATGCGGCATCCTCCTCCTATCTGAGGAAAAAGGGGTGAATGCAGTTTTTCAGCTGATCCCTTTACAGCTGAGACCTAGGCCCGATGAGGGGCCATGATAGCATCTTCATATTTAATTTCTTTATATAAGATTTTTTCCTGTTTTGCAAATAGTAAAGACAAATATTGTAGCATAAAACTTTTTTTGGGAAAGGCTACAATTACAGATCCTCTTTAACAACAAAAGTACAAAAATGACATTTCAGTGATACTCCTGATTTTTGTAAGATACCATATTAAGACACAGTTGTTGTAAGATACAACTGGTTTTAGATATACTTTAAAAATAATTAAGCTAAAAAGCCCTATCTGATGCCATGTTAGGGTAGATTCTTTAGGTAAAATTTGTTCTCTAGCTACTCTCTGATTGCTTCATTAGTATTTTTGCTTATTTACACTTACTTGAAGTCACTCCTGTGACCTCAGCTAAACCTGTACTCAAGAGTTGTGGTGCCACAGGTAGGCATTTATTTTATCAGCAAGACAGGAGCAGAAACTTCTAGTTTTTGGTTTCTCTTTTCCAGTTTTTTTGAGTCTCCTCTCTAGCAGTCAATTTTTCTGTTTGGAAAATAAGCCAGTTATTCCCTTGTGTTATCTCTTTCTTAAATCACCTGCTGGAAAGGAAACTCTTCAGGTTTCTTTTTCATTTATTCTTACAAACCGTAGGCTTAGACTAGCACTAAGGAGACACAGACATGAACAAATGCTTCCTGTGTAGTAACTACAGCTCCCAATACCAAAACCCTTGGCTTTCAGGTCATGCAATTGTTTTCGTTCATCCAATTTCAAATGGAGCTTCTGCTTTGATTATCCTTGATTTGAATGTCTAATCACTGTAGAAGAGTGCAGTGCTCAGTCTTTTGAATGGTACACAAAAGGTGATGCATTTTAATAAGCACCAATTTAAAAGGCCAAATAGCAACTAAGGCACAAGTCTTACCCAAAAAAATAAAAAAATTCAAAAATTGTTAAGCCGACTTAGGTGGACCATTAAATCTCTGTCATTTCCAAGCTGTAGTTCACTACACATCCATGACTACTTTAATTTGCAGTAAGAAACTGCCCTTGACCTATAATAATATAGTTCATAGGCAGGTGTCCTACAGAGAAAAAAAGGAAACTTTTGTTGTTTTTTTTTTTACTTTATAGTTTAACTCTAAAAATTATGCCTGGAATATTAACTTTTAGAACTTGAGTGACTAGTATTGATTTAGCTGCTCTTGGGTTCATATAGTTTATTTCTGAATTCCTGGTTGCTACGTTTGGCACAACAGATTGGAATCCACAGATTGTCACCAACCCAAGAGCCAGTTTTGCAACCTGGCAACTGCAGTGATCTCCAGCAGTGATCTCCAGCTGCTGACATGAGTGCAGGCAGCTTCTGAGGTGCAGGACAAGAGTGCATTTAAATGTGTCTGGCAATAAGAACACAGAATAAACTATTTCTCTTTGCACAGCTCCTCACAAACAGCTCATTTCCTACACCTTCTGAGCCCTGTGACTATTGTTACACCCACTGAGTTAATCCTCACAATGCAAACTGCATAGGGTAAACACAGGTCAACAAACACTAATATAAAAAGGATTAACCTAAAGCTCTGCTGTATGACATAGCTAAGAGGGACCAGACATACTTAAATGGTGAAGGAGAGACAAATAGCTGCCAATACCAAAGAGTTCCAGGCAAAGAATAATCAATTGCAAAAACCTCCAGCTTTTCCTGCTTGAAGTTTATGAAATTTCGAATTTTAAGCCACAACAAAACAACCCAGAACATCTGGATTGCAGCACCTGAAACTTGACTACTTAAGCAATGGGTAACAGTTATGGATCCTACCAGCATTCACAAAAGAAGGGGACAAAAAGAATATTAGCACAGCAAAGGATATTCAAGTTGGACTGGAACTGTGATCTGCTGAGTAGCTTAAGGCAGATGTTTTCTCTGCAGGGTGCCACCAAATGCAGCTCCACCTGACTGAAATTTCACTCATCATCTTCTACTATTGACTGAAAGCTGCATACAATAAGGGTGTCCTCCATTGATGGGTACAGCTGTGGGAGGAACAGGGATGCTGTCATGAAAACAGACACCTGACGCTACCTTTCTCTTTTCACCTAATCCATCTCTTTCTTCTTTTACTCTCTCCTCCCACACCATCTCCAGCAAGCAATGGTGCTTGTAAGCAGATCAAAACTCTGATGTCTCATACTCAATCAATTTACACCACACAACAAGCTGAGAACTAGCTTCCTCCAGAGTGCTGGCAGACTCTAAGCTTGACAAAGCAGTGTATCTTAAAACCCGCTTTAGAGAAAGGGCTGGTTTCTGGGAAAGCAAGCAGTGAAAATGCAAACTGAGATCATTACGTGGCATCAGAACCACAGATTATGACATGGGCTAAGCGTGCTTTCAGAAAAAGCAAATGTTAATGTTAAAGACATCTAGTTCATCAGTTCTTCCCCAGGACTTTTATTTTTTGCATGAATATAGTACGTTATCACATTTTACAGATGCCTGGACAGCAAATACTTTAAAAAATTAACTCAAAATTACTTGGGAAAATTGTATTTCAAACAAAATATACAGTGATAAAGTTTTCTACATAAATTACTATAGTTAATTTTATGGAACTTTAAAATAAAAATATATTCCAACATGAAAATATGAAAAATTCATTTTATTTTCATAGGCAACCTCATTCACAGTACAAAGTGATACGAATTTCTCAAAACCATCACTGTACCTTTTACATGTTTTTTTAGTAACTGATCTAAAAGTTGATACAAGAATAAATTTGGCTTTTAAGAACTGTCCAATAAACCAGATATACACAATGCCATGCTATGACAGTTCTATTTATGAATCACAGCTGACACTACAGCAACATCACTTAATAAATCTCATGAGAATTTGGATGTTTTACAATCAAAACATAAAACTGCCACTTGTACAGAGACTGTACGATTAGACAAATAAACAAGTATTAAATAGTTTGCACAAGGCCTGAGTTCACTATAACACATTTTGATTTACAACTTCATCTCAGAAATCTGTACAGCAGTTAGAACTGTTTCAGAGACAACACAACTTCCAGGTTTATTTATTCTGTTGATCCAAGTGTGAGGCCTAGAAGGCGAGAGGATTTGGTGTAGGAATCCAAGGTTTTACTGCCTTGTGTCATTTCCTTGTAAAGCAGCCAAAGCCTAACGAAAAGCAAGGTACAAGGCAGGACCTCACTTTAAAATCAGCTAACTCATCTGAATTTCTCCAGATAGGTTTTCCCACAGCTATTTCAGAGTAAAAGTTCACCATGAGTCTATAAAATGCAGCATATCTCTTAACAAAGAACAGAAAAGGGTCACATATACAACAGGGTATTTTTTCTCTACTCCCCCTCCCAATATTACTTACACTGGAAATGGCACAAATCAGCAATATCCCACCCACTCCCAATAAAAAAATTCCTAATCGATAAATGAAAGTAATTCTAAGTCAAAAAAATGTCATCTGTAACAACAGATCCATAAACTTATGTTTTAAAACCCTTCCTTTTCTGCTCAAGTCTTACAGATGTAGGCAGAGTAATACATAAATTTGTGATTAACAGAACTATCATATAATTGTTAGCCTGTATGGAAGCCTTGTGGAATTTGTTTGAAGCCTAACGTCTAATTTAATCTTCACTCTTTTGGTGCAAATGAACTGAAAAATCTGAAATCCTGTAATATATATACACACTTCCTTCTCTATCTACAGACAGATAACATTATAACATGGCTTATAATACAAAAGTTAACACACTTTTTTTTTACTTCAAAAGGCCATTTGGATATTTCTTTCAGTTCCACATCAACGTGAAACAGGTGTTGCCAAGAAGACAAAACTTAACAGAAAAGGAAAGTTTTAAACAATAAGGCTTAAAATGCTGTGCACTTATACATCCAAAAATTCCGCTTTTTACTTGGGATAGTCAGCATCTGTGCAGACCTGGATGGCCACAACTTCAAAACATTTCTAATCCACATAACCATTGAGAGAGGAAGACAGAGTATTTTCATTAAAACACACTACACTATTCTACTTATGTTCCCAGTAAAATTTTTCTTTACATCTCCCAAACAACTGATGGATTCCTTTGCCTATCAAGGCTCCTCTGGTGCTGCTGTCCTCCTGCATAAGCAGCTTCCACAAGCTTTTCAACACTTGTGTGAAAAGGAACAGAAAATCTGCTCCCTCTTCCATCCCTAAGAGGACATTTGTGCCCTTCCCCTCCGTTTCTCTCCTCTTTAGAGAGGCAAACCTAGGGGCTTCTGAGCTAATCTCTAAGTCAGTAGTTTCAAGGTTCCTCTCCATCAGCCCCAGCAGAGAAAGTTTTTCAAGCGTCTTTAATAAAATCCTTCCATCTAGCAGGATTAGTTTATTTTCTGAGTTTTCAAAGGATGCTTTGGACATTTTGATCTTTAAAAACAAATAGCAACAGTTCTAACAGGGAAAACTCTGGTATCTTGGTGCCCTCACATTCATTTAGCACACACCAGAGCAGCCAAAGGACAACTGATGCTTATATTTAAGATGTGCAGCTACTTCCACTTCTCTCCTTTTCTCCTTTTGGAGTAAATATGGATAAATCAAATAAAGAATAGGAAGTTATTCCCTTTTTACCTCTTCTTTACATATGAACGTAAAGTAAAACAGGTGGCCTGGGCATGTGAGCCTGGACCCTGCTTTTATTTCTAAAGTAGAAAGAAGATCTGATTGCAGCAGATGAGCACAGTGGGTGCAAAAGGTGGAGGCTGTAAGGTAATGATATAACTTGCCAGGTTTTCCCATTTTGTCTGTTAAATTAGGTTGACAACAAGGGGTAGAAATTTTGTGTGATTCACAGTATTGTTCAAGGCCTTGTAATACAAAATTATTTCACGTCATGTTACTTTTCCAGTAACAGAATTAGCAATTTGATAATCAGATAGCAATTTCCAACCTGTGATGTCCATTTTTTTTTGCATTGGGGCTGGACAATCCCTCTGCTGCAGGCAAAGCTAGATGTAACAAAGCCAGATGCTTCTTTCCAACTCCAGAAACAGGAGGTCCCTGGAATGCCCACGTTTTGTACCATTGTCTGTTCCTGCTACTCTTCCCCAAACAACAGCCTGGATGTGAAGTACAACTGTTGCTTTCAAACAAACTCTGGCCACAAGATGAATCTTCCATTCGCTTTGCAAGGCCCCAGAATGATGATTTGTAAGTGGAGAAATCAACTGGGCAGGGCTTCCTAAGGGAAAACTATTAGGAAGGGCCTAGTGGCACATGCCCTTGATGACTTACCTCTTACAACCCCTTTCCTTTAAGATAAGAAGAAATAATTAGAGGACTTGACACACACACACAGAGTTTCCTGATAGACTAAGCAGGAAGCTTATACAAGGAAGAGAGATTTAAAGATTTGACCCTCTCATTTTAACTGAA
The DNA here is from genome assembly GCA_038090715.1 of Florisuga fusca. NCBI lineage: Eukaryota > Metazoa > Chordata > Aves > Apodiformes > Trochilidae > Florisuga > Florisuga fusca. Next base: position 4,920,451 of record JAAWXA010000004.1, on the reverse strand, counting down.
GTTATTTTTTCTTTTTTATTTTTAAATAACCAGAATTTTTTCATATATCTTTCATAAGCACCCTTTTCAGTTTTCTTTCTTTTTATTCTTCTATTTTAGATTCTCAAATCTAAATAGGAAAATTCACATCACTTGAGACAGGTAAAGATCCTGTTCCATTACATTACCACTGCAGAGAAGAGCCTCACTTAATTTGAATTTGTGGTATTTCTTTTACTTTATTCCTTTGAAATAGATTGTATTCTCAGACAGCCCATGCCAAAAGCACATACTCCCAAACCCCACACTTCAGGAGGTCTAGTATATAAAATCAGATCTTTTTCAGTCAGTTTTCCCTCCAATAGGTTAACTTAAAATCCAGTTCTGAAAAGCCCACAAACCAGAGAGATCTGTGACTGAAATTCCAAACCAGGACACTGATGTTTTAAGACTGCCTTTAACACAGATATATTGATTTAATACATTGTAGTGTCCTAGGAGATGTATTTTTTAATATAAACTTATTTTCCAAAGAATTTAGCGGGATATAGATTCAAGTAATTCTTCAAGGGCTGGCCGTAGGTTACGCTAACAAAAAGTAGCTTCCAAAAGTTGACATAAAAGACGTTAGTGTGACTGAGAATATAGAATACTAGTAACCATAAATGAACTTATAGTTTAACTGTTCTAGTATTTTACTTGTTTACACAGGTATCTTAACATAACCTACAATGTTTACCATGACTAATAACAGCACATATGCTTCACAATGTGTTAGGTATTGTTTTCTAAACCACCATTTCACTGGTCCCTGGTTTTTAAAATGACAGGACTAAGGCAGCAGCTAGAATACATAAATGATTCTTTAAGAAATATGCTTAATGCCATTACTGCTTAGAACTGTGGAAATATAACAAAATACAAGTTACATTTACAGCATAAGGCCCTTTGGTTTCTTAAGCAGCAAATGAAAGAACGATTTCTTCAGTGAAAGGCTTTGAAAAATAAAGCATGTAGGCTTTCCATAAAAAAGGCAACTAGTTCTTTCCTTCTCAAAATAGCCAGCTCTACATTTCAAAATATTATGTAAGAAAGCTCCTGAAATTCCTAGGAAAGAAAAAGTTAAAGCCCAACAGTAGTATCTGACAGAGCACAGATTCCATCATGGGCAAGCTGAACATACACCTTCTGGGAAGTAGAAGAAACTACTTTTTTGTTTTCTTTGGACAGCTTTATTAAATCTGGAGTAATACAATAAAAAGGATCTGAAATACCTGTGTATTTACTATATATTCTAGAGCTTACAAATCCATTTTTGAGAGCTTGCTCAATATTGATCTATCCTTCACAGGGACTTAAGTTAAAACAGAATTAAAACGAAATTGTTTATTCTAGTCAAGGCAATTCATGGCAGTCTGCTTTTTTACACAACCATGTGCAACTTGTAACAGGCAATCCTTTTCCATCTTCCCAATGGAGCCAAAATTTATGAAGTAATTCAGGATATTTCTGTGTAACTAGTGTGTGTTCAGTTGGGGCAGTCAACACATGAATTTTGAGTACATTCTCTTTAGGAGGTTCCATAACTACTCATACTCTTTTTTTTTTTTTTTTTCCCTCACACCAGTTAAAAGCAGTGTCACAGTAGCCAAAACACTGGAATAAATAAAAAATGTGATCAAGTTATCACATGTATTTTAAAAGTGGTATGTTCTTTTTCCTATGTGGCTGGTAACAAGTATCTGGCATTATAAAACACACTCCCAGCCAGCATGACCATGGGAGCAGTGCTCTTACTCAGCCCCAAACTTGCACAAAATTTTAAGCCAACTTATGCCTCCTCAATCTTCCTGTTTACTACCAAATTAATTTTTATTATCTCATAAGAGAAAAAATAGAAATATTTTCTCAGCCTCTTGCATACTTACCGCTTAGAGATTTTTCTATGCAACATAACTTCATGAGGCAGTGTAAGAATTTATTTTACAAACTGTCAATATGGCAAAATGACAGCTTGTGCCAAATTCAGGCAACAGAAACCATCAATGAGAATTAAGCAGGCACTGAAAGGACTGGGCTGGAAGATTGTGTTAACCCAGTATTATTAGCTCCCAGGCATTTTTGTTAAACTTAAGAAACAGAATTTTGTAGGAACTTTCGTAGGATTCTTTTTTGGTTGAATATATGCATCCTACCTTCAGTGCTCTGATGTTCAGAAAAGAGACAGGAAATCTTTAGCATGTAAGAAGACTTTGCACTTAGACAATTCCACTGCAGTACCAGGCAAATGTAAAATCAGTCTTTTTTTCCAGTGCAAGTCTTTACTTTGCTGGGTTGAAAGTTTCCCCAAGTCATGCTTTTACTAATCAAAAAAGATGTTAATCAGCTTACCCATGATCCAAGTTTTCTCAGTCTTTGAAAGAGGAAAATAAAACATTTTACCCAAAAAGATCTTTTAGGTCATTACTAGCTGAGCTGCTGTTTGTCATTGTGTTTGCTGGTTGTGCAAAGTTCTGAGGAGCAAAGAAAGGATTACCCTGTATACCAAATCCAGGCTGTCCTATCATGTTCATCTGAGGTCCCAAGACTGAGCTGCTTGCACTTGGGGACCCTTGTGGGGGTACAAACTGATTAACCCACTGGCTTGATTTCTGTTGAGCCAACTGCTTCATACTAACTTTGGGTTTTTGAGGACCAAAAAGATTATCTAGAGCAGACATATCTGGGGGTCTGTTTTGTTGTGCCAGTGGAGACACTGCAGGTGCAGCATTCATAGGACTGTAATTTGGCATACTAGCAGTTGGTACAACGTTCATCTTGGTTGCTCCTGTTGCACTTGGACCACTGAAGAAATTCTGAGTGGTGGGACCAGCCCCCATGCTGAATCCCGCAGTCTGAAAAGCCATGTTAGTATTTAGTCCATTTGTTATGTTTCTCTTTGTGTTGTCAACAGGTGATGCAAATCCCATTCCAACACCCATAGCAGGGACAGAAGAGAAGCTGTTTGAAGATGCAACTTTAGCTTTGTTGATAGAATGGCTAGTCAACGATGATATATTATCTATCAAGGTATCTGTCAAGTCTTTTGTCTGCAAAATACACAAAATGCAGTTAAGGGCTCCTCCTGTACAAACACTCCAGCAACAGTCTGTATCATTGCTCCTACAGAAGTGGCATTCATTTTTCAGAATTTAAAATCCACTGCAGGGAACTGGGCATGAAATGTAATTATACACAAGAGCAATTAGGTTCTTTGCTACCTACAACTAATAGTTATACAGCTTCAATTTGACAACAAAGACTATACATGAAGTACTACATTTGCTCACATGTCCCATTTCTATCTCCAAGTCTTTTGTAAATTTACTTAATCTACTCTTCAAAGAAGAACCTTTTCAATACATGCTTTTGCCCTATCTGGAACAATGGCCTTCCAATAACACTGATTCCTTTTGGAGAGTTCTGCAATATTAAAAGTGAGAAACATTGCTAATATTGCTAATGCAAATGGAATGCAGATTGAGATTTAATTTAGTTTTTCTCAGCTGCAACACTTACTACCCGTGAAAACAAACACAAAAAATGCTAAATTCATACAGCATTTGATAGGAGAAAGCATCACAGCTCCAAAGGAAACAGCACAGCAGTTTGCTCTTTCTCACCTGCTTCACTGGAGGTGTTATTGCAGTTGCTTGTGGCTTAAGAGGTTGCTGGCTTTTCAGTTTCTGTGCCTGTTCTTGTTCTTTAGCTAACTTCTGCTTCTCTTCAAGTGTAAGTGATGCCTTTAAAAGGGAAAGTAGTGACACTAAGTTGCACTGGAATGGAATTCTTACCATGATATTTTTATTTCATAAATAGCACTGCCCTTTCAATAACATGGTAGAACAATACATATCATTTATACAAAAGAGAAAGTGGATAAACACAAAATCTATTATAATATTGAACATATTGCTAAAAGGGCCTAAAGCAAATAAAAGCAAACTTGAATATCATAATGAGAAATTTGAGCAGATCACAAATTAAAAAATCACAAATAAACAGGTATCACAAAAAACAAAACCCCAAAACATTTTAGCTTTGTCATCTTCATGTTGGGCATAAGAAAAAGTATTTGTCACTGGTTTTGTTTTTATATGGTTACCAACTGGCACTTGATACAGAACTCCAACTGACATGGAGTTGCAAAGGGAATTTTATTTTAAGATTGCTTAAGAGGCTTTTTAGGACTTTTTTGAGGAAGGACAAAATAATAAAATCATTCCCCTTTAGTAAAAAATTATTGAGATAGTTCAGGTAGCTAGAAATGGAAATGATCAAATGTATAGATTCTAGGGATCCATTTACCTAATTATTAGCAGGAATATAATTTTATAGTTGTCTATGCTTGTGTTTAATATTCCATGTCATGTCATGCTTTTTCTTTGATTTTTATATTTATCCCCATATTGACTGTTCATTTTCACTTAACTGAACTGTACAGTAAATGTTACTCTTTGTTGCTATAGGGAATTCTGAATTTTACCTTCACCTCTAATTTTATCATAAAGCTGACAATTTTGATTTTCATATCTGAATTTACTCCTAAAGTTTCAGTTTCACTGAAATGTATAATTAAGGAAAATGAAAATGACTAAAAATTTATATTTCTAATTGCTGCCTATTTTGCACAAAACTACTTTCTAGGACAGGCATGCACAGAATTCAAGGATATGACTTGAACACCTTTCACTGGACCTTGATACGTAACAATGTTTGGAGCTGTGCTATAAAAAAGCACTTAAGTTTTTCTTTTAAATATGGCAAATATTTACACATACTCTTTTTATGAAACTCTATCAGTCTCATATTAGACAGATGGATGTAACAAAAAAAAGGATTAACACACCTTTCTCTGTATTGATGACAGCTCATTCTCTTTACTATCTGATCCACTAGTTAGAAGGTCAGCTCCACTCGTACTGAATACCTTGTCAAGCTGTTTAAGTTCAAAGAAACAAAACTTAGTTACTTGGAATGTTGTAATTTAAAGTAACTATTATCTAAGTAATTTTATATTTCAAATTTCTGTATGTAACACATTAAAGCATTATTGCTTACCTGATTACTTGTACTACTAGATCTTGCCTCTTCAGACACATTGATTTGATTAGCTATATCCAGAGATCTATATAGTGCAGAATATATGCATTACAAAAAGATAACTTTGCAGTCACATCCTCAACACTAATTCAGCAATGCAGATTAGCCTTCTGCATTTAAAAAAATAACAAAAAAATTGCATCATGGAAGCACTGCCATTTATATAAAATGCCTGCAGGAGACTGAAAACTCTTAATATTCCAAATTATAAAAGCTTCCTAATGATTGGTTTAGATGACTTAGTTCCTCCTGTTGAACACGATGACACAGACTTCAGCTAGCCCAAGTTAACTTGTCTCAGAAGTCTCATCTTGCATCAGCCTCCATAAAATAGCTCTAAATATCTTCAAGTATAATGGCCTTCTGAAAGACTGAAATGTTTATGTTTCTCCAGTATGGTTATTTTCTCAACAACTACAAAAAAGCAACTTAGCATACAGAATCAAGAAATAAACTGTACTAGTGAAGCTCAGTATGAACATCTAATGAATTGAAAAATAATAAAAGGTGATTGAAGGTATAAAAGTAAAGGATTTTACTCCTACGAAACCACTAACATCACAATATTATTATAATGCTAGGACTAATAAAACTTCTCATGACTGTCCCTATTTGATGTAATGCTGAACTAAGAATTACTTATATTGTTTAGTTCTATGGCGAGAGTTTTCTCATGTGTGCTAAAAAATTAACTGAAAATTATCTCTACTCACTCAGTCATTTTCTAATACAAACATAAACACTTACTTCTGTTGCTCTTGCATGACATGAAGTTGCTCAAGCTTTGTTTTATGCTCTGCCTCCAATCTATTAAGCATATCTTTTATAACACAAATAAAAGAATTGAACTGGAAAAGAAATATACAGGAGGTTTGGATTTTGCAGTGATGGAATTCAGACACGCATAATTTGAAAGGTAAGACCCCATAAAACTTAGAATATATCAGATAAATTGCAGATTTAGAAATAATTTATAAATATCCACTTTCACTATCTTGTGTTGGATACTCAACTACAAGCAGAATGTATATTAAAACAATGAAAACCATGTATCACTAAACAAAAAAAGAAAGTGAGGCAATACAGACAAAAACCCCACAGATAAGTATTACCAGATTAATTTTAAAATTAATCCCATTAGTTATTCAATTTCCTAAAATTTCATAATAATATGACTGTACATTTTCTGCAATAATTGCAACCAAAAGAAAGGGAAGAAACATTAAGACTTCATTTTAGCTTTTAATCTCAATTATTAGTAACTAAGTACTTTTGCAGAATATTTGGAAGGGGATAGTATAGTATTCAGTTTAAAATTTTATACTAGATCAGTTAAAGCTACTGGAAAGTAAAAAACTTTAAACATGCAACTACAGTAATACTGGAAGGTTTTTTGGCTTTGTTTTTACAAGAGACATGGACTAATGTATACATTTTTCTCTGACAAAAGTTTAAATTCATTCTCTGCCAATTATCAAGTAAAAGCCTGCAAACCAGTCATGTTCCTACCTGATTGAGATTAAGATTGTTCTCAATACTAAGAGGAATCAGATGGGGCAGTACCCTTCCTGCAAGCTGTTCTTTGGTGATTCCCAACTTCTTGTGAGTGAATGTACACTTGTAAATACCTGACATACAACATCAAAAGAGCAAAAATCATTATGTTTAGTAAATCATTATGTTTATAAAAAATAAGTAAACAAGCTCCAAGTAGCATACTCTGCTATGTATTGATCATCTGAATGTACATAGGCTCTGTGTGCAAGCAGGGACAAACATGATCAAGAGAATCATAGAAGCAAAATACCCACCCACAACAAAAGCATTTATAGCAAGAGGCTTTGCTAAAGTTCACAACAAGAGAAGGTTCAAAATAATATTTTGCAGCTATGAAACCTGACATTAGTCAATATATTCTTCTGGTCAATTATCTGAGAACATTAATCTTGGCACAGATCATGAGCAACTGAATTACCACAAACTGAAAAATTGTCACAGAGATATTAAGCTGCCTTAACTAGTATGTGTTCTCTCCTGGAACACTGATATGGCTAGAAGTAAGTATCACATTGCTCTCTAACTGCATTTTACAGAGACTCTTACCTATAAAGGTTTGCGACTGTGTTACACATTGGATCAGAAATTATGCACAGTCTTTATCTGTTCTCAAATCACTGAAAAAAGGAAACTGACAGCCACAAGGAGTCCAGTGTTAAGCCTACAAGAGTCAATAGTGTTTTTCACAGGATTCCTCTGCTTAAACAGTCCACCTCTGGCAGCAAACACTGAACATAAAAGCATTAAGGAAGAAGCTTTCCTCACTTTCAATGGTTAGTATTAGAACAGAGTTGACATCTAGCCAAAGAAGGTATCACATACAAGATGGAAGGTACCATGTTTCTGGAAAAAAAGGAGAGTCCAAGTATAAAAAATTGATTTTAGCCAATCATTTCCAAAGTAGGGTGCACTTATCCACTGTATCTAAGTAGAATTCAGGAGATATACAATTAAAGATAAAGAGACACTCTCCCTCATTCTCACACAGCAAATAAAAGCTGCAAAGGTTCAGAGAAACAAAGAACTTTATATCAATACAGATTATGCCCTCTTGCTGATTTTAAGGAAATCAAAATAATGTTGCCAACACACATAATTGTGGTATTTAACAAGGGCTTTTGCTGATACAGCTCAACTGTTAAAAGTGGTCTTCTGCCTACTATTGTCAGTTAAAAAAATGGTCACTGTCTTCCAGACTTGGCCACACAGTCACATCTATTTCTTGACTCTGGTCATCTGGTCTCCCTGAGCCCATTCAAGTTGTAAAAATCACACATTCTGCAGTAGGCAAGCATTAGAATGCCACTCGGAAAGCACAACTGGGAGTGAGGTCTCCTCCTCCAGAAGTCACAAGCCATTAGGTTTTGTCAGCTGTGTTGTGAAACCTCACCCAGACTGTGCTCCATCTCAGTGCAAAGGCAGCCAAATATCCAACAAAATGAACCTAACAAAACCTGCAGTGAAAAGCAGTAGATTTGTAGACAATCATTTACAGCATCTGACATGCAGGAGTGGTAAGAGAAGGCAACAGTCATATCTTAAAAGCTCCAGTAGCATCTGAAAGAAGAGAGATCATTTCCTCTTCTGAGGAAAACTGCCTCTCTGACTGTGCGGACCAAACATGAAAGTGTTGACAGTCCAAGAAGTGCAATGAGTACTCAGAACTGCATTAGGCCTTGCAGACTACAAATATACCTGCTAGTGTTGGGAAGTACCAGCAATACATGTGGTAACCAAAGAGGGGCACGTGCTTAAGACCCAGAAGTTTTTAACTGTCCTTTTAGTGATACACAATGTCAACATCAGTGACAGTAAAGGAAGCTCTCAGATCTACAACATCAAAGCACAAAAGAGGAGAATGTTTAAAATACTAATTACCTAAAATTCCCATTAGCACTGCAGGTTCCTTCGATGGAATTTGTTGTAGGAAAGGTAAAATATCATCAAGCACAAACCATTTATCTAAGTACTCCAAAATCTTGCCTAAGCACACTAGTGAGTTTACTCGGACCTGTGAAGTATGATAAGAATTAAACAAACTCCTCACTATATTTTTGTCTAAGAAAAAAAAACATACAAAATTCACACTTAGAAGGAAAGAAGTGCTGCTGCAATTATTACATTCATATCTGAAAACTCAAGTTAAAAAAGCCTTTCATGTCATGAGAGGAAAATATACATAGTTACGCACTGCTCACAAAACTGTGGCTTTTCTCTAGGATAAACACTGTTACTTTGGAACACAATTGAACAATTTTTACAGTATTGTTGCTAATAAATTTAAACATTGCTAGAGAAAAAAGTAAATGGTGCTGTCGTATTTGTACAAAATAAATTTTAAAAATCTCAAGAAGAACTCGAGGCACATTGATAGGCTTCTTTAAAGACACGGTGGCCAAGAAGCCAAAGCAGTTAAAGGTAAAAACATTTCCTGATGTCTAAGAAAGAGATAAAATTGTTAGGATACTTACAGCAAGAGAAGAAGTTTGCAAACATGCGTTTTTAATTCTTGGTATTAATGAATTTTTCATTGATGGATAATCTATTAAATTGGCAAACGTGGGAATTATGTTTAGACAAAGCTCCTATGAAAACAAATTGCACATAAGGTTAAAAAGAAATATGTACATTTATTATAAAATTAATACTAGTATTACTTGATTAAAATTAGTCTCCTTAATCTTTCCTTTTACGGTAATATTGAAGGAAACATCATGTTTAACTAAGCTGACCTTAATCTGTCAGACTTACTTTAAAATAGCTGGAATAATAAAGCATCATGGTATGCAGGTAGAAACCCGGAAAATTTATTTCAAAACCAGTATTCATAAATTTATAATAAAGCATTTGGATAGCAACAATATCTCGCATTTTCACAAAACCCCTTCAGGCAAAAAACAACTTTCATTACATCAAATTAGCATTTTCCTACATAAATCAAGCGAATTAAAATGAGTATTATCAACAACACTGCAGCAGCACTAAGATATGCCGAAAGATAAAAGAGCATATTAAGATAAAACACAGTTAAACAACAGAAAAAAAATACTCAGTTTCAGGGTCATCTCAAAAAATAAGAGACAGCTCTAGGTTGCAAGTGAATACCTGAATAAGCAAACTACTGACGCAGAAAAACCTCAGGACAGATATTTAGAAAATGAAAAAAAATTCTACATAATTCTAACTATGCTTTGCAAAGGTGAAAGTCACATATGCTGTTACAAACCCTTCTTCAATAAATATTTTTTTTGTTTACCTCCCCCTCCCAATCCCAAATGCCTTTGTCTAACTGGAATTTAATTCCAGTGGAAGAATGATTTAAAAACAAAAATAAAACAGAAACAAAACCAAAACAACCTGATTTCTAGAAAGGCAAAGAAAGCACAAGTAGAAAAATTTAAAAAGTCACCAGAAGGTACATTAATATGATTTTACATCAAATCAGGTTTTCCAAAGTAACTGCTAGCACACGTTCCAATTAGTGGGACAGTAAGAAAAAGCCCTGGCAAGAGCTCAGACTGGCAAGAGCACACATGCCTGAATATTTCTGTGGCACAGGTAAATGCACATACTACTTGCTATAGTTGCTAGTCAGAATTAAGGGTAAGAGCATTAAAACAACAATCAAATGGTTCTTCCTGGAAAATAAGGGGAAAAATTTCTTCTCCTAAAAAGAATTTTCTTTAATAAAACAAGAATCTCTCTCAAAATTCAGGAATATAACACAGCTTTATCATATTTTTCAAGTAAACAAAAACAGGGGTATACAAACAGTTGGCACATCAACTTAAACATGAGAGAAAAAAGTTTTTAAATAAAGGCTGCAGTTACTGTACCTGGATCTGAATTGAAGGTGCTTCCAAGGCTCTATAAACCATTGGTAGAACACTGTTCTTTATCTCATCTTGTGGAGTTTTGGTTAGAAGCAAGTCCATTTTTTGCAGGAAGATCAACAATATCTAGTAGAAGAAGAATTCTTAAGCCAAAGTTTTAACTCCAGAAATATAAACTTACTATTTAAAGTTGATTGTATCATATCATAAAAACTTCAGAATTTTTCTTGTAACTCAGTAAATGTGATCACTTACCATGTTGCTTGCCTGAAGGCATGGAAGACAAAAAACACTTTGACATATTACTGCATTTTAAAAACAGTAAATACAAACCAAACAAAATATGCATGTTCTAGGCTAGTCCTTCTGAAATAAGAAATCAGAATGGATATTGTGTCTGTTTACTATTTGGTCTTTTGTTTAAATCCACCCACAGAAAATCTTTATTCAGACACCACTACTGAAAAACCTAAGCTTTCAAAAAAACTATGGCTCAAATTATGCCCTCAAACCATTTGACCACAACCCCAGACATAGAAGCTGCATCTAGAATCAAAATAGGGACAATCATGAAAAGAATAGTAAAGCTACTACATAAAAAGCTGCACTGGAATAGCTCATTTACATAGAGGGATTCATCTTGCTTAGGGTTAGCCATCCATAAGTTGGTGGCTATTCTAAATTACTCATCCAGGCTTCAATCTCCAGTACAGAGAGTGATGTAACTCATTAGACTAATGTCTCATTTCAGATAGATGAGGCAATTTCCTAGCCTAGATATTTAAACCCCTTTTAGGAAATTGGTTGGACAAATTGTGGAGAATGCTATCACATTCATAATAAAAAGCCAAGTATCTAAAAGGAGGAAAACATTTCATTTTTTTGAGTCTACAAATAAAGAGCAATCTGTGCTTCAATGTCAAATAAGAAGAAGCATGAGAGAAATATAAGTGTACCAAGACCACACTTAAGTTTCCCCTACCACTTGCTTTCTTTACAGGGAAGAAACCCAAATTATTTTAAACTGCAGATAATATGTGCTTTCTTAGTATGTACTTATAATTACCTAAAACATACACATACACTCATTCATTCATTCATTCAGTGATAACTAACTCTAATGCAACATCCTCAGTTTTGGGAGAATTAGGGTGAGATGGACCAGATCAGTTTAACAGTTCAATTTTAACATTTTTCCTGAATAAAGAATTGTCTTAAACTTGGCTTTCCAAAACTTTCATGTGCTCATAACATTATTCTCTTGGCTGGCAACCCTGTAATACCCTGGCATGACTGTTTCTGTGTTTGGAAAGTGGATATTTTTGAAAAAGGATCGTTTCATCATTTTTGTAAATTTAAAAGGATATGAATAAAACCTGTTACTTAATAACTAGAGAAGCTTCTTTAAAATAAGAAGCAGATGTTTAAACATATAACAGATTGTTTCTAAGTTAAACATACTATTTAGCTATTTAGCTTTCAGAGGAAGTTCAGCTGTTTTTGCACCGGCTGTTAACACTTTTCAACTAAGATACCAACAAGTTGAATTGTTTTTGACCTGTCTGCCTGTCCTTAACTTGAATATAGTTTATGCTGTTCCAAGGACCCCCTTTTATTTTTATCTAAGATCATATTTGATAGTTTTTATCTATTTAAGTAGAAACTAAGATGTCACAGTCAAAGTTTCAAACACACAATTTAAAAAGCAAGTAGCAGCAGTTGCACTCTAAATGAAAAGATGAGCTTCCTTCATCAGTACAGAGCCTCCCCAGCACTTGTCTGGTGTACTGAATTAGAATAGGAACTTACAGCACACAATATACCAAGTCTCTGAGATTCCCCTAGATATAAAATAAAGGTTTGTCTACACTGAGAAACCATACCAAGAGTAAGCTGGACGAGGGGCAATGGATTCAAGACAGAGCACAAAAAGTTCCACCTCATGATGAGAAAAAAGTTCCTCAACATGAGGAAAAATTTCTTTACTGTAAGGGTTACGGAGCCCTGGAACAGGCTCCCCAGAGGTTGTAGAGTCTCCTTCTCTGAAGATTTAGAAGACCCATCTGGACACATTTTTGAGTGACCTGCTCTGGCAGAGGGGTTGGACTCAATGATCTTCAGAGGTCCCTTCCCAGCCCTGACATTCTGTGATCCTGATTCTGTGATTCTAGGATGGCAATTTACAGCAAACCAGTTAGCTCCATGCTAACTCCAAGAGCATAAGAATGAGTAGTTTAAATTTTTAGTTTTCATATTATAAATTCCCACAAAGATATTGTGAACACTGGATAACAATTTATTTAGACTCAATTATAGGAACTTGCTTATAACACATTCACTTCTTAAGTACCCTATAAAAGCAGGGAACACAGAATCACAGAATGTCTAGGGTTGGAAGGTACCTTGAAAGATCACCGGGTCCAACCTGCCTGCCAGAGCAGGATCACCTACAGCAGGTCACACAGGAACGCATCCAGGTGGGTTTCAAATATCTCCAGAGGAGGAAACTCCACAACCTCACTGGGCAGCCTCTTCCAGTGTTCTGTCAGTCTCACAGTGAAAAAGCTTTTTCTTATGTTTACATGGAACCTCCTATCCTCCAGCTTGCAACTGGTATCCCTTGTCCTATCATTGGACATCACTGAGAAGAGCCTGGCTCCATCCTCCTGACACTTGCTCTTTATATATTTATCTAACATCAATGAGGTCACCTCTCAATCTCCACTTCACCAGGCTAAAAAGACCCAGGTCCCTCAGCCTTTCCTCATAAGGGAGAGGTTCATCTCCCTTAATCATCTTGGTTGCTCTGCACTGGACTTTTACAAGCAGTTCTCTGTCCTTCTTGAATTGAGGGTTGCAGAACTGGACACAATATTCCAGATGTGGCCTCACCAGGGCAGAGTAGAGGGGGAGGAGAACCTCTCTCAACCTACTAACCATCCCCCTTCTAATGCACCCCAGGATGCCACTGCACTTCTTGGCCACAAGGGCACATAGCTGGCTCATGGTCATCCTTCCATCCACCAGCACCCCAAGGTCCCTTTCCTCCATGCTGCTCTCAAACACATCAGTCCCCAACCTACACTGGTACCTGGGGTTGTTCTTTCCCAGATGCAAAACTACACTTGCCCTTGTGTCATTTCATTATGTCTCTCCCTGCCCAACTCTCCAGCCTGTCCAGGTCCCTCTGAATGGCAGCACAGCCTTCTGGTGTGTCAGCCACTCCTCCCAGTTTTGTGTCACCACCAAATTGCTGAGAGCACACTCCATTCCCTCATCCAGGTCACTGATGAGTATGATGGTCCCAGTACTGACCCCTGAGGGTGTCCACTAGATACAGGCCTCCAGCTAGAGTTTGTCCTATTGACCACAACTATCTGACTTCCTTCTTTTAACCAGTTCATAATCCACCTCACTACCCAGACTGCATTTGCTCAGTTAGCTCCAAGGATGCTGTGGGAGAGTGTCAAATGCTTTACTCTAATCAATGTAAAACACACCCACTGCACTACCACCACCTATCCACCGGGTTATATCCTCATTAGAAGCAACAGGCCTCATACAAATCTAGAACACCTTAAGAGAGTGTTTGAAAGAAACACTGATACCTTCCCCATCCAGCCTCTTCTACGCATTACAAACACACGAACACAGTGGACATTTTTGTCTTGCACAAAACCAGTCAGACCTGGAATTCTCCCCTCTGGCACTCTGAATCTTCCTTTCTTTTTTTTTTTCTCCCCTGAATTCCTGGTATACCAACTTTGAAAACCTGTCCTAGAGTACTTAACTTTGTCTTACAAAAAGGCTGTAGAAATAACATCTAGCACTTGGTGTAAATTAAAAATGTAAATTAAAAATTAAAAATGACTTTAATATACAGTACCTAGAAAGCTATAGAGAAACTTTGCAAAGTTTGATCTTTACGAACTGATGCCAAGTCTGTCTTTTGCTTCCCTCATTTTTCAAGAAATAAATCAGATTTTTTGCCCTATTACACTCCAGATACAACTTTGAAGCAACCCTTTTGCAGTGAGGACTGTCTGGCAAAACTGATCTTAAAGGTAGCAAAACAAAATGTTACCTTTTGGGATGAAACAGCACAAATAAGATGTTCACTGGCTTTCGCTGGATAGAAGTTTCATTATTTCAAGACAACAACCAAGCTAAAATAAAGCCCCAGTATACTAAAAATGAAGAAAATTGGGAAATTCTAATTTTCTGAGGTATTATTAGCTACACAATTGTCCCTACTCCCCCCCTCCCTAGTATAATGAGTGTTCTCTGATGTGGTTTTCTAAACTTCAGGGAAAAAAATGTCTACTTATTTATTCCTATGTTTTTCTTGCCCCTGAAGTGCTATGCATCCAGCAGTAAACCAAGAAATGTGTAGCTGCCTTTTATCTGCAGGGGCACAGTGCTTAACTTAGTGACAGAATTCGCAAGAATCATCAAGCACATGGTGTTGACAAAAGCATCCAAATGCATTTCTCCATTAAAGTAATGATAATGTCTTACTGCTTTCATACATCTAAACAACATGAAAAAGCATATTTTACTTATACGTTTGTCAAATTAAATGAAACAAATTTCACAATTTCGTGCACAGCCCTCAAATAAACACTATTTTATCATCATCAATAAACAAAACTTTTGAGAGAGTATGAAAGCTAAAAGCTTTTCTACGCCATGATCCTGGTGTCAGCAATCTGGATACAAGAAAGAAAATAAACATAGGTTCAGCTACTGGTAGAATATGTACAACCCTGCCCAGATTGGCAAGATAATGGATAAAATGCTAACAAATATACTTTCTATAACCAACCAATATTAAAATTGAGGGGTAAATCAAATGTTTCCTCTTTTTGCTAAGATATCTCATCTATAAATGCAAATACACCTTCAGAAAACCCATCTAAAAAAGCAGGAGTAGAGGCTTTGTGAATTTCCTGGAAAAAATAAATTTCATATGAATCAAGACTGCTTGGACAACTACAGAGCAGGTGAAGCTGAAAAAGGGAAATAGAACAATTAGTTATTTTTCAGGGAAAAAACACCAAAGTGAAGAAGAGTAACCTGAACAATATTAACATACCTGGATTGGTTCTTGCTGTTTAAAAACAGGACCAAGATCAGGCAGAATGAGCCTGATATATTCCTCTTTGGTGCATTCCTCAGCAATCAGAAGAACATTAGGCAAGACAAAGGGTACCATATCAGGATTCACAAATTCAGATGTCAAACAAGGCAAAATTCGCTGAATTATAACACGCTAAAAGAAAACCAACAGGCAGTCAAAACATTGTACTGCACTGCAGTAAAGCAATACTGTGTCAGCTCAACAGCTTTTGTATTAATTCATTTACAAGAAAACAGACCAATAATTTTCACTTTTGCACTCCTATTTTGGCTGTGCTACTTTGCTTACTTTCTCTTCTTTACAATCAAAATGTAAGTGGAGACTGCAACAGCTGTGAAAGTCAACCAAAAACAATTAACTGTGCAGAAAATAGGACTTTCAGTCATGTACACAAATTATGAAAGCCTTACTCTATACGCTTTCTTTAAAAAGACCCCTTAAAAAAACCTGTCACCCCCAAATATATAAATATACAATTTAAGGGCACAGTTCCTTTCCTTATAAAATATACTTTCAAGACAGAAAAAAAAAAAAAAAATGCCCTAAATATGATTAGGTCAGCCAGTGGCTGTCTAATGTTACTAGGCATCTATTTCCAAATTCAAAGCATCAGATATTTCTAATTAAATAAAAAAATTACTAAACTAAAAAGAAGAGAGTATTAAACACTAGATTTGAATTTTGCACAGTGTAGTTCAAAACAAAATAAAAAATTAGAAGAAATTAATGCAATGGTTGAGAAGCTCAGCCATTCTATGTATTAAACTAATACTATTTTTTTGCATCACTATATATGATATGCATTTATATATATTAAAGAATACCACAAAGGGAAAAGGAGTCAGTCTAGACATAAAGTCTAACAGTACACAGAAGAAACCTGCAATGACAGACATTCGCCTGAGGTTTCTGGGTACTGTCATCACAAGCAAGCACTTGGTTTGTTGAAGGAAGGAAACTGCATCATTCAACATTCAAGTACTGCCTTGCTATGAAAAAATGTGAAGCAATCCCACTGGTAGAAAAGGTGGCAAAATGACTTCAAAGAGCTATGACAACTCCTAAAAACAAAGGGAAAGCCCTGTAAGTGGAGAGAAGATGATAAAATAGGGATGAACTATAAGAGGATATACAAATGATGGTTCTTGACACATACTGATGGCACAATCCACCATTTTCTGTTTAAAGAATTATTGGTAGCTGAGGATTATTTCCCTGTCAATTATTTCCTCATCTTCCTTTCTTTCCTACTACTATATTCTGACAGTCTCCTGGCAGTCTGCTTTGGTACAATGCTGCACAAATTCCACCGTTTCCAGATTCAGAATGTTAATAGATACATATTTTTAAACTCATTATTTCAAGATATCATACAGATATACCTTAGGTAGTTTTGGAAGAACCTTTGGTAAACCTTTAAAAAACTGTGATTTCTGAAGGTTATCCCTTTGAAATAATGAATCAAAATATTGAAGAGTCACTGCCCCAACGTCATCGAAGAATGGTATCTAAAAATAAGAATAAAACTTGTGACCTGGATGGAGACAACACTGATACTGCTACAAAGATTCCATAATATAATGGCCAATTTACCTCCTCAGTGCACTACAGTAAAATTATACAATTTTGTGCCTGCAACTAACAATTAGAAAAGTATATTTTTACATGCTAAGTAGTATAACATTCCCAGATAAAGAATAATTATTGAGACTCTATTTTCCTAACATTTTAAAGAAACCCACGTACATTTTGTGTATCTAAAGTAACATATATAAAATAATGTTTAGTATAGAAAAACCCACACCTTAACTAAAAGTTCTCCGAGTAATAATTATGTGTATTACAACAAAGAATTAGTGACTAAGCCATCCAGGTCTGGCTACCAACTTTCAAAACTTATAATAATCAACAAGCATCTATATACAATTAATATGTAATCATCTAAATTTCTCTCCAATGTTCAGACCCACTTGTAAATCCAGTCCACTATAATTTCTCACATTGTGTCTGATGTTGGCACTACTTCAACAAGAGCTCTCGGGTCTTCTTAAGTATTGTCTGACATACACAAATACCAGGTTTATAATGATGGCATCATCAAAACACCAGCAGGTGTTTTGTAGCCATAGTATGTCATCAATACTGATAGAGCACCCTCATCATTAATAAAAGACTGATAAAAATGCATGACGATAACAAGATTTATACAGAAATCCATCTATAAATATTGAGCTTTCAGTTAATAGATGAACAAAATGAGTAGAAGAGACCCTATCCCAGACCTACACAGACTGGAATTAAAAGTTCTCTATTCTAAAAATGGCATGGGTAAGATTCCTCCTCCTCCTCCTGATAGCTCTCAGTTTTAGGGAGGGATTCATCAAACCTCGTGGGCTTACAACAGTTAAATACAAAGCATTTGTCTTTTAAACAGTTAAAGATAAAACAAGTTTAAGTTAAAAGTCTGTTTTAATTTGAAAAATCTGTGTACAAAGGAACATAAAAACATTTAAGGGATCTCTGCTATAAGACAGAAAGAGAAGCTGACAAGACTAGGGCAATGAAGAAGAAAAAAAGCAGAAAAGCAGATTGGAGTAGGGCAATAAAGAAGAAAAGAACCTGTAAGCAGAGAATTGAAGCTAGTCTGCACTGTGGACTTAAATTCTGTCTTCTAGATCACACAGCAAGATGTATGTGATTGTGGAGGTCTACTCAGGGATCAACACAAGCTAGTTAAAACTAACATGGCAAATCTGACCATGTCAAGCTCTGTTTCAGCTCATGTCATGCTTGCTGTAACAAACTACTTTTAGAACTAATGCTCTACTATCTCAACCCTACAGCTCAGTTTATAGTTACATCTTTATAACACCATCCTGCTTAATACAATCATCTACAGATTTGTTTGTTGTAGTTTTTGGAACAAGTGTTTGAGTTGATACCTGAGTAACATTTGCCAATTTCCTTGCTTCCCATCTATCAGCATTTTTGTTGGGAAAAGCATCACCTGCTCCCCCCACATTTTTCACTCACTATTTCTTCTGTTAAATACACTGATTTCTCTCTCTCTGCATTTTGGTTAAGCTGAACATGAGCCAGCAGTGTGCCCAGGTGGCATGCTGGCCAATGGCATGCTGGCCTGTATCAGGAACAGCGTGGCCAGCAGGTCCAAGGAAGTGATTCTGCCCCTGTACTCAGCGCTGGTGAGGCCACACCTCGAGTACTGTGTCCAGTTCTGGGCCCCTCAGTTCAGGAAGGAGATTGAGGTCCTGGAGCAGGTCCAAAGGAGGGCAACCAGGCTGGTGAAGGGACTTGAGCACAGATCCTATGAGGAGAGGCTGAGGGAGCTGGGGCTGTTCAGCCTGGAGAAGAGGAGGCTCAGGGGAGACCTCATCGCTCTCTACAACTCCCTGAAAGGAGGCTGGAGCCAGGGGGGGGTTGGTCTCTTCTCCCAAGCAGCTACCAGTAAGACAAGAGGGCCTTAAGAGGGTTTTAAGCTCTGACAGGGGAGGTTTAGGTTAGATATTAGGGAAAAATTCTTTACGGAGAGGGTGATCAGGCATTGGAATGGGCTGACCAGGAGGTGGTGGATTCTCTGTGCCTGGATATTTTTAAAAAGAGACTGTACCTGGCACTCAGTGCCATGGCCTGGTAACCACAGTGGTAGTGGATTAAGGGTTGGACTTGATGATCCCAGAGGTCCTTTCCAACCCAGCTGATTCTGTGATTCTGTGTGGTGGACAAGAAGTTCAACATGAGCTGTCAGTGTACACTTGCATCCCAGAAAGTGAACCGGATCCTTGGCTGTAACAAGAGACGTGTGGCCAGCAGGGCCAGGGAGATGATTCTCCCCCTCTGCTCTGCTCTTGTGAGACTCTATCTGGAGTACTGTGTCCAGTTCTGGAGCCCCTTTAACAGGAGAGACATGGGCGTGCTGGAGCATGTCCAGAGAAGGGCCACGAGGATGATCAGAGGGCTGGAGCACCTCTCCTATGAAGACAGACTGAGAGAGTTGGGGTTGCTCAGTCTGGAGAGGAGAAGGCGCCGAGGAGACCTTATTGTAGCCTAGTGGTATCTGGAGGGGGCTAGAAGAATGTTGGTGGGGGACTTCTTAGGATGTCAGGTAGTGATGGGGCCATGGGGCCAGGGGGAATGGTTTCAAACTAGGGGATAGATTTAGATTAGATGTTAGGAAGAAATTCTTCGCCATGAGGATGCTGAGACACTGGAACAGGCTGTCCACAGAGGTGGTGGAAGCCCCCTCCCTGGAAGCTTTTAAGGCCAGGCTGGACAGGGCTCTGCGCAACCTGATCTAGTGGAAAGTATTCCTGCCCATGGCAGGGGGGTTGGAACTAGGTTATCTTAAAGGTCCCTTCCAACCCTGAAAATTCTATGATTCCATGACAGAATCTTTATATGACAGGAAAAGAAATGTTCAGCTACACCAATCTATAAGCAGGAACTTGAAAGGCTATCAGATATGAGAAAATAGAGTATAAGACAAATAAAGAATCATGCTTTTAAGTTCTTCTTTCGGATAGGAAAATGGATGAAGTGTTTGTCAAATTAAAACTTAAATTATTCTCCTCGCAATTAATTTTTGCTTTATTATGGCAAGTAAGCTCTGAGTGTATTTGAAGCTATTCTGCATAGTTTAGGAACACACTGAAAATCATAAGCTGAAAGTTAATCCTTACATTCATCGCCCTTTAGAATTTTATGGCTTTGAAATCCTTCCAACACAGTTTTAAACACTGAACTGTATAAAAACATAGCATTGGAAGTACTTTCAACTGCAT
Organism: Florisuga fusca; assembly: GCA_038090715.1. NCBI lineage: Eukaryota > Metazoa > Chordata > Aves > Apodiformes > Trochilidae > Florisuga > Florisuga fusca. The sequence goes on along the minus strand of JAAWXA010000004.1, from coordinate 4,900,001 downwards.
TGGGAAGGAACAAGATAGTGTTGCACTGAATTATTATTTTGAATCCTGTCTCACCACCACTTCTTCCATATTAATAATGCTCAGCGTAAGGAAAACTTGGCATCAACTAACATCATTATTTCCAAAATAGTTAAACAATATTTAACATTTCAACAAAAGTTAGTGACAGGAAAACACTTTAAAATAGCTCTGCTGTTTCTACAAATCATACATTACTTTCCTTCTTTCCTATGGCTAATGTAATTACCATGAACTGACCTTAGTCATTTGATCTGCGTCCGGTCTGACTGCTGGAGCTACATTTAAGAGTAGCTTTACATGTTCACGCACTTCCTCTGGGATATTCTGAAGAGTACTGGAGCTTAAACGGCTCAACTGTGTAAGTAATTTAAACACATGCACCATCAAGTCAGAAAATCCTGCATGTAACAATTTCATACAATAGGGCTACTTCGTCCTCTTGATGGCTTCTCTAATCATTATCTCTCCCTTCTCCCCTTTTGTCACCCATTTGCTTCTGATCCCTCATAGTCTCCTTTCTGTCCCCCAACAGCCTACCTGCTTCAGGTCACATTCCCCTATTTCCAACTTCTTACTGTGTTCAGGTTACAGGAGAACACAAACCCAGTGTTTTTAAACAGGTACACATTATTATCTGAGGTGCTGAATACACTCCTTAAAATACAGCACATGCAACTAAGGCAATGTGCACTCAAAGTAGTTAAGACAAATTACATTAGGTCACCTGACCCAGGTATCTGTCTTCTGTTAATATTTAAAGTCCACAAATAACATGAAAAAGCTGACAACTAAGTGGATACCAACTGCAATGTCAAGTGACCAAATCACTCAAAATTCAGCCATCTTCAATGGTCCAACATTGGTCATTCGCTGACTGTCCACCCCACTATTCACCCCAAGGTATTTATTCCAGAAGACCAGCATTTGACAGATTTACAGAGAAATCTGGTGAAAAATTAAATTTGTAGTTTATAAAGTTGTACACATAACCTTTGCTTTTATTTCCCCCATTTTGACAGCATTTGTTGGTGGTGTTATAAAGATAGCATGCAATGGAAGATACCATTATCCCATTGTTTTTGTTGGAGTACTGGTATTGTGGTCTAAGTACTCAAATCCATTTTAAAAGAGTAACTTTTCAAATATGAAAATCAGTGAATAATAGTCACAAATACCTGATCCAGCTGCCTACTAAAACTTTTATAAATATCCTGCTTGTTGACCTCAAAAATTGGTTTTCCTTTATTAAACACTGCATACATAACAGCTCCTAGAGAGTACATATCACTGGCTGTCTCACAGCTGACAGAGAGAATATATTCTGGGGCCAGATATTCAGGATTTGGAAGACACAAGGATGGCAAGTTTGGATCCCACTCCTTACAAGGAAACTTTGGCTACAAGAGAAGAAAGCACATTTATTAGGGATTTTTAAAGAACACTTTAAATAGGACACTCAAGAAGCAAAAAATAATTATTCCCAACTCAATTATGAAGGAAACAGAAACTGAATAAGGTAAAACTGTCAAGCATCTGTATCTGTAACAGCATGATTAACTGATGCAGTGAAGTCTAAACATTAGAATTCTGAAGTGCAATGTAAAAATCAAAGCACTGCTAGAAGAGGGAAATACGAGCTACAATGGGAATACAGGCACAGACTAAATTAGGTAGCTTTGCATGTCATCCAACATGCAGGTGAGCAGAGGTGGCACAGGCTTCAGCCTCTAAAACCATTGCTCTCTTGACTCCACTGAGAGAAATCAGATCAAGGCAGCACTTCAGTCCAGACCTGTGCCATATGTTCAAACTTTCTGCCAACAAAACATGGAGGGGAATATTAAATGATTCTGTATTGAAATGCAAGGTCATGAAATTGGTTTCCAACAAAGATCTGAAATTCAAATTTAATGATTATAAATATAGATCTCTATTACCTCCTGTTCAGATGGATTTGTTGACTGGATGCAAAAATCAAAGCCCATAATTTTCCATGCTCCACTCTTATTCAAAATTATGTTTTCAGGAGTAATATTTCCATGGACCATTTTCACACTGCTATGCAAAAATGACAAGCCTTCAGAAACCTGTTAATCAAATATTATTATTTCAGGTTAAATATTTCCGCAAACATCTCGTAAGACATTTCCAAAATTCCTTTTTTGTGGTCTCAGTTAAATTTGTAAATTAACTAAGAAGCTATTTTTCACTACTATTTGAGGCTGTGTCTTAAAAATGATGCCTGGAGGAAATAAAACACAGATGGATAATCAGCAGACAAGATTACTAATGCCAATTAACTATCACAGTAGAAGAACAAAAATGCTTTTCAAAGTTGATCAACATATTCACCCACTAAAACCTGGGAGTTACTGTTCCTACCCAGAAGGTAATGAAAAGATTGATATATGCTAGAGACAGCTGAAGCACAGACACTTATATGAAAAACAAAAATTAATTTGATTTCGTATTTTCCATGTCAGAATAAGCAAGAACAGTAGCAACTTAGAGCCTCCAGGGTCTATCCTCTCTTACACTTACAGTGGTCTGGGCACTGGCATCTTTCACTTCCCAATTATTTGATTTACTATAAGCAAACAAAGCTTCAGCAGTTACAAACTTCATAAAACAATCCTTAACACTAAAAGAACAAGGGAACTGTAAGGACAACCTGTGGCATACCTGAAGCAAACCGTATTTGGTCTCCACATCATAGAGTTTGTATTCTTTCATGTCAGATGGCAAAGGAGAAGGTAAGTTGTCCCAGCTGCCAAGAACGTTAGCTAAACTTGCACAGACTGGTTCTGTACAAAATGCCAAACAATCCCTAGAGAGGAAATACATAAAACCATTTCGTGCAACTTGTAATAAATCTCTATACTGCATTTAAAAACCCATACACACATCATGTTGTACATTATCAGAGCACTTGGTTCTACCTAAGAACATGTTATATTTCAGGTTTTGAATCTCCATTGGTAATTATAATAGAGAAAAATATGTAAATATCACAAATATTTAAAACTATTAGAATATCAAAAGCAGCCTAAACTATTTTATTCTCTAGCATTCACACACATCACTAATGATGCACACAATGCTTCATAAAATGTTTTAACAAAACAATGCTCTTCTTGTCTTGATCCAGAAAAATCAAACAAATAATTCTTACTTTTATCAGAACTCGTCAAATCAGACTTTTAGCCCTTCCTAAAACTGACACTTCCCTGACAGAAGTAATCCTTAATTTGGACAGGCAATCATCAGAAATAGAATAAAACGTAAGCTAGCACCAAAATATTCTTTTATTTTGCAAATGAATAGAAGAGATGCAAACACAAATATGCTTGTTGTATTGACTGCAGTTTGCATGTGAAGTGACTGTTCTCTATTTTATCTACTGTTTTCTTCATGGAAGAAATACAGGTCTTGTTTATGCATTTTCGTATCAACACTGACGAAGCAATCTTCTGCACATAAAATTAACTGGTTTTAACACTGTCCTTCAAAATTTCAAAGTTATAAAACCAATGTATGTCTCACTTTCACGAACTTCATGTGACAGGGACCAAGTCATTCTTTAGATCCATGTTCTTCATACTGATTTGTTCAGTGCTGGAGGCTCTGGACAGTCACTGCACCTCACTGGTAGCACACACAACTGGTTAAAGGATGAGCGATTTGTGAGAACACTAAATACTGCATCAGTTTGGCCACAGAAAACTGAGACTGAGAGTCTTTATTACTGAGAGTAATAAAGATATATATTTAAAGTTACATGCAAGAAGACAGAAACCTAACTATTTGATCATTCCATAAAAATATGACAGAAGACACAAAGCCTCAGCATGCAACTACCACACCATTTTTATATATATATCAATAATTAATAAGATTGCTCTTTCAAGTAAAATGAGGCTGATGAAACGTGCAAACCTCTTATTAATCAACAGATTTTAGTTTTACTTTAATTTTATATACTGCTTTTCTGAAGGAAAAACAACTGAAAATTAAATTAATTGAATCATATGTACCAGCCAACCTGACAGAACATCTTTCTTTGGTGTTCTCCCTAGCATTTGTTAACACCACCCCTTTTGTGCTTCCAGTAACACAAGTAGGGCTTTAAAACTAGTTTTTGCAGTAATCACAAGGAAGAATCAGAGCACAGAAAGACCAAGACCTTCATTTTTTATCTGACTTCAACTTTACCACAGAGTTCAAACATTCAGTCACAGCTAAGCACAGATGGTAGAAAACAGCTAGGGAACAACTATTCAGTGGCTTTCATCACATAAACTCTCTGATTACTGGTGTTTTGGATGAACAAAAAGATGCCTGTTTGTTTTTTGCTTTAGGAGCTAATTAAATAAGGAACCAAATTGGAGTAATGGAAGGATGAGGCAAATCTAATTAAAGCAAATGAATACTGCAGCAGCTGATGTCTGTCATACAGTGTAGCTTTTTTAACAGTTCCCTGAGCAGTATCAAAATGAAATTTAGGGTAATATAATAAAACCAAAACAAGTTAAAAATAAATGATGCCCCAAAAAGCATATACTTTGAGAAAACCTGCAACAGATGAAATGTCTAGTAAATTAAGTATTGGTGTCTCTTCACACTACTTCATTTTTAATGGGTAGCAATGGCATTACAAATGAACATATGATTTGGCTTTTTTATCCTTTTCTTCAATAATAAGGTAAATCTAGAATACTGTTTCTCATCTGTGATATTACTGGAATTCAAGACCAGTTGCAAATATATATATATATTTACTATATACATTGAATTGCAAGTAATGTGCGTACATATTTATTAATTATAATTAATAAATTATATTGTATAACAATTATTTGGAGTAGAATTACTCTGTTAATAATGGAAAAGCTACCTACACATTAGAATCAAAAAGGTATGACCCTTCTGTATCTACTTCAGCTGTTCAGGTACCCCAAGTATTCCTTTTCCCCTCAAAGGAAGCACCTCTGTGCTACTTTGGAGACACAAAAAAAGACCAGATAGAGTCTAGCCAAAGGAACTCATGCCAGATTTCTTCATGACAAGAGCTCTGGCAAGACCTACACTTCTAAAGAAATCTCACAGCATTCTTTGAAAAGTTACATACACAAATATTCTAAGCAAACTTTTCTTCTATGAACCCTCTCCAAAAACTGCTACATCAGTTTCTGGTGCAGAAAGCAACTGGACAGGTTTTGTCGTGCTGGTGTTTCTAGCAGTAGCTGAGCCTGCTGAGTATTGAAAGAGCAATGGCAGTAAGGCATAGGATGTCACTAAAAACTGAAGAATGAGAACTCTGATATAACTACACTGTTAATTATATTAAAAGGCTTAAATTCTTCAGGAAAGGAAAACCAGAGCTTTCTTAACACTCCAATGTATGAATCTGAACTTTTTCTTCTCAAGTACAGAATTCAGGGGAAAAACAGTTACAAGATGAACTTGTTGAGTTAAACTGAAATATTGTGACAATTTCAGGAAGAAATCTAAGGTACACTCTGGGACTCACTTGCATACACTGTGATGGAGATGACTCTGAGCCCTTTAGTGTGTAATGGTTTATTTAATGTTGCAGAGTACTGAGCTGTCTTCGGTATCTAATTAATCTTTCTTAAGCTTTTGTGAGGGGCACACTGAACCCTGAGGGCAATGACAGATTTGAAGGTTTTTAGGACATTAATATGCAAGTGTCATTTAATCCAGAAATCTTTCCCAAAGTACATATTGCAAAGATGAAGACACACTCCTGCAGTATTTTCAGTTCCCAGAAGCCAGGACATTTCGAAAAATGCAGATTGATGGACACATTTAAAAAAATGTATGATTTTGAAAGGCAGTGTACATGAATCTTTTTAGGATACCATTTAGAAAAACTACTCTGGGAAAAAAAACCCTAAAATCTTTGTTATATTCCTCAGTAGGATCTGGATCAGTTTCCTATTTTAACGTGGACCCTTAATTTTATTTTTTAGATTTTAATGTGCTGTCATCACTACAGTTGAACTAACTTTAACATTAACTCATTATTGTGCCTAATGACCAATCTTACATAAAAACAAGCACTGAAAAATTCCCAGCATTCTGACTCCCTCAGTTGGCATTTGGGGACCTTTTAAATACTTGTGGCCACAACACAAACAATTTACCAAAAATCTCCAATACAAATGTATGTACAGCTTTTTAAAAGAGAACAATTTCAGTAAGTTTCTTTGAAATTAAATTAACTGACCTACCAAATTTTCAGGCTCTAAGGGTCATGCATAGCTTTATAGCTGCAACTGGAGAAAGATCGTGCAACAGTTTATTAATTATATTCACAACAGAAATGCATGGGGAGAAAAAAGATGCATGACTTGGGGGGAAAAGAATTCTGAGAAGGCTGGACTGGATGACCTTGGAGGTCTCTTCCAACCTAAACCATTCTGTGTTTCTGTGATCCTGTAACGGGGCAGATACCATTCTCACATGAGTAACTACAGTCAACTTGAATCTCATGAGATTTATGTGTTGAATGTTCCATATCTTTTATGTCCAATAACAAAACAATTATTAAGAAAGTCTGTTCTCAACTTTACTACAGCTTACCTGGATTCTTCCAATGGATGCTGAACAGTGAGGAGTCGAGGGTGTCGAAGCCTGGTTAGCTGTTGAACACCTCGTTTTAAAGAATCAAGAATCTGATCCTTTTCAAACTTTTGATACTTGTCTATTAGCTTCTTATCAAAAACAAAAACAGCCACTTCCTAGAAACAGGCAAGAAAATTCACTCAGTATGTAACACAGCTAAAACACGAGCTGTGTAACACAATTACATAAATACACACACATTTTTTGAATCAACAGTACAACCCCATGGGTGCAGTTAGGTACTTCCATATACATGTATAAACACAGACCTGTCTTTACTTTGTCCCAGTCATAACCACACAGATTACTGTGTAACCTCTGGAATACACTTGCAATAGTAAAGGTACTACTGCTCCTTATCTTTCAAACAGTAATATGTAATCTGTAACAACTGCCTACAGAGTGACAAAGCAGCAGATCCACAGGACAGAAATTGCCTTGATTGTAAGTAGATGAAAGCATTTACATCAGCTATGAACAATTAAAAGATTCTGAGTATATATTCTTTCATTTGGCATTAAATATACCAAGCACTTTATTAACCTACATCCTTTCTCATAATTCTGCTCTGAAACAGTGCAATCTATATGAAATTAGATATTAATGAAAGACATGTAGTCACATTAATCAATCTGATTAGGCCATTCACTGGATAAAACATCAAAAGTTTTTAATAGTTAAATATGTGTAAAAGAAGTCCTAGAAATGTGGTAGTTGTTAAAAAGCTGGGAAAATAATTCCTCCACCCAACCTCTGCAAATGGAGTAGGAGAAAATTAAGAAATCTATACGAAACTTTGAAATTACAGAGGTTGATGTGAAATAAAAAATTAGATAACATCACCATCTTAGAAGCCATTAAATGGAAATAAATCAATTGAAGAAAAAGGAATTTAAAACTTAATCATGAAGCAGAGACCTTCTTACACTCCTAAAAGAGCATTATGAATAGTAAAGGTTAGAAACCAGTAGTACATAATATGAAAATATAGTTTCCAGTCCCAAGAGGATGTCTATGCTCTTGTACTGCACATTTAATAACCATTATTCTAACTGAAATTTGGAAAATTTACACAATTGATTAAAAAAAAAAAAAAAAAGAAAAAAAAAAAACCTCTTCTAGAATTCAGCCAATACACAATATTTATATTTTTATTTATTATTTATATTTTTAGCTGGTACTTATTTCATTAAGCCATCAGTACATGAATGTCTGTACCTAACTCAAGTAAGTACACTGGATCCTGTGGATCCTGCTTTGATCCACACCAGCTGTGTTCCAACTCTAAGAGTGTGATGAATCAAACATTAACATTGACACAAAGCAGGGAGAAACCAATGAAACAGGACTGAAAGCATACACTACACCCACTATTTTAAAAAAAAATGCATTTTCCAGTACAAAGTGGGAATGTAGGACACGACCCACAACAGAACTTGTAGTAGAGCACTTCCAAAAGCACTTCTGTTTAATAACAAGTCAAAAGTCTCAGAAAGTTAATATTTGATAGTATGGAACATCAGCTATGGTTTGAATATTTTATAACAGCTACAAATAAGTTCTATTGGTGCTTGCTGCAATCCTGCATTGCTTGTTTGAAGTTTAACAGAACTTTTAAGCATCCAAAATCAGCTCACATTTCAGTAGGAACAAGAATTTGTTGTGTTCCTGGTGTGAAAATGATTGTTATCATATTGATTTTGTATACAGTTATTGTGGAGTGTCAAAACAATTTGAGTTATGTGACAACTTGCTTGCAGTATCTTCATTTTCATGTAACATATCTGACAGAAGAAGAAAGCACACAGCCACCTCTGTCTGCTCATGGACATTAAAATGTTAAACGTGTTCTGGTATTATTAATTCAAAGCATGTAACTCTGAAATTCAATTCCGTAATCAATATTTTTATATGCAGAATGCCGTATCAATAATATAATACCTCAAGCCCCACAAGTCACCTGGTATTATTGTACAGAAGAATGAAGAGATAGTGGACTCATGGACCATAGAACACACACTCAATGCACAAATACTACTGAAACTATATAGTATGCTTGGAAACATTAAAAATTGTTCATGGTTTTATGCTGCATGAAGCAAAGAACTCTCAAATTTTGACTACAAACATACGATTTCTGGTTTTCCTTTTCTTCTTTACAAGAACTTATATTCAGCCTCCAAAAAAGCAGGGCTACTGACTGCAGTTGATAGGAATTCCATTTCCTGTAATTACTTCCATGAAAACCTTCTGAGATGAAAACCTGGAAAGGCTTACACAATTACTGCTTCTTTCCAGAGAAAGCTCTAGAGGAGCTTCTACTTCGGTTTTTTTCACTTCACAGGTTAGAAGGAAGAGCAGCTTCCTCCTGCAGATGACCACTTCTTATTTAATTCTGCAGTTGTATCATAAGTCCAATTTTGCAACATATTAAAAAAAAAAAAAAAAGTACTGCTGCTTTCCACAAACAAAGCCCAAAAGTAGAGACAAAACAACCATATCTTAATGGCATAAATTTTCATTCATCATTTGACACACAGTACACATACCTTGCTCAACATGCTTTTGTCTCAACACAGTATAGTGGTAATGCTACTACCTGGGTTAGGAATTATAGACAATTACATAGGGGACTGCCCTCTTAAAAGTTTAAATCTCAGTTCTGTTCAAAAGCATGAACTAGTTTGCACCTTCTGTCTCACTCCCACATGTTTAAACAAAGTGCTTTACTTCAAAGTGGTTAGGTAAAGCTCAGTGATGACACTGAGACAGTTGTGTCTTATGATGTGTACCACATTGGCCAGGAAGACCTTCACAAAAACAATACATGTTTCTACAAAAATTAGAAAAGAAACATGCATCTCTGAAAATATCAGTCTTTAATTTCTACAGTGCCTTTGCCAAGGAACTGAATGTTGCCTATGCAAACAGAAGTAAACATTGCTCACAACAGGTAAGACACAGGACATGGTTTAAAGGGGCTATAATCACATTACTTCATTTAGAACACCTTTGAACACAGAACAGAAAAGAGCAAATTGGTTCTCTTTGATAGTGCTCATGTATTTCAGGGGAAACTTGCTGTCTTTTGTCTCAAGGACCTGGTATTCACTAATATATGTCTTGACAAAGGTTTTATATCCCTGTATTTTCAGTCACTAATGCCACAAATTCTTTTTCCCACCCTCTTTGGGTAGTTTTACTTTGTACTGGATCTGGCTGAGATGTAGTTAACTTTCTTCATAGCAGCCCATACCATGCTGTGTTTCAGATTTGTGACTAAGTGTTGATAACACACCAATGTTCTGGCTGTTGCTGAACAGTCCTTGCAGAGGGTCAAGGCTTCCTCTTTTTCTCATTCTGCCCCCACAGCAAGTAGGCTACAGGTGGGCAGGAGACTGGGATGGGATGTGGTCAGGACAGCTAATGGAAACTCACCAAAGGGCTATTCCAGAGCAGGTAACATCATGCTCAGTGATAAAAACCAGAGCAGAGCAAGAAGGAGGGGGTTTTGGCTTCCGAACTAGCTGTTTTCCAGAGACTAGCATAGCATTGGTATGCCTGTGGGATTTGATGAGCATTATCATTAGTTTTGCTTGCGATTTTCCCCTCTTCTTTCACCTGTTAAACTGATCTATGAGTTTTTGAGCATTTCTTCTTCCTATTATCTGCCCCAATCCTGCTAGGGATGGGGAAGTGAGTGAATAGCTGCATGGGTGCTTGGCTGCTGGTTGGAGCTAACCCACTACATCCTCTAAGTCCATTTGCAATCCTGCATTCCTTATGAAACACACACCAGTCTGAAACATACTGACAGTTTAAAACAAGTTTCCTTATTTACGGACATAAATACCTTATAAACCAAAAAGAATGCAAAAATCCTGCTCCATTAGCAAATGGAACTGGTAAAAAAGAAGACGATATAGAAAGGTAGAAAGGTAAAGAAAGATAATTTTCAGATCTTAAGAAACCAGGTAGTCAAAATAAAAAGCAAGTCCTACTTTTTTGATCATGCAAGGAAAAAGAAGCACTGCTGATGTCCATGAACAAAGTTCATGACCAAGGGAAAGAAATATAAATAGTACACCTATCCTTGGTACTTCTTAGCAAGCTGTGGCCCATCTAGCTTCCATTCTAGCTCCTGATGCACTTGCTACTATGAGAAAAAGGCAACCAGGCAGCTAAGGCATGGCACTCTTTCTCTGCTGCCCCCAGGAAGAATGCAAGAATCCTGACACCATGTTTTTCAAAAAATATATAAACAGAATTGGAACGTATTCTAAATTAAAGACTAAAAGCTGCAAAAAGGTACTGATAATGAAACAGCAACACCTCTTCCTATTCATCTCACTGTGTATTGAGAAAGCACGTTAACAATGCCTGTAAATATAGTGATGATTGCTACAGAAATTCAGAGCCTTTTTTCTATGAGACTTTGAATAGTGTGGAGTAATAACACCAGAGACTAAGCACAAAACAGTAACAAAGAAAAAAAAAGAACAGAACAGAACAAAACAAACAACAAAAAGAAACCACAAAATTAGTAACTACAGTTGACTATTTATCCTCAGAACTGATACAGTGCCATCATGGAAAAAAATTTATATGTGATCATGTGAATGATTAAGTCATGACCAGACAAGCAAAGTAATTTTTAAGGTAGTGGCCAAAGCACTTAATTTCAGAAACTTCATTGTTTGTTTTAATTTTTGTTGTATTTTACCCATATGCACTCACACATTTTTTAACGATTCATCAAATATAACTCGATATGCAAACACATGATGTTTTAGTAAAACCTCTCACTGTGAAAAGCAAAATAGTCTCTGAATTAAAACACAGGAAAACATTCCAGTATTACTCTGGTCTTTTGCCAGAAAAAGATTTTCCTCCAGCTTTTGGGGGGTTTATTTGCCAATGTTTTTTCATACCCTGCTTTCCTATAAGTTTGTTTCAGTCATAAGGTATACAACTACTGCAGTTTTTTAATGAATTAGCCTTTAAAGTTTGAAAAATATGAAGCTTTCATTTCAAAACTGCTGTATGCACAGCCAAAACAACAGGAATCTGTCCTACCTAGAATTATTATTTTTAGTACTACCACAATAAAAGCTAAACATGACTACAGTAGTCTTGAAGTGCAAATCATTATCTTCTTAATGTTGCTAGCTTTTATGACTGAGCTGCCAACAAAAACATTAGGTGACCTAACCTTACCTATTTCTGATTGCACTTTCTAAGCAGAAACAGGACAAGTGCCATACATTATGCTAGAAAAAAAAATAATACAAGTGCATAAAGACTAATTTAACAAATCCAAAATGAGCAGAAGTATTGTAAAATTAGAAATGTGTTACTTCATGTATGCACATACAATCAGAAAGATTCATAAAACTTTCAAACAGTAGCAAATAAGCTACCAAATAGTACCAGCCAAACAAATGCACACAGGTAAGTAATATCCTCACATTCTGTTAGGCTGTTATTCAGTCACCTGAAAACTAAGCAAGAGAAGACATGACACATTAAAAAAACCAAATATACAAGCCTTCAGAAATCCAGGAAAACCAGCAAGGCAGGAACCTGGCAGAACACTAAAAAGAGGAATATGAAAAGAGTAATAAAATCACACATATCTACAGAGATAGAATACTTGTAACTCTCCACTGACTTAAAGTAAGAACCAAATTAATCCATATTTGAAATCTTAAGTTCAGTTGACCGACTTCTTAAGACTACTGACTTCTGTTTGTCTTGAAAACAAAGATTTCTGATCAACTCTACTGCTGCAATGCTAAACTTCCAAATTCAGCTATTTTATCTGGCAACAGTGCCTTAAATTACTACATGTGCTCTTGTAAAGTGACAACATTGGCAATTAAGTGCTTACATCCGGCTTGTCTGATTAAAATACACACTTACTGTAAAAAAGCTGAGTGCTTCTAGCTTCAAATTAGATATGTACACTAGCAATACAGCAAATATGTGCATCACTTCACAAAAGTGACTGCTACCACTTGGAAAATGACAGCCAGCCACTTCCATATTGCCTAATCTACATTCAAAAGGAACATGCAAAAGAAGTATGGCTACAGAACAGAAAAACTGCAATAGAACACAACATAAATTGTTTGTATTGCTGCAGTTTTATTTTGCAAAGGCAAACTGAATGTTGATATGATGTTACCTAACTAGTAATATTAATAATAAAAGGTAAACCACCAGCCAGCTAAAATTCCCTGTAGTACAACTGCTGCTGTGTTTTTAATGACCAATGTGTAACAATGTCAGTGAGGGTTTAGAGAGATACTGCAGGATCACATGTGGTAACACCTGAACTAAAACTCTGCAAAATCATTTCCCAGAACACCCCTTCAAAGCTTGAAAAACATGAGTGACAGGAACCAACTTACATAGACTGCCAAGAAGTGAAATGAGCTCCAGACCCTCAAAGCTACACCTGCTCAAGTGCTTACTGAACATGAAGATTGTATAAAACCTAGTAAAACTACCATATTTTCAATGTTATCACTTCTTTATTTGAACAAGACAAAAAACCCCAAACAAATAAACCGAAATAAAACCAACCCAACAAACTAAAACCCCCTCAAACCAAAAAACAACTGGGATATTGTTGAATTCAACTAGAATGCTGCAACTACCAGATAGATGCTTGAGAACACAGTAAAAGTACCTCATTTACATTATTCAGAATCTGCCACAATCAGATCACACATTCTCCAAGGATTACTTATTCTGAATAGTATACTTCTTCTGTTTTTGCTACAGTTTATTTTCTGACCATCTAACAGACTGTGTATGTGTTCTCCAAATTCATTCCTTTGTGTCCATTTCTTTTTGGTACATTTGTAGCAAGCTGATTCATTGTCTAAGTGATTCGCATCACTTCAGCATCAAGTTTTACTGAAAGCTAACTTATTAACCCTTCTATTTACTTGTTGAAAATTCTTTTTCCTCTCCAAGTTTGAAAAAAGACATTTCACATTTATGCAGTACAAACAAATAATTTTCTATAATTGAAGTTTTTAAACTGCTTCTGCCAAACCTTCTTACCAAGTCACAATTCCACTATCATACCCACGAACGACTTCAGGTGAGTCAAAAGTTTTCAAACAAGTGCTTTAAACCCTAATACTTTAAGGAAACTAAAATGGAACAATACGGATCTGAAAGCAGCACAGGGAAGGCACAACTCACTTCCTCCACAACCTCTACCCCCGTGCCTTTCTGTCACTATCTCATGACTAACCCTCCAATTTCTGTATGGCAGCTGAGCAAAAATCTACAGTCTCTTTTTGCTGAGGACAAATGATGCATAGTTCATGATTATTTTAAACTGTATAAATCAGTAGTGTTGCCAAAGAAAGCTGCAAAATAAAATAATTTGGGGGTCAGATCCATACTAAGACTGCTGCTTCTTGTCAGACAGGTTTTAACCCAGATTAATTCTCAAACTCTATGCTACGAACTCTATGGTCTCTTGGTCTCGAACTCTATGCTACGAATGCAGAACCATTTCTTTCTCCAGCAGCAAACACTTAAAGAAACTGTCACCTATGTAGCAGAGAACATTGTATTTAAATACTGTTGTGCTCTTCACTTAAAGTTCTAGCACTAGTCTGCTCAGTTGGATTGTGTTTTTAAATGCCAAGTACCACCTGCTACCTTTGAGTCTCTTATCTAAAGCTTATAAACTCAGGTCTTTACTTGACAACCCACCTGTTTTGTTGATTTTTTGGTCCCATTAAATATCTTCCAAGCAAGACCATTACCACCACTGGCAATATGTCGGCCAACATCAAATTCCCTGGTAACAGGATTGCCCATGACGGCGCTGGTGACATCCGCCGTCACCTTCGTGACGGTGCTCTTCAATTTATTTAGCATGGACTCCATTGTCTCAGCTCTGCACCAACGTATTATCCTACAAAGACAAGGAAAAAAGGCTTCACAGTCCCCTCACAATTTCTGTTGAAGTAAGAAGCACGTTGAAAACATGAACATCCAACATGATACAGGAGTAATGCAGAGAAATTAATACTGAAATATAATGTTGAGGTTTTTTGCAGCTGTAAATACACTGCATGCATGCATCTCCTGTGCATGCCTGGGGATTCTATGTCATTGCTTCTACTCCTTCTCCAAAACTTCTCAATCTCTTGAACATTCTTCATTCAATCTAACAAAGCACTAAGAAATTTAACCATTTCTTGAAAACAGGTAATGGACTAAATCAACAAAGAGACCCAAATATGAGGGAAACCAGGCTCTTGTAGTTCCAGTGCTCATGGAATGACACATTTTCTGAAGGATTTCTGAAGATCCCAGATCAGCAAAAGAAGGTATGTCTATTACACAAAAGACAAGCAAAAACTGTGTTCTTTCATACACTGTGCCTGTCAAAATACAAGCTCAAAATTCAGCATTTTACCCACCAGATTGCTGACATGAGTATTTGCACGATCTAAGTATTAATGAACTTAAGTATTAATCAGCTGCTGTAGGTAAAGGAAACAAGAAACCATCTTTTTATGCTTTATTTTGACAAAATTGTACAAGGTTTGGTTTTGGTTTTTTTTTGCATCACCTTGCAAATTTAAGAGCTTAAAGACTGTGGCAGCTTACTATGCAATTCATCTTCCCTTGGACTGTGTATGTCCACAGTTTCCTAAGTTGTGACACTTAGGTCAGAACTGGACTTGCCTTGTCTGCCAGACAGAAGTTCCAAATCCTATGTATGTCCCATTTATAAAATTGTCTAATAATTGATACACAAGAAAAAATGAAGACAGGAAAGAAAAAATGGGGGAAAAAAATGAGATAGACATTCATCTTCCTTATTGGTGTGAGCAAAGGTGGAGCAACAATACAAGAGGAAATGATTCCCTGGAATTAGTATTATGTGGTATATTTAAAAGCAACACTTAAGGCTATTTCTTCATACTTTTTCAAATAAGGTGTGAAGAGCACTGATTTCTTCAACCTGTAGTAAAATAAACCTAAGCATCAGCAAATGTAATTAAATCCACAGAAATACTATTTTCATTTATGGCCTTATTCGCCAAATACTCCATTCACTGGAATAATCTTCTAAAACTAAATCTTTGAAAAATAGACAATGTGATTCCTATTCAAATGGAAGTGACAAGATTCTCTTGTGATGAAGATGACGTTTGCCAAGTCATGGTAACAAGGACAAAAGAAGCAGAAGGCACAAACAAATAATCCACTGAGCACTGAGACTAATTAGCCCCGACGTCCATCTGATGCAAAGTGCTTGCCTGTATGAATTACCTCTCCTCTCACTGCATTATACACCTTTATGAGGTGGTGTTCTGGTCTACAGAGATTAACTAGTGTCTATTAATATAAGCACTTAAGCTACACCTTTGTCCACATTCAAGACACAGATGGAATTTGTTTCCTTTCCACAGCTCCTTTGTGGCTCAAAACCTGTAGAAACTTATTTCTAACACCTGTACAGCTCAGTCAAGCTTGACTGAAATCAACCACACTAAATTATTTGGACATGCACCTCTTCTCCCGCTGCTACTAAAGACTGGGTTGCATGAGAAATCAGGACAAACAATCTGCTTAGTATTAAATTGGAAAGAGAGACTTGTTTTCTAAAAGAAGCAATAAACATACTAAACAAAACTTTTTATAAAAAGATATATGAGTTATTGAACAATTCAATCCAGTGTCAATGTGCATTAACAATGTTTAATTAAACTAGTCCAGAGCACACTCTAGCACAGTGCTAAAAGCAACACAGCTTCACTGCTCAGTCTTGACTGTTGTGGCAGTAACATCCCATCTTCAGCATTCTGCCACAGTGAAATGTAGAAATACAGTAATGCTGTGGCTCCATAGGTATTTCTCCAGTTTCCATGACATAACTTTGTGCTACTAAATGGAAAATCAGAATAAGAGTTTTAAGAAAAAATTAATAAGAAAGGTATCCAGCTGCACAGGTATCTACCTTGCAAATACTCAATTTTAAAATCAGAAATAGTAGTTATGGCTTCCACTTGACTACTCCTGAGCAATACCTGATGTGACTACAAGCACATCCTGGGTGGAGTCAGTCTTAATTATGGGGAATGTGAATTTTAGATATGAGAAGCCAAGTCCAAACACAAGGAGATAACCTTAAGATTAATAAGGTACTTGCTTGATATTAAGTGTTTTATTGAGAAAATAGCTGGAAATAAATTACAGAAACATGAAAATCCTTTATTAAGTAATTTAATTACAGCATGTGACATTTTATATCAATATATTAGTTCTTCTTTATTAATTTTTCTACGGAAAAAATGCATGCAATTCTTAACTGTGCAGCCCAAGACCAAACAGCCATTAGATATTATCTAATATCCCTGCATAAAGGAACTTTTCACTAACCTGATAAATAGGTAGAAACAAGAACCATGGAGTATTCTGAATAGGAGCTCATAGGTATTTCCAGCCCTTGGGGATTTTTTTCTGCAGCTATACCATGGGGCAAACTCTATATGCTGAAGAACTATCTAATCAATCCTAATTAGTTTAAGATAACCACAAATCTAATTTACTTGTTTTTAAACCTGTATGCTTTTTGCATTGTTGTGCACATGCATGTTCAAATTCCTCTGTATAAATGTGACAAGAAGAGTCTTTATATAGATGGTGGAAAACCGGTATTGATTATATCAGAAGTGCCCTCTGCTGTGGGTGACAGACTAACTGCAGTGAGAGGCCTGGAAGGCCACTAGATGAGAATGTTAACAGCATTCTAGTGTCTGAAGGGTTAGGATTTTAAAAAGCAGGCCTGGTAGGCCCTGTCCAACCTGTTTCTCTCCAGCTTGACAGTATGCAAACTACTGTTTAATTTAGCTACTGAGTAAGCAGTACTGAGAAACTTCCCGGAATGCAGCTTGGGGTTTAAGTCTACATCCATCTAACACTGTCAATTTGTAGAAATCCTCATGTCAACATTTGAACTATAATCTAAAATAGCACATTACTTTTGTTTTATAAAAATGATTGTTACTACCAACTTCAGTAAAAGCTCAACAGACATGAACAAGAAAAACGTACACAGAAAATCCATGCCAAACAAAGACCCCAGAACTATTTTGGGTAGTATCTATAATACCACAAATCATTATGATATTAACCATGTCTGAAATATGCAACTTTAGTTCTCAACTGCATGAAAACTCATTTGTTCAGTTTTTAAGACTTGAATTCTCGTTCATGTTAAACACCTGCATGGTTTTAAAACTATTAAGTTATCCTTGAAGTAACTCAAAGCTTCATCTGACGTAAAGCTTTGGGTGCACACTGTGCAGCAGTGCGTCATACACTCTGCCAGAATTTTGACCTATAACAAGCTGGGATTCCCTTCTGTGAACCAAGGCAGCAGGCTGGTGCCTGTGGGCACTTCATACCACCCAACCGTAAGTTGCATCCTATCCATCACACTCCAACAATAAATTAATTCACAGAAGAAACAGGTGCTAGGGGAAAAAATAAAAAAGTCCCAGAAAAAAAGAAAACCCAAAACGCCTAAACCCAAAAATCGATTTGGGGACAACCAAGCTTCTGCATTGTTTGTTACAAGAGGATCAAATGCAGTGATGCCCTGTGCACGGTGTAGCTGCCCTCAGAGTATGTCACCATGACTGATTTTGAGGATCTTGGGCACTGAGCTGCAACTGAAGCCCTACCAAAAAAACACAGAACGAGGTCCATGCAGGGGGATCTGTTCGTCTCCTGCTGACAGGAGAAACCCAACCCACATGCCGCCCAAACTCCTGGATTGTCTCTTGTGGTCCAGTCGAAGTGTTTACTGCTATTTACAACGAGACCGGACTGGCACCGCTTCACCCAGAAACACCCGCCAGCGGCAGGAAGGGAATCCCCTCCTTCCCGCTGCCCAAGGGCCGCTGGTGCCCGTGCTCTTCGCTCCACGGGGCAGCCGGGAGGAGCCTGCCTGGGCCGGCGGCGGCCTTGGCCGGCGGCGAGCGGCGTTTGCGGGCAGGTGACCCGTGATCCGCCGTCCGGGGCAGCTCAGCCCTCCCCGCCAGGCCCTGCTCCCGCAAGGATCGCGCCTCCACCCCACGGCGCCGAGCTCCAGGGAAGTGACACCGCTGCCCACAGCCCCTGAGGAGCCAGCGGGCCCTGCCCGCTCCAGGCAACGCCGCTAGGCCACGGGCAGCCGCTCCTGCCCCGGGGTGCCGCGGACAGGCCTCTTACCTGAGCCTGCGGGAAGCTGCCCGGCGCAGCGCTCGGCTGACCGTCAACCTGTGGGCCTGGCGNTCACTTCCGCCCCGGGGGGCGGTGTTGGGGCGGTGGCCGCGGGAGGTGGCGGAGGGCGGGAAGTGATGCACTCCGCCGGCTTCCGCCAGGGGCAGCAGCTGCCGCCGCCGCTGCGATGGCGGGATGTTTGACTCCGCGGTTCAGGAGGCTCCGGAGTCAGAGCGAGCTACCGCTGCGGCGGGGGAGCGGGCGGCGGCGACGAGGTGAGGGGGGAAGAGAGTTAGTCGCGTCCCGCCGCTGCCTGTGTTCTTCCGCGGGTGAGGCTGTGTCTGAGCGCTCGGAGCGAAGGGTTTGGGGACGGGAAGGTTGAATGTGTGGCGAGTGTGGTTTTGTCGTCTGCCGGGCCGCGGGGGGCAGGTGGGAGGGAACCTGCGGGCTGGCGGAGCGTCTCTTGGTGGGCTGGGATTGTTCACCCTGGAGAACTGAAGGCTCTGGAGGTTCCCGGCGGTGTCTACAAGTACCAGAAGGGACGATGCGAAGGGGATGGACCCAGGGTTCAGGCTCTTCTCAGAGGTGCCCCGAGAGGTTATGGATGCTCAGCCTTTGGAGATACTCAAAAGCTGTCTGAACGTGGCCCGGGTGAGCAGCTCTGGGTGGCCCTGCTTGAACAAGGGAAGTTGGACCTGATGGACCCCCGAGGTCCCTGTAAGCCTTGGCCGTTCTGTGATTCTGTAATGAGTTGTTGTGTATCATAGAATGGTTTGAATTGGAAGGAACCTTAAAGATCATCTGGTTCCAACTCCCCCTGCGTGGGCAGGGACACGTCCCACTAGACCAGGTTACTCCTCAAAGCTGCATCCAATCTCATATAGTGTGTGTGGCAACAACAAAAAACCTTCCTCACTTCCTTTAGTGTCTTTTGTTCTCTTCTGTGGACTCTACCCGACTGTGAGTCAACTTACAAGAAGGACTGATCCATGAAGTATTATCTTTCTCTTTGTAAAATTAAACTGACTTCTGGAAAATTTCTGAGTGTACCTAGAATCGTAGAATGGTAGGGGTTGTAAGGGAACTTTGGAGATCACTGATTACAAACCCTCTGCCAAAACAGGATCACCTAGGGTAAGTCACACAGAAATGTGGCCAGACAATTCTTGAAAGTCTCAAGAGAAGGAAACTCCACAACTTCTCTGGGCAGCCTGTTCCAGTGCTCCATCACCCTTGTACGAAGGAAGTTTTGGCTTATGTTGAGGTGGAACTTTCTGTGCTCCACTTTGTGTCGGTTGCCCCTTGTCCTCTCACAGGGCACTAATGAATATATATAACTAATTCTAAAGAGTAAAGATATACTTTAAAATGTTAAAGATTTTATTTAAAAATGTAAAGCTGTCATATAAATATTTTGCAGATTGTGATGGCCCTTTCCAAGCAACTCAGCTGTGGAATAGTATTATTCATGCTCTTCACAGTCAGGTGGAAGTCAAAAGGCGTAGGCAACATCTGAAAACATATAAGAACTGTTTCACGGGCTCAAATGCTGTTGATGTTGTTCTAAGCCATCTTATGCAAAGCATGTACCTCAGCTGCAATGATATTTCTCGGCTGAAGGGAGTCCGTGTGTGCCAAGCATTGATGGATCACAAGGTGTTTGAGCCAGCTGGAGCAAAGCTTTGCTTGTTCAAGAATGAGAAAGAAATGGTGTTTGAAGACACAAACACTAGTCTCTATAAATTTGTAGACAGTAGTCTTACTCCTCTTCTTCCAAGAAAGAATAAAGACAATCAGAGCTTGTCTCCAGGGAAAATCTGCAAACAGAAGACAAAAAGATATTCCAAGTGAGTTACTCTGAAATAGTCTGATTTTTTTTTAATTTTATTTTTTTGAGATGGTAGCTGAAATTATGTCTGTGTAATCTAGGTAGCTGAAATTATGTCTGTGTAATCTAGGTATTAGAGACTTAGAAACTACGTGCCAGTTTTGGGAAATGTGCCTAAATCACAGATGCTGCCAAATATTTATTGGTAATATTAAACTGCTTTGGTATGCCCTTTATTATTTAGAGTCTGGCACAGTAGCATAGGTGTAGGAATAATTTTGTTTTGCAATCCTTGTGCCAAAATCTGAGAACTAGTATAAGTGAGCTACTTTCTGGAATCTAGAAAAAAAATGGAACTACTGAACAATATTTGGAACCAATCTCTTTGCCCTTTCCACAAAGCAGATACAGATGATTGGTTTTCTAGCAGCAGGATAGTCCCCAGATATAATGAAGCCTTAAAGTCCTGATTTAATAGCACTGTAGGAAGTGAAAGAAGGATAAATATGTCCTGATCATATTTGTTATGCATGTACTTATTTTTCACCTAAGCAGAACAAAGTGTGAAACAACACTTTCAAACCCCTTAGCATTAGAAGCAGCTGATAAAAAGAGGGTGGAGGAGCTTCTTCGGCCACTAAACATTCATGCATCTTTACCTCCAAGGATCATGGTTAATGAACCAACTCATCTGCTTTCAAAAAGAGGTGAGGATTGAACTTTGCTTCTTAAAATTTTATTGGTTTTCACTGTATCTGCTCCTAGTGCCTTGTTTCTGTTAAACACTGCCTCTGAATCCAGCATTTAATATATCACTAATGACAAAATAGCTGAATGGATAAATGCTCACAGTACATAAACTGAAGGGAACAGAACAGGATTAAGTTTTTGCAGGATGGTTCTATTTTATTTATGCAAATATCACTTCAGAAGGGAATAGTTTTTAAGATTAAGTCCATCTGTACTACATGATTCCTTTGCTATTCACGTCTTTTTATGTATATGTTAATAATTAGATTATTACTAATTCTAATATGATGGAGAGCAATATTCTCTTTGAAGCCTTCTTAGTGTTCTTATTTTGATCCCTTTTTCTCTAGCACAGAAACTTCACATTATGCTGTTACCTTGTTTTCTTTGAACTTTTAAAGTTTTGAGCATGTAAAAACAAGGTTAGTGTTTTGCACAAAATCTTATTTTGAATTTTTTTTTTCTGTTGTCAGTAATAGATGATGTGTGGAAACAGCAAGCACTGCTACGACTGCTGCAGTTAATTGATGTTCCATTTTTAGAAGATATTTTGGTGTCTTCAGTGAAGCAAAAACCAGACTGCTTTGGCAAAGAGGAAGACCTGATTATTTCAAATACTTTCCTGGACAGAGAGGTTACATGTAGTTTGAACCTGCCTGAGTAAGTTAAACATTTACAAAACAGACTTGTTAAGTCTTTGTTTTACCTTTGATCACCAGCTTGTGTTAAGTGAAAAAAGCAGAAGTTGCTACACATGTATGTTTGTAGACAGGGTTGGCATTAATGTATTTTTCTTTGTTGATGTCTATTCAGAAGTAGTAAGAGAATTCCTAAAAAGTATGTTTATGATTGGACACTTGAGGATTTAACCTCTGAATTAAAAATTAACCTCAAGGGTTGAAAGCATTTGTAGTTTCTAGATCAGACACTTACTCTTAGGTCTCTGTGACATATGTTGGAAACTGAACACATTCTGAGGCTTTTTGTTTGTTTGCAACATTTCCTGATAATGCTGCTGTAAAGATGTAGAGTCAATGATGTCAACGTCAGAGAAGGAGAAACTAATTGTAGCACTGAAGAATGCTTATATCCTGAGCATGTAGAGGTGGAAGTAGTTGCAAGTTGTCTTTTGCTTTTTTCCTTAAATTTTCTTATTTTTGTACTGTTCCCATTGATTTTGGTCTTAGCATGTACTTGTAATGAATATGTCAAGACATTCCTCCTTATGTGTGTGTCTTAGTAATGCTTATTTCTGTCAAATCAATACAATTTTTATCTGTGAGGCTGAGGTTCATCTGAATCACTAAAGAGACACTTCTATTACAGTTTTTTGTGTTCTTTTCCATCCTCTTTGAACAGTAAGTTGTCTACCTGAATTCTATGTTCACTTTACATTTTCTTGCCCTTAATTAAGTCATCCAGGCAACAAATGCTTAATAAAACTCATGCCTTTTGAGTAGGTTCTGTAATAAACTGGTTCTGCAGTGAGTAGGGGAAGATGACCCTACAACTTTGAAAGTTACAGAGAGGGGGATGTTTATTCAGCGCTGGGTGCAGGAGGAGAGAATTCCTTAGGAATCCGTGGGCACCAACCTCGCAATCAGGCTTTTGTTATCTACACTGAAGTTTTACACATTGATTAGATTTCACAATACACCTTTACATATGCATCACCTACTCCTGCTTCGTATTAAAATTAGTCCCAAGAGGTCATTTTCATAGTCTCCTCCCTCCTGTGCTTGTGTAGTGTCTCCTGGGGGGGGTCGTGGGGATGAAGTAAAGATGAAGCAAAGGTCTTTCTCGGGGTAAACTTTTCACCTCTTCTTCTCCAGGCATGTGCATTTCTTCAGTCTTCAGCAAAGCTGACAACATGTTCTGTTTCTTATCTCAAGGTTGCTATAAGTTACCAGTTTAGCACATATATTTCCCTCAGCTTTGGCCATACTGACTGCCAGCAGTGCTCCACTCCGGCCTCCAGTAGGGAGACATGGAGACACCATCCATAACGCTGGTGCCTGCTTTGAGAGCACAGCAGAATCAGTCTGGAGGAGAAAAGACAGCTCAGAAAGCACCGTGCCTTGGCTGTCCCCTCACAGGAGACTTTCTGCTCTGCCTTTTGCAACCCCACTGCCTGTCCCACATTGGCCTCATCGGCCATCAGCCCGCTTGCAGCAAGCGTGGGGAGAGAGAGACCTGAAATCTTTGTTCCTGAAGCCAAGACATGATGATAATGACTTATACACCCTTATACTACACCCTTAAAAGGTGATGACTACCTAAACAATTTCTTAGCTTCTATTAAACAGGCATTCTGTGTTAGCTTCTCTCAGGTCAATATGACCTCTGGACAATTACTAGCAGGCATTCTATATTAACCCTTACATCATCAGTCTTCTGGGTTTTCAACAATATTCTTCTTTTTCTCTTTTTTCAAACTTATTTTTTTGTGTCATTTCTCTGAAGATTCAGTCCCTTGCTTTTTCACTCCACTTAGCCCTGTTAGGTTTTCATTATGTCTGTTGAAGTAATGGTGGGAGTGGTGTTTGGTTTGAAATAATAGCTAAATTAGGCAACTGTCCTGGGGTCAGTGGCACTCTGATGTGATTGCAACTTGTTTTGATCTGAGGGTACCTCAGGTGTATTGTCTGTAGCACAGAAGAACCATGAAAGCTGCTTATTTGAGCATGTCCTCAAACTACTGTAGTGAAATAAATTGCATATACAGTTTAATAAGCACCAAGTGTAATGCTGTTGTTCAAATATATAATTATACCTGCATGGTTATTGCTCTCTAGTTTTTTAAGTGTTAATTAGGAGTAGGTGGAGTGTTTTAAAGTAAGCACTAAAAGTAACTTTTCCTTCTACAGGCTTGACAAATGGCTCTATGCTGCAATTGAATGCTTGGAGTATTTCCCAGACCAATTCATAGTGATGGTTACTCAGCAGTTACCTCAAAGTGCTAACAAACTGAGCAGTCTGAATACATACAAGAAGATTCTTTTTGACATTATAATAAAGTACTATGGCCAAAAGAAGGACTCCCTTCTTGCCACTCAGGATCTCAATATTCATTCAGGAATTATAGAACTTATAGGTAAGACCAAACTGGAACAAAACCTGCAAGTGAAAGCTATATAGAGGATGGAACTTAGTAAGCATTGATTGGTTGAATCATAACACCATTTGCCATGTAGCTGCAAATGACCTTCAATTTATAGGTTGGAAAGGAATGCTCCAGGTAACTAGTCAGAAGGTCTGCTCAAGGCAAGGACAAATACCAAAATTAAATCCAGTTGCTTAGGGCCTGATCCAGCTGAATTTTGAAGATCTGCAAAGATAGGGATTCAACAACCTCCATGGATAACCTGTTTCAATATGTAACTACTGTACTTGTGAAAATTTCGTACTGTGGGTCAGAATTTGCATTGTGGCTGCTTCTATCTTATACCATAAAAGTAAAATAAATGCTAGAAAGTTTTTTTTCTTAAACAGAAGAGGTTTTGTAAGTTTTGGACTTAGGTTTTTTTTAGTAATATAAGTTATTTAGAATTATAGAAGGGGTTGTTTAGATTGTGTTTCAGGCAGTGATCCCTCCAAAAATAACCTCCCTACATATGTATTACTTATACATAAGTAAAATGGAAAAGTTTAATTTAAATAAAAGTTTAAGATTAATCCTACCCTAAGCCCTGTAACTTCTTCAGTTCTGTGGAGTTTATGGAGTGTTATTAGAATATGACAATTTACTGATAGAGGAGCACAGCTGGAATGTGTTAACAGGAGCAACATGGTAGATCCTGTGGCCAAAATCTTATGAAAATACAAAAGGTATTTTATCAGTATTTTATCAGTAGTATTGTGCTAAGGAGAAAAAAAAAAACCAAAACCAGTTATAATAGAAGTAGCAAAGGGGAAGCTTGTCCACAATACCTATCCACAAAAAAAGGATGCTAATTTGAAATAACTGACTTAGCTGCTAGCAACTTCTGCTGAATGTTCACTGAAATGAAAGGTGTTATAGAATGTATACAGACTTCAAATATGTAACTGATATAAACAAGTATTATAGAATAATACTAAATTACAGAATCAAAACAGCCAAATATGTAGGCAGGGGAAAAGAGGGTATTGTAATTCTGCTAAATTACTCTAAAGATTTAGTTGACTGTAGGTCTTTTCCTTCTGAATTATCTGCTTAGCTAAACTATGACCTGCTGAGTGTCCAGGGCTGTTCCATTTTCTTATTCTTGCTTTAATTTTGTCACCTTACCAACTTCAATAAGATGATCTCACAAGTAGTTTCTAATACTTTATTTCTTTTTGATGAAGTTGTAGCCATAGTTTCATCATTAGGAAATCATTCTCTGTTTTGGTGCATTAGTCTGTGTTCTTGGGTCCTCAGCTGTGTTCTAGTTCAGACTAAGTCACTGCTAGGAGATTGTACTTAACAATTTTACCACCACTTTTCCCTCGCAATGCTACAGAATAGATTATGGGCATTGGTGCATAATAACATGGATTGTAGTAAAAATTTTCAAGTAGAATCCAGTGCAGTTAACCATACTATGTCAAAATGCTGTTGCTCTGACTCTAGTGCAAGAGGGAGAGCTCAAACTAGCTATGAACATCTGCATATTCAAAACACTTTAAATGGTAGTTTGATGCAATTAGCTGAAGTGTGACTTCTTTTTGTTATCAATGTATATATGGTTTTAACTGTATTTTCTTCAGTTGTTAAAGTTAGATTTAAAATGACTGATAATACTGATCTGTTGTGAAGGCAAACATTGCTGTGCTTGTTGCCTTTAAGATAAACAGATCTAGAGTACTTATATGTTAATTAAATACAGTTGGAAAGCTAGCCCATGTGATTTATTGAACCTTTTTATATTTGAACTTTGTTCCCAATAGTCTTTCTTTTAAATTAACTCAGCAAAGCTTTTACCACAGATTAGAGAACTTTTGAACTTTTATGTAGAAATGATTTAACTTCCTCTCTTCATAACTACACTTTTACCTGCCTTGATCATGACCTTTGGCAATTTTCTTTCCTGCTTTTTTTTCTGCCCATCATTTGCAAAAAGGTCACTTACTTTTTGGTGTTCTTTTTGAGTAAAGATGGTTTCAAATGGCTTGTGGCACACCCCTGAAAGATGTGGATTAGTTCTTGTAAAATATAACCTCTGTCCCAGTATTAGGACAGAGGTCCAAAAATCATACGTACGTAAGAAAAATGATACATAGGTTCCGTTTCTGTATCTGCCCTTGTCTTGCTCTTGCCTTAAGAAAGTTACTCAGCTTTTTGATAGTTCCTCACTATGACAATGAAAATAACTGGAATTATCATCTAAAGGGATTTTTATAGGAAAATACTTCCATGTTATCACATTTCCTTGAGAAATTTATTGCCTAATGACATAGTAATGTCCTGTATATGCTGTTCAAGTACGTCTGTTCTCTTGTAGCTATGGGACAAAGGCTTTAAGCTTATATTGTTTAAATGCTGTATTGAGTCTTCTCTGAAGGTTTTACAAGTCACTGAGATAATCTGTTTTGTTTGGAGGGAGAAGCCCACAAAATTGAATTATTACTGGAATTTACATATGTATTCTTGACTCTGAAAATGAATATCTAGTTGCACTGGATACACTGTTTTACTCCATTGCAGAAAAAGGAAAAACAGTTCAAGCTCTAGAGGCTTCACAACTTTATTTTAAATTATTAGCACCAAATATCAGAGAAGAAGTACACAGACTCCTGACATTTGCAGCCATTGCATCTGAACCTGAGGGATACAAATTACAAAAACAAGTAAGTGTAATATGTTTAGTGAGAGAAATAGCACTTTCTTATAGGAAAGCTAATGCTTTTCCCTGGAGTCAGAATTACTATGTTTACTGCTTTTCAATGTGATCTGTTTTAAAACAAATACCAAGATGTTCTTCCCACTGATACCATCGTGTTAGTCTTTGCTGGCACACTGCAAGTTCATCTAATGCCAAATTTGGGTTCTTCATTTTCTAGTTTGATAACAGATCGGTGATCATCAAGACTTGCACAAAGTTCATCTTGCAAAATAAGACCTTGTCTAAACCACAGGCAGAGCTGCTTACTCAGTTTCTGATGGACAATCATTCTGAACTCTTCAAGGTAGCATTTTCCATACCTCGTTGGCTTTGTCATTTTACATGTTAAATGCCATGAAGTGCCTTTTTGGGGATGGGAGATTTGAGCAGAGTTTAATAGTCCCTCTGTTACAGGGTAATGGGACAGTAAAGAAGGGTGAAAAGCTATTGCAGAGGCAATCCTCTCCATACAGTGTAGTTTCTCTAGTTGTGTGAAGAAAATATTTGAAATATTAAGAAATTTTTATTGAGGATTTTTGGAACCTTGTTTCTGATATCTGTCTACTAAATTTTTAGATTTCATAGTGTCTTTGTCCTTTAGGCAACATACTCCACGTGGTATGTAAGACAGCCTGCTCTGTTGTCCCAGTGTACACAAACAGCTTTGACAACACTTAAAAGAGTTCTTTTTGGTGTTTTTTAATGTTAACTCCTAAATCCAAGAAAATAAATATAACTGTAAAATAAAATACCCTTTCTAGTTAACTTGATCACTTATGTAACTATAGTTATATTTTACAATTGCCTTTATTTATATTCCATCATATTGTCACATGCAAAAAGATGCAACCTTCACAGACACTATATTGACTTCTTAAATTCAGTGCACTGATGTTGTGATGCTTCTCTACTGTTTTCCTCAACTATAAAATTCCTCATTAATATCACTAAATAGAGATGAACTAATTATCTCAGCTCTTTTAAGATAGCTGTAAAACGCTTTAGACATTGTCCAGTTACAAATAAGCCTCACAGAAACATTGGTTTAGTTTTTGTAAAATATTACTTTAGTTCTTATACAACCCATTCTTTCCAACTTCTGACCTTAGCTGAAGAGACATGGGAGATTTTCTTAATTAGTTTGAAAGTATAAAGTGGTTACTTGAGTTTTGTATATGTTAATATACAGAAAAAAACAAATACTACTTTGTTTTGTTAAGGTTTTGTGATGAGGATTAGGGTTTTGATTTATGGTTGGAGGTGGAGCCAGATCTGCCAAATGAAGTACCCATTGCTTCGTAGCAGTGACAGCAGTGTGGATGGTCTTGCTTTTTCACAACTATAATTGAGACCCTTTTGTATTATATAAAGCTGACATCAGTTCAAGGTCTACACTGCAGTTTTTGCTGTAGTGCAGTGGAAAAAAGCTAGAACATCTTGCCTCCTATCTCTTTGGCCAGAAATATCAGGAATAAACATATCTATATGTATTTTAGTGCAGTTTTGTGAGAGATTTTGGATATGTACCTAAATAAATGTAGGCATGGATTCTTCTGCAGTTAATTATATGATTTTTATTTTTTTTTTAATTGATCATCTTAAAGCTTTAGATTATCAAAATACAGATTAATTGTTTTTGTAATTTTTCTTTGTTGGACTGTATTTTCAGACACCTTTAACTCTCCTGGAACTAACCAGCAGGAAACTTCAGAGTTTGCTAGAAGGACAAGATCCAGATATTGATTCAGGTAGATGATGTTATACATGGTTTCGTATAAAACTTGCTATACGAATCAGTTTATCATCACTTGTATGATTTTGTATAGACTGTGTTCTTTATTAAAAGTGAAACATTGAAGTGACTACTGGCAAATTCACCAAATAACTAAATTATTTGCTATAATCATAACGCTGATCTCTGAATATTAGAGAACAAGGTTTCTATTGTTTATTTAGTTTGAACACATCCTAAATTTTTTTCACCAAATAATTACTTCTGGACAACTTAATGAAAACGTGCTTCCTGAAGTGATTTGCTTATAATTTGGTTTGTGAATTTGATGTGATTTTTATATTTAGGAACAGCATTCTTGTATTTCTGCCACAAAGCACCTAAAAATTCTCATAGGACTTAGTATTTAGAGGTTCTGACAGATGTCTTGAGCACAGACCTAGATTATTTAGTGTTTTGAAGCACTCTCCTGAGTAAGCACAGTTTATTCAGAGCTTAAGCCTTACAGAAGGGTGGTGAAGCCTAAAAGGAAGGCATTTGACACTTGGTGTCACGTGTGTGATTCGGTTTTCCAGCTCATTTCCTTAATGAGCTAACATTCCATCTGGCCTTGCTGCCAAAAATATCTTTCAGTACAGTGATTAAAAGGGCTGGCTTAAATAATTTAATTTTTCTCCAACTCTAGCTTCTTCCTTTTGACTTCTGTATTGCCAGTGTATTGTGTGCTTAAACATTGAAGAGAAACCACTAGGGAGCTGAATAATACTGAAAATTATTGCACTGTTTAATACTGTATTTAATAGAGCTGCTGTCTGAGACGTAGTTTTGATACACAATCCTTTACCATCTGTGTTGGGTTCTGGCATGTCTCCAGATTGCTTCCAGTTCAGTGTTCTGAGTGTATGGCACGTTGTGTACCCAAAGAATGCAGAAATGAGCCACAGAGGAAGGAGCTACCAGTCGACTGTATTCTTAGAGTCTGTGTGAGGTCCATCAGCACATTGAACAGACAACTGAAGTATGAACCCCATGCTGTAATCTCCCCACTAATTTTGGAGTGTCAGTCTAAATGCATAGAGATTTGATACACATGTTGAAATAGCCAGTTAGATCTGATGGTAAGCTCTTCAGGATGGCATATTCCTTCTTTCCTCTGTCTCATGTTCGGGAGTGACTTTCCCTTTTCTCATGGAAGAGACAGGAGGAAAATCTTTCCTGAGAGCTACTGGGCATTTTTGGCTGGTGAACTTCTGAAGTGCAGGTGGGAGCAGGAGTAAAGGCTGTGGGACCCTGAAAGGAGTCTTACCCATTGCAGGGAGTTATCCTTATGTCTATTGGAAAGAAACATTCCCAAAAACAAAGAGGGAACTCTGAATGGTTTTAATCTAGTAAGAAACTTGAAACCGCTGGACTAAAGGATCCAGCCTGAAGCTTTAAGAGTTAATCTCTTTGCTAGAAGTTGTTAAGGTTTCCCTTTAGAAAGAGCTATCTTTTCTTGATCTAAACTTACTTCTTACTGAACCATGAAAAGCAATCTACATTTTGTGGTTGGCAGACTCTTTGTAAAAGAAGGGAAGGACAGGTCCACATGACAGATCTGGCAGCTCAGGTTATTACTACCCTGCATGTGAACCCTTAAGAAGATGGTGTTTTGTACAGAAGGAATAGTAAGAATTTTTTCCCCTTCAGGCCAACTTGCTCTCTAACGTGTATAGGAGAAAAAGTTACCTGTGGAGTAGCTGAATGCCAGCCTTTCCTCAGGCCTGCCCAGTGAAGGGCCTTGAATCTTTCCAATGCAGCACTCCAATGCTTAGGTTCATAGCAAAGCTAAGTCATGCTTGAGTTGTGGATCTCTTGGAACTGGACTTGCTCAGCCCTTACCCTGAACCACTGCCTCTTACATCACCTCTAATTCTGGTGCCCAAACCATGCTGAACCTTAGAGTTCTGAATTCTATTCCTTATTTCAGAGGTGAGGTTCTAAGGCAACTGTTTCTCCCAATTATTTAAGGTGTGGTATGTACTGTACCCTGCTACAGATCTGAGCAGAATTGCTGGATTGTGCCAACTGCAAGGTGCCATTCTTGTCACGTAGCATTCTTCATTATGGTTTCTGTTTGCAAGAATTATATTGGTTGTTTGCCTTGGAGGCCTGTTTGCAACTCAAAATCATCTGATATTGTACTTGTAACACTGCTTTTCAGTTTTGTTTTTAGTTTTGAAAATAATGTTTGTATGTTCATCTATGCTTAGTGGAGAGCTGTATGTTTCACATTGTAGAGAACTGTAATCAAATTTGATCTGTGATGTCATTATACCTACATGACTGATCTTATTTTTTAATCAGGGTCTTATGTGATGCATTAATCTTAATCTGAATCTCTGATTTCTTATAAAGGGTTCACCTTCTGTCAGCGTGTGACAACTAAAGAATATGAAGATCAAAAGCAACAAACAAATCAGTATCTTCTAGCATTGGTCAAAGAGATGGACAATGACCTCACTATTACTTTGAAGCAGAAGAAGAAATTAGTTAAAGAATTTCGAAAATACCATTCTCTTATCTATTGTAGTGGTTGTAAAACTGCATGTGAATTTTGTACTCCAAATGGTTAGACATCAATACAGACTTTATTAAAAAAAAAAAATTAAAAATAGGGGGAATGCATATGAAAATTACTCATGTTACATACCATTTTCTTCTTATCTTCTTACATCTTCAGTTCCAGGAAACTAAAACTATCACAATTACTATGCTGCTGAAAGGTATTAATTCTGATTTGTGACTTTTCTAAGCAAAATCTACTTAGTTACTTTTAAGGTAGTAATAATGGCATGCAGCTTGTGCTAGTTTTAGTTCAGGTTTTTGGCACTTTTTTTCTTCTTTCCTACAATCCTGTGGATTTCTAGCTGAGCCAGTCCTACAGAAGAGCCATGATTGGATTGAAAAACAGTGAAGTTTTTAATCCTTCTTATCTCTAGTTCATAGTCTTGTTATCTAACCTTAAACTGTAGATTATGACTCCTAGGAGTATTGTAAAAGTCTAGAAAGTGTGTAAAAAATATTAGGAGCAGGTCAGTGGATTTTACATCTGTGGCAGGCAAGGTTCATTAGGTGGGGGAGCTGTTTGCTCTTTTCCTACTATGGCAGTCTGAGCTGCTGCTAATTCAGCAGTTGCCCAAAAGCCAGTAAGAAAATTAGATTTTGAAAAAAATGAGAAATAATAATATAATATAAAATCTTCTTTGCTCCCTCCCCTGAACCTTCTCAAGGCTGAATAATTGCAGTTCTGTCAGCCTCCTCCTTGTGTGACAGATGCTCCAACCCCTCACTGTTTTCACAAACCCTGTGTTGGGCAGCTCTACTATGACCATGATTTTTATTGTAAATATGCTTCTTTAGGTGCCTGTATCCTTAAATGCTCTTCAGATGAATGTGGTCAAGTTACCAGGATACCAAAGCTTTCTGAAAGAAAAGTGCTGGCTTTTGTCTTTCATAAATTGAAATGGCTACACTGCTAGCTATAACCAGCTAGGTGTATGGGTACTAGGTTGTTAGCTTGCATGTTTCAAGTAGCCTTAATTGCAGGACCTGGGCCTGTTAGAAGTCAGTGAATGTAGTTTGTGCAGAAATCTGTCCACTTGTCCTTATTTATGCACTTGTTGTTTAGCAGTGACTGTCCAGTGTAAAACAGGTATTTTCTAGATGAGGAAAAAAGACCAAGTTTCACCTTTCAGAGATGAATGCCCCAGACCACGTGAATTCTTTTTCTAGCCTTGTGTGGAGTTTTTTGGTCATTCTTCCAGAAAAGGGAGCAATTATAAAAGTAGGTTATTGAGAATTGTAAACATGGAAGTATCTCCTGATTGAGTGCTTCTGGTGTTGGGAATAGTGGGAAAGAGGATTTTAGTTTGGTTTAGGTTTGGGGGTTTTTTTTGTGAGGGGAAATATTCCCCTCTCTTTAGTGCCTTTACTGGGTCTCCCTTAAAATATTGAGCAGGGAGGGATGATAACTTTGTAATTTATAGGATAGAAGGACTGGGAATTACTTGGGAGAAATTTTGTGTTTTAAAAACCAAATTCTTGCACTTTCTGGCTTGATTTGAATTTTCTTGTTCTGGTTTAAAGATGATTACAATAAAGCATTGCCTAAAAACCAATGTATCAGTGTCATTTCATAGTACTTTCATATGGAAGAGGCAGGTCAGCAGGTGTGGAAGCAGGGATCAAATAGTAAGGAAATGCTTCAAGTGGACAGCAGGAGCTGCCAGGTGTTTTGTTCATGGGACAGAAAGTAAAGATTGATCTGGTCCTGCAAAGGAAAGGAAGAGCTCTTGTGAGCCCTGTTATTCACCTAAACTGACAGGAGGATCTACTAAGTTATCTTCAGTAAAAAGAAATGTGATTTTTTTTACATTTAAATGTCTGCTGAACAGAACACGTGTGGTGTACTCCAGATTACTGGTTTTCATCGTTATGCTTTCAGTTCCAGTCCAAAATTAGGAAAACTTTACTGGGCATTAGAAAGTTCTGTCATGTATTTTTAATTTCTGTTTACATTTTCTAGCACAGAGCTATCAAATTAATTGCCAGTAGAAATTTGTATTTGAAGTATAAATTTTCCAGAGTGAAGAGTTTAGAGGTGCAGTTTTAAGAGAACAAGTGCAGTTTTTTTCCAGTGCAGTTTTAAGAGAACAAGGGATAGCATCTTCAAAGGAAGGAGGCTTGCTATTATTTGTTAAGCATTCATGTTTGCCCCTACCAAGAAGATTCATTGTTGCTTTTATGGGAGCAAGGTGTCTTTTACCATATAAAGCATGCTGATAATTTTGTGAAGCAGTTATTTAAAAAACTAGAGGTCACCCACAAGAAGTGTTGATCAGAACAACATAGCTCTAATACTCACATATTTATCTGAAGCAAAAAAAAAGGAAGCCAGAGATGATACCTCTGTCTTAATGCTGAGCCCAGGGGCTGGTGCTGTTACACCTTTATTTCCCCCCTTCACAGCTCTGACTGTTCAACTCTATCAGTTGCCCTTGGGTCACACAGATCATCACAGTTTTTCGGGTGATACAAGTGCTTCAGAGTGCCCCTCTCAGGACCTTGTCAAGGACCACTAGAGGGGCACGAAATCCATTGAAACCTCTGACACCTGCCACCAACTGCCCAAGTCACTGCCCAAGTCACCCAGTGCTCTTTGCTCCAAGCTAGGCAAGTGTATGCTGTTATGTGTACTTACTGGTTGCACAAAGGGGCAGACAAGAGAAAGGAACAAAAGACTTCAGCTGATGTCTGCCAATCGGCAGTCAGGCAGTCACTGAATACCATCAGCCCCATTAAAAGCTTTTTTGAGATGTGTTTTATGTCCATTCAATTGCATGCATGAGTTAGAGTAATATTCATTTGGAATTAACATATTAAAATCTTGTTTTCTTCTCATTAAGAGTTGCACCAGTACAAGCATTCAGTATTTTTATTAACTCATTGTTTTCTGCAATAAGAATACAATGAAGCTATCAGTAAAAGATGATCATGAAATGTCAACAAACATACTATTTCACAGCATTAGGCTTGTAAAGTTTATTTCTAAATTCTGAGAATTATTTTTTCACAACCCACTTAAATACAGGAAAGCTAAAACACAATCCTAACTGATAAAAGAACAGGTTGTAGTTCATGGTTCCATTCTGGATAAAACAACGAAAAAACAATGTATCCAACTACACTATCTATATATCAAATTTCTCTTCACAGATATTGTGTCCATGTTCTTCATAATCTTCTCTAGTTACTACCATGTCTTCAAAATCATCATTTTCAGAAATGAGCTTCCCCCCTTCCCAAGAGTAAGTAATAGGGCTGAAAAATTAACAAAGATTAACAAAGTTAATTGTTATTCATCTGTAAGTTCATTTTAGACAGAACTATGCTGTGATGATTTCCAAGACTTCTACTTAGCCATACCTATTTAAAAATATATTTTTGATTGCTCATCAAACCATCAAGCTCCAAACAAATGTTAGGAGGGCTAACTTCTTATAAGCAGCAAGGGCCTCCCCAGAAGCAGGTGTGAAGAGGGTTGGAAGTGCAGACATCTTTTTATTTACTTTTCATAGAAAATTATTCTTTAATGAGATGTAAAAATATTCATTATTAATACATTAAAAATCACAAAGATTTTTTTTTGTTCTTTCATAACATACTCGGTTTGTCTCAGCTGAATACTCTGCAAAGTCTGAAGTGGCTACGTTAATAATGACATGGCAACCTTTATATGCTGAAAAATCTTCTAAGTAAAAAACTAAATACTCATCTTGCATACTTATTTGTCCACTTAATGACTATACAGTCTTATAAGCTTAACTTCATTAGTCTAAGTACAGGGCAGGCAGGTGGTCTCTATTTGTTTTGTCTTAAAATACAGCTTTAATACATACTTCTTGTTCACCTAACATTTGTATTAAACCCTTTAATCTATCTTTTTAATCAGCAAAAGAAATCCTGCTTTATAGTTTGGTCTCCTAGAAGGACAAAGCTTGTTCTGTAAAGTTTAAAACTTACTTTTCAGGAAGAACAACAGAAACATCATAATCAGTTGGAGTAAGACATCGAACTTCAGAATAAACACGATCTCTGAAGCCTGGAAAAAGGGTGTTTCCCCCAGTCAGAACTATGTTCTTGAAAAAGTGAGGCTGCATTTCTGTAAAATAAGTAAGTCTGTAGTTAAGAGACTGAATATATATGCAAAGACGAAAGGGTTTTTTCACCAATTTTGTTATAAATTGATACAGAAGTAAGAAATATGGATAGGAGAATTTTATGTTAATCTAATGCTCACATCAGTTAAATAGTTTTATTGAGAAATAGTATTTATTGAGGTGATCAATAACCTTCTGGTCTGATCTTCAGAATTTGGCTCAATAACTGCTATTTTCTTATATTGTTTATTAAATGTCATGTCTCCTAATACAATTCCCCTTTCGATGTGGAATTTAAATAACACAATTTTGTAAGAGTACAAAATAATGGTCTCAAGGCCACCATACTTATGTAGTAACATAAGACCCATGAAAGTCATCTTTTTAGTAAAAGTTTTATACTTTATGCTTGTTGCTTAAGTTTTTGAGTTTGGTCAGTTTCATTTTTCTCATGAGTTTGATTATTCTCTTCCTGCAGTAACAAAAGATATATTAAAACAACTAAAATGAATTTCAAATATATTTCATTTCTGGCATCAAAGACATAGGTCACATTAGAAAAGGATGTTAAGCAAATAGCTGAAAAGAAAGTAGAAAGCAATTAATGACTCACCACAGAACTGTTTGCCTAAGAGAGAATCTTGTAGACAATCAGTTCTAGCATATATGACACACAGCAAGAGAAAGAACAATTCACAACAACTTAATAACTTGCATATTGAGAGTACTGAATTCTTAAGGCACTCTGCATGCTTTAAAAAAAACACATTAAAATCCCCAAAACACCACCTCCACCCTTCCCCCACTTATCAAAATACATTTAGGTTGTACCTTCAGGTAAGTTCTGAATAGAATAAACAATGGCTTCAGGAATTCCCATCTCTTGAATACCAATGTCTGAAGGATGGAAGAGTATTTCTGGAACTGCAAATCTTTCATTTGTTAGACGAAGTATTTGTTCCCCAGTCTTGTATTTTCCACTTAGCACCATCTCATCCCTTGGCTAAATTAAAGATATGAACAGTGGCCACTGTTTTAAGAAAAGAAATTACATCCTAGAATATTCAGCTAATCTTTTCTACGTAGGCAGTATACGTTAGCAACTCTTTTAAGTATAATACATACTATAGTATTAAATCTTAAGTAACTTTGCTCTTATCAGCTTCAGGTTCACTTGAAGCAAAATAAAATAGGTATGTATGACAGTGGACTTAAAATATTGAGACTGTTTTTGAAACTATGGTAAGCTCAGTAAATGAGATTAAATTGTTAAATTGTTGTAACTGATATGAGAGTTTTCAGGCTCTTCTGTAACATGACTGAACTTTCTACATATTAGGGTATTTAAATGAAATTCAGAGTGGCTTACAAAAGAGTGACAAAGCAGAGAAAACATTTTACAACTTAACTTTAAAAAAAAACAGTAATTATAAGCCCAGAGCACAAGCATAGAAAACTACAAGTATTAAATAATAAGACATGGAATACTATGCTAGAAAAGTACTATTTAATTTTCATCTCAACTTCCTAAACTTTACCAATTCATGCATAGTACAGAAAGTAGTAATGATGCAGCATGAGAAAAAAAGGAAGTCTCATAACTTCTCTACTAGACTTGTACAAAGGAATAGTCAAAAAATACTTCAAAAGCTGTACTATCATTACCTTACAAAATCCTTTTTTGATTGTGCTGAAGTCTGGCAAAACATAATCTACCATTACAGTGTTTTCCTCTCCTTTCAATCTGAAAGAGAAGAATATAAAATACAATAGAACAAAGAACACATTCTATATGCCAATTATTTTATACTGACAAGATGTCCTTTCACTTAACTGGACGATTTTCTAATTAGTGTAATTTGTTTGTATAAATAGATTATGAAGAAGTACCAATTTTTACACCTAGCACCATTGTAAACATACTTGGCAATGTCCATGTCCTTGTAAAAGTCTTGAGAAACATAACACACATCTTCTTTCACTTGATTAATTACATGGGTTTCATCCATGACATGTAGCTGCCTGTGAAAAACAAACACACACAGAAGTTTGAGAAGTCTTTGCATCAGTTGTCCAGCTTTTCACTGGAGATGAGCAACCATAGTTTTCAGATGGCAGAAAGCTGTCGTCCAAATGTCTTAAATCTTTAATTTACAAAAGCACTCCTGGCCTCCTGGGATTAATATTTCACAGTTCAATAAATACAAACATTGTAAGAAGTATGGCTTTAATCCTGCAATTAGTTCTACTAGCAAAAACCTTGACTTAGATAAAGCTCCATGTTAAAGGATACTAAGGTTGGTCCTATTGAATTTTATTTGTGGCACTGCTAGAATCAAGTAGAAAACTGACAGATGATCTACTGAGACATTTCAGAAAATATGTAAGGTTTTGTGTAATTGTAAGCACACAGGTAACCTCAGCAATTTGAAAAGCGATAACACTTCAAAAAACAACAGCTTGATTCTCCAAAGGGCTTGAACTCATCTTAGTTCATATTGAGCTTAAGCTCAAGATGGCAGCTAACACACTATAGCAAACACACATTCTCTTCTCCTTTCAACAGCTTTTAATTTAAAATTCACAGAGCCAGTAAGAGCATCTCCACAAACTTCTTGCTCTTTTCGTATCAGGTCTCAAGATGATGAACAGCATACTTTTTACCTGTATGATATTATCTCCTTCAGATGGTTGGTTAAGAGCTTTCCTCCAACATTAATCCTACAGAAAAGGAGTAACACAAGGAATACAGTCATTATTAACTTAAGGCATAGCAAACAATTCTTCTAGAAAAGACATACCAGTTTACCTGATGATTGCCTCTTTCTTCTTTTTACTTCTACAATAAGGTACGATGTGTGTAAAAGAATATCCACTATCCACAATGATACAGCATAGCTCGGATGGATTATCCCGGAAATACCTGTGTGCACTAAGAGCTCCAGCTGAAATACACAAAAGCATGACTCAGTTTTTATATGGATATGCACTTTTAGGATTTACATGGCTATGAAAGTGTACTTGCTTCATGTTTTATTCCATGACCTTGATACATAGTACAGTCAACACATGAATTAATTTTGATAGTGGATAAAATTAGATATCGTATATTCCCCCGTATCTTCTTTTTCAAGAATTCCAGTCCATGTTCAGTTTCCTTTCCTATTGTCCAAGCTGACTGATGACACCACCATTTATCAAGCCTATCTAAAGGATTGTCCTATGTCCAACTACTTTTCAGGGGGTGTGTGATGTTATTTGCACATTCCCTGTAAGTTACATTTCATGGTTGAAATGCTTCACTTCATTTACTAATACAGAACAAAGCCAAACAAAAGACTACCACCACACACCCCCCAGAAAACTATCTAAGTCTTCACGTAAATCTTTGGTAGACTTTCTCAAATACTATCATGTTTCAAAATCTGTTATCTCTGCCATCCTGACTCTCCTCATATTTTTATATTCTCTTCCTTTTACTTACATTCTATGACACTCTGAAAAGAAAGTAGTGCAAAAGTATGGCTGGAAGTTAAAAAAAAAGTTTAATATGGTTAGAGGACATAGAGTAGCACGTTACTTAAGATTCAGGAAGGGAATGAAGTAACTTCTCTATTATCTTTATATATATATGTGTATGCATATGCATTTACTGATTTCCAAGGTTAACCTTCAAAATATATAAATGTGAAGCAGGAGACAGACTCACCATTTACTCTAAGAACTGCTTGAAATTGATACTCTTCAAATAGGATTTCATTCATGGATTCTTGTATTGAACTGAAGTTAAAATAAGGTTCGGTAATAATAATATTGGTATCTACAAAATCCACCTATGAAAAATACATGAAGGATTTGATTACACAAAACTTAGAAATTAATACTCAACTGCCATATTTTGTAGCAGTTGAGGATCAGGTATATCTGAATACATGGTTACTACTTGCAGTATCTGTTTGGTGAAGCTAGGCTTAAGCTTAGTTTTATATTTTTGAAGGCTTTGTGAGCAGTGATAGAACTTTAATGAATTAATGGGTAAAAAAAATAATAGAAGGGAACACCTTCATACCCATTCTGTTCCTGTTACTATCCGTACAAAGTGTAATTCAACATTCCAAATATATACCCATAAAGATACCATACAATACTAATGCAAGGTACTCTACACTAATCCTGTCAACTACAGAAACAAAGTCTCTTCTTACAGCTCAGCACTTGTATCACAAAATTATTTATCTAAGAACCAAAGATGAAATCCTGTGCAGAACAGAATTAGTAACAAAATTCCGAGTGATCTCTGGTGAGGCCAACAAAAGATTTCCACATTTACTGAGATCTCTAACTCCTTTGGAGAGGACTTCTGAGAGTTACTTCAGTCATAACAGGACTCTGCCCTAAATGTATTACCAGCTGTATTTCTCTGTAGTCTCCACTCATAAAAAAGAATTAAAACCAAATTTTCCTCAAGACCATGACTAAATAGAATCTAGTTCCAAAACTAAGCTAAAACCTAAATATCAAAAGCCAGCATTATGTATTTTTACACATGGAGACCAAGATATTTTGAGGTGTTAAACTTTCATTCTTAGGACCATTCTGCCTCCTAGGTGTTTCAAAAAAACAAAACTTTCAGTCTAACAATACCTTTTTTCAAAGAAAATGTAAAAGGGAAGTCTTACTACCTATCTTGTGCTAAATCCAGTTTGTGTGATAAATAAGAAAAATTAAATACATGTATTAATATTTTATACATTCAACCTACTCATAGGCAGGAAATGGTTAGCCATAGACAGTTAGTTAACGTGTGAATCTTTTGGCCTTCTGATCTAGCTCATCACCCTCTTTTACACTGCTTCTTGATCTCTAAACCACACCATATCTAGCTATGATTTCCTTTTTACTAACCTGAACTCTTAATCACATTGATGCGAATTTCTTAACGTTTGTGAACTCAGTATGAATACACAAAAGATTGAACAGATTTTTTTCAATTCCTACACCAGAGCTCAAAGTAAAAATTTTCTTCGGTTTGCAAAAAAAATAATCCTTGTGGTATCTAATGGAAGCCACTTTCAAAGAGAACAGTTAGATCACCAGTTCTATTTAATATTTGATGTTGTTGATTCCACTGGTCGGTATTAAACCAACACAAAATCTGTAATTAAAAAAGGCTCTTACTTGATACATTTCTTTTCCAAAAAGATAATCCCAAACTTGTCTCTGGACATCCCAGTTCACCAAGTAACCCTGTAGGAATTCAGAACAAAAATACGCTATTTAGAAAATAAAATCATACTTGAAAAAAATTAGTAGATACTAAAAAATGTCAAGTGATTGGTAGACTGGAAATATAAATAAATTTGAGAGCAAAAATGTCTTAATTCACATTTCTATGCTAAGGAGTAAATGTTGCATAGGGTAAAGATTGTTACAAATATTCCGCATAATCTGTTAATTGCTACACAGCAAAACCAATGCAAATTGTGTTTCCTGTATACATCTTGACAGAAGCCTGTCAATCTGACCTCAGTGCCAGGGAAGGCTGTGGAGCAGATCATTTTGACTGCCAACACATGGCATGCACAGGACCAGGTGATCTCAGCCAGTCAGTAAGGGCTTATGAAAACTTGGCTAACCTGGTCTCCTTTTATGACAAAGCGACCTGTGCAGTCGATAAGGCAGAGGCTGCTGATGTTGTTTACCTGGACTTTAGTAAAGCCCTTGACACCATGTTTCAAGCATTCTGCTGGTACAACTGACTGCCCATGGTATGGATGGGGATATTGTTTGCTGGGCTAAAAACTGGCTGGATGGCCAGACCTAAAGACTTATAGTGACTGGAGGTAAATGCAGCTGGCAGCTGGTCAAAAGTGGTGTTCCCCAGGCCTCTGGGGAACTGGTATTTGGGACCAGTTCTCTTCAATAGTTTTATCAATGACCTGGATGAGGGGATTGAGGGCATCTTCAGTAAGTTTGCAGATGATACTAAGCTGGGAGGAAGTGCTGATCTGCCTGAGGATAAGGGTCTACAAAGGGATCTGGACAGGCTGATGGACCAAAGCCAGCTATATGAGGTTCAACACAGTCAACTGCTGGGTCTTGCACTTGGGTCATAATATCCCCATGCAATGCTACAGGCTGGGGGAGAGAGGCTGGAAAGCTGTCCAGAGAAAAAAAAGACCTGGAGGTTCTCATTAATAGCTGGCTGAACATGAGCCAGCAGTGTGCCCAGGTGGCCAAGGCCAATGTCATCTTGGCTTCTATCAAGAATAGTGTGGACAGCAGAAGTAAGGAAGTGATTGTCCCCTGTATTTGGCACTGGTAAGGCTGCCTCAAATGATGTGTTCAGTTCTAGGCCCCTCACTATGAGAAGCTTGAGGTACTGGACTGTGTCCAAAGAAGGGCAATGAAGCTGGTGAAGGGTCTATGAGGAGCAGCTGAAGGAAACCGGGTTATTTAATATAAAAAAAGAGGAGGCTGAAGGGAGACATTCTGGCTCTCTACAGTTACCTGAAGGGAGGTTGTAGTGAGGTGGGTTTTGGTTTCCCAAGTAGCAAGTGACAGGACAAGAGAAAATAGCCTCAAGTTGCACCACAGGACATTGTATATTAAGAAAAAAAACATTTACTGAAAGGGTTTTCAGGCACTGGAAGAGGATGCTCTGGGTTGAGGTTTTAAATACCATCCCTGGAGGTATTTAAAAGATGTGTAGATGTGGTGCTTAGGTACATGGCTTAGGGATGGATCTTGCAGTATTAGGTTTACTCTTGGACTAAATGATCTTAAGGGCCTTCTCAAGCCTGAGTCTATGATTTTTAAAATTTGCACCCTCGAACTTGATAACAGTATGATACTCTATAGAATCCTGCAGTTGGGGCATACAGTATGAAAGATATTCCTTAAAACACCAATTTAAACTTGGTTATAACGTTAAACTCATGATATCTTACTTACTTTCTGAAAAGGCAGGATATAAAACAGACCAGAGGGATCTTTAATTTCATCCAGTTGATTCGCCGTAAAGGTTTTCAAGCGTGCCGTCTTTGATCTGAACTGACAGTTGGGAATAACACTGGAAAAGATGGGGAAGCTTCCTATGGATCACGGTACGAGGCACAATCATTTGCTTTACACTACTTTCGTAAGTAATATGCTGTCAGTAACATATTTGCTGCTGCTTTCACCAATTTATTGGAGCGAGTTACCATGGAAATCTCTTAATTTCCGACCCTTCCAGCGCAGATGAGACCTTTTGGCAAAACAAAACAACCCCCCTGCACACCGCGCCGGGGTACACGGACACGCACTTCCCTCCCCCTCTCCCGGGGGAGCTCCAGCCACCAGGACCTCCCCCGCTTTTAGGCACCGCCACCCCCGGAGACGCAACCCCCGCCACAGCCGGTGCCCGACGGTTTAACGGCGCTGCCAGGCCGTTACCCGCCCGCCGCAGGGCACGGACTCGCTACCCGCCGCAGGGNCCTCCCGGGCCCTCACCTGACGTTGGCGTGGCTGTAGCCGATCTTGGCGTTGTAGGCGCCGTTATCCAGCACCAGCGTCGCCATGTTCCCCACGGCGCCACGGCCGCCGCCGTCCCAGTATTGATCCGCCACCGCCGTGGATCTCTATGGTTACCATAGAGCGGAGGGAGCAGCGGCTGCGGTCGCGTTGCCTGGCGGGGCGCAGGAGAGCCGCGGGGACCGCCTCCGCCGCTGGCGCGACACGCCGACGTAGCGCCGGTGACGCGGGTGCAGCTGCGGAGCCGATTGGGTGCGGGGCGACACCCGGAAGCGCTCAGTAAAGCGAGGCGGGGCGGGGGAGGTGTCATGGCGTCA
The DNA here is from genome assembly GCA_038090715.1 of Florisuga fusca. Classification (NCBI taxonomy): domain Eukaryota; kingdom Metazoa; phylum Chordata; class Aves; order Apodiformes; family Trochilidae; genus Florisuga; species Florisuga fusca. The sequence continues at coordinate 4,856,391 of JAAWXA010000004.1, read as the reverse complement.
TCTCGACGGGCGACCGAGCGGCCACTCCCTTTACACCCACCTCGCCCCCCGGTCTATGGCACCGTACGGCGGGTCCTGGCGGACGGAAGAAGCGGCTGCCGCCGGTCAGACCCAGCCCTCTGGGCGTCCCGGAGGGGTCAGAGCTCGCACGGGGGGGTCAGCGCAAGAGCCGGTGGCACGGGGGCACTTGGGAGCTCTTCCCCGGTGTGCCCTGCTGAGGGGCCGTGCCCCGGCGGGTCTGTGTAGGGGCGGCCGCCGTACGGGAACGGAGCACACCGGGGGGAAACGCGATGAGTGGAAGTCAAGAAAGGTGATGGCTTTCGTGAGACCCCCGCCTGGAGTGCTGCGTCCGGTTCTGGGGGTCTTAGTACAGGGAAGGCACGGAGGTGTTGGAGCAGATCCAGAGGAGGGCCGTGAAGATGATCAGAGGGCTGGAGCACCTCTCTGAGGGAGGCAGGCTGAGAGAGCTGGGGTTGTACAGCCTGGAGGAGAGAAGGCTCCCGGGACATCGCCTTACAGAACCTGAAGGGGCTTGCAGGAAAGCTGGGGAGGGACTTTCTACAAGGACATGTGGTGATAGGATGAAGTGAAACAGTTTTAAGGTGAAAGTGGGTAATTTTTGGTTAGTTATTGGCAAAAAAAAACTTTACTCTGCTTGTGGTGAGACACTGGAACAGGTTACCCGGGGAAGCTGTGGCTGCTGCCTCCCTGCAAGTGTCCATGGCCAGGCTGGATGGGGCTTGGAGCAACATCATCTAGTAGCAGGTGTTCCTGCCCATGGCATGGTGGTTGGAACTAGATTATCTTTAAGGTTCCTCTCAACTTAAACCATTCTACGGTTCTATAAAATCACTGTGGGAAAACTAAGCATGCAAGGTGGAGTTTTCCTGTGTAAGAATGTTACAAAATGAGAAGACGGAAGACTCTTAAGTTCCACCATTATTTTACTGCTGTTCTGAGCATGCTGTAATTAACACTTTTAAATTATAATTAGTATAAAGACAGTGCTAGTGGTATTTGCTTTCACTGACCAACTGTTTTTCTGCTGAAGTCTGTGTCAAGTACCACCCACCTTCAGAGAACCACAGAACACTCCTATCTGTGAGGCATCTTGAAGGACCATCTGATTGAACTTCCTCTGGGAAAGGGAGCTAACACAAGATGATCTAGCACCCTGTATAGCCATATCTTGAAAAACTCCAGTGACAGGGACTCTACCACATCCCTGGTTGCCTCAGTGATTAATTGTGCTCACTAAAAAAAAAAATAAATCCTTATATCAAGGTGAAGCATCTCCTAGTACCACTTGTACCTGTTGCCCCTTGTCTTTTCCTTGTGGAGAAGAAGCTTCTATCTTTGTAGCCACCCTCTAATGGAATGCTGTGATGAGGTGCCCCATGAGCCTTCTCCAGGGATAAAAGACCTAACTCCTTCAGTATTCCCTCACAAGGCAAGTTTTCCAGCCTTTGATCATCCTCATGGCCTTCACTGGGACCCTTTCCTGCCTGTTCATATCTTTTTTTAATTTTTGGGATGAGAGCTGGACACAGTACACCAGGTGTGACCTGCCATGTGCTGAGCAAAGTTGGATGATCCTTATCTCTCTCTGCAGATGCAGCCCAGGATCTTGTTTGCCTTTGTTGTTGCAGCAGCAGCAGGGTGCTGCCTCCTGCTCAGCTTCTCCACCAGGGCCACCACATCCCTTCCAGAGAGGCTGCTCCCACACCATATCTCAGAGCTCAGCCTGCCCAGTCCTCTTTGGTTGTGTATTCCCAGGTGCAGGATCTTGCTCCTGTCTTTGTGAAGTTTACTTTGCGTATGTTTTACTTGCCATCACTGCCATCTTCCTTGTTATCCAATAAAAGAGGAAATGAATTACAGTTTTGTAGCTCTATGCAATTTGCTTTCCTGAAAATATGAGATCCTAAAATTAATTGCTGCTCTATATGATGATGACTGTTTGCCCTAACAAATATCAAATATCTTTTCCAGGAGCCAGGATGTTCAGCAGAAAGCATGACAATCTGATTTTAGACCAATCCTCTTTACATGCTTTGTCAGTATCTTAAGGACAGCATCCTTAATCCCTACTCTAGCAGATATATTATTTGGCTCTTGAGGAGAGGTCACAGGAATTAGCAAAAGCCTTTTTCCAGTTCAGGAGTTCCTGTATTCTTTTAAAGAACACTGTAAAGTGTTGTTTGTTCTCCTTTGCCCACCGACAGATCTAGTAATAGTAAAATTTGGTTTTGTAAATAAACCTCAAAATGCACAAAATGTAGATTGTGACATGCTTTGGGTATTCACAGTGCTACAGGAAAACAAAATATTACTCTTAACATATTATGCTTTTATTAATAATATAAAATTCTTATAAGTGTGATTTAGACACACAAAAAATCATTATAGCTATTGCTAAATTTTGCCTTGTGAAAACAAAGGTGAAAGCCAGAATATAATTATTACTGTTTCTCTTTTAAATCCTAGCTCCAGTTCTATTAGGTTTCATCTGCTTTCATTCAATGCCTTGTATCTTTTTTTCTTCTAAAGAACCTACTGGACAAGTGCCAGGCTTTTAACAGTGCACTTACATTTATATGTAGTTGTTAATATACATATTTAAAATCTCTTGCAACTCAAGTTGGCATGTTTACTGTCGTTCTCAACTGAGGGCAACTCACATACAGATTTATTGAGTTTAAATATTCACTGGTATATTGCAATGATGCTTCTGATTATCCTTTCTCCTGCTGTTGGTGGAGTATCTAACAAAGATACTGCTAAGTAGCAGTAACACAGCAAGGACACATAAATACGACTTTCAGTTAGCCACATGGTAGCAAACATTGTATGTTGCCCCCTACAGTAGCACAGGACTGATATGGTGTGATGCATTTTAAGTAATGATCCATCAGACTACTGAAGCCTTGCACATCTGCATTTGAAGACAATCATAGAATCATAGAATCATAGAATCATAGGGGTTGGAAGGGACCTCGAAAGATCATCTAGTCCAACCCCCCCTGCCAGAGCAGGGCCACCTAGAGCACATCGCACAGGAACGTGTCCAGGCGGGTTTTGAATGTCTCCAGTGAAGGAGACGCCAAAACCCCCCTGGGCAGCCTGTGCCAGGGCTCTGTCACCCTTACAGTAAAAAAATTTTTTTGAATATTCAATTTGAACCTCCTATGCTCCAATTTGTACCCATTACCCCTTGTCCTATCGCTGGTCACCACTGAGAAAAGCCTAACTCCATCTCCCTGACACTCACCCCTTACATATTTGAAAACACTGATGAGGTCACCCCTCAGTCTCCTTTTCTCCAAACTAAAGAGACCCAGCTCCCTCAGCCTTTCCTCATAAGGGAGATGTTCCACTCCCTTAATCATCTTAGTGGCTCTGCGCTGGACTCTTTCAAGCAGTTCCCTGTCCTTCTTGAACTGAGGGGCCCAGAACTGGACACAATACTCCAGGTGTGGCCTCACCAATGCAGAATAGAGGGGGAGGAGAACCTCTCTTGACCTACTAACCACACCCTTTCTAATGCACCCCAGGATGCCATTGGCCTTCTTGGCCACAAGGGCACATTGCTGGCTCATGGTCATCATGGTCATCCTCTTGTCTACCAATCCCTTATCTTTTATATTACCCATGTGAAGCCACAATGAAATTCTCACTCTGTGAGTATGAAACAAAGCATTCACTGAAACCAAATCAGAATGTTTTGATGAGAAAAATGGCTTTTTCTCTCTTGGCTCCATTCCAGCTTTTACAGTTAAGAAATCCACATGACTGTATGAAAAGTCAAACTCTACCTGCACACCTTATTCAAAGCACACAGCTGCTTATTTGCTCTGCTCTGTGGGAACATGCAGCCTCAGACAAAACAGAGCCAACTACAGTATTTGCAACTTGTTCAGAGCATCCAAAGAAAGTTATCCTTTAGGAAGGAGTTACTGCACTCTTTGATCCTGGCACAGGTAGGTGTTACCCCGGGTTTACCATCCATAAATCAAACTCCATGCACCTTTCTTTATCTAGGTGATGGTAAAGGGCAGAAGCTGATCCATCATTATGATGAACATAATTTCTCCAAGTTACCGGTAGATTTTTCATCTAGCTGAGAAAATTGGTCTTAAAACAGGAATAAAAGTATTAGCTTCATATGTAGGTCATTCCCACTTTTAAAATCTCTCTGAAGAATATGAGGTCAGTGTTACACAACTGGCTGATTTTTAAATGCCTGGAAAAATCAATTGAAAATGTTCATCTCCTGACCTATTTTTTCATCTGTTACTGCTTCACTGCTTTATAGTTCTATTTAAAAGTCCTTAGGGATTTGGTTCATTGCCTGTAAATAATTAATCTGTTATGTGTATGAGAAGCAAAGAAAATAGTATCTGATTTCTTTCCTCTGCAGCTTTAGATTACTATATTCTAGGGCCAACAAGCCACTCTTCACACAGACATCACATCTGAGAATTCTGTTAGTTTTACAATTGTTAATTTTTTTCTTATTCCATTTAATACAACTGTTTAGGGTACTTGGTTACCCTACCACTGAAATTCTTCAAAATACCTTTTCTGAATGTGGGAGCCACGGAGAAGAGGTTTACTGGAGAAACAACATTCTAACAGGGCTTTTTTTTTTTTTTTTTACTGATAGAAATTTTGCTGCATTGTGATAAGCTATTATCTCAAAATAACTCATAGGCTTAGATGTGCTTAGATGAAATCTAAGCGCCAAGGGAACAACCTGATTTTACAGTTCTGGGGATTTGAGTAATTGCTTAGAAATTCAAGTTAAGCAAAATATTACATACATTGCAACTTACTGTCAGACTATCAGACTACTCAAAGTTCCTGTCAGTAAGTTTCTTTTGTTTCCTCGTTCCTTTTGTGTGGTACCGTGAGAGCAAGTAGCCACCTTGGTGCTCAGCTGGGGCCAGTAGGATCAGGCCCAGGAGAAGGGATGTGACTGTGCGGAGGGGAATTGCTACCTGAGCAACTCCTTTGCCTTCCTCTGGAAGACTTTGTTGCTTCTGGGGTTGTTTGCTTGCTTGGTGTATCATTTTGGAATGATTTTGGGGATCTTGTATGGAAAGCAATTTTAGGGTTTGTTGTTTGGGGGTTTTTGTGGCTGGAAAGGAATATTGCATATAAAACAGAGGTATAAAAATCGTCTCACCTGGTTCCTCAAGGTGAATGTATTAAGAAAGAGCTCAAGTAATGGAATTTATCTGGAAAACCTTAAATAATGCCTCTGTGAAGGAGCTCAGCAGATCAGTGGGCATATACATGCATGAGGTGCAGCTATTAACGCCAAGTACAAACGCACGTAGGTAATACACACTTTTTATCAAGAGGAATTCCTGTTACACGATCCAATTTTGTTGTTGTTACACGTAACACCTCGTAGTGGCACTTCGTAACAGGTGGTCAGCAAAAACAACAGTCGGCATCGGCCAGAAAGGTGCGTGGGAGGCCGGGCCCCATGGGGGACACTCCACAGGTGGGAGGAGGGAAGCAGCCACAGGCGCGGACACGAGAGTTTTGTAGAGAGGAAGGACTGAAGAGGGAAGAAAGAAGCAGCCGCTGAGAGCGCAAACGGTGAAGCCAGGGACGGGCGGGGGCTGCGGGCGCTGAGCGGGGACGTCTGCGCTGACCACGCAGACAGCGGCTCTGCTGCGGCTTCTTCTGAGGGTCCCCGGCAGACGAAGGGAGGAGGTGTCCTTTCCACGCCTCCGCCCGTCCCTGGCTTCACCGTTTGCGGTCTCAGCGGCTGCTTCTTTCTTCCCTCTTCAGTCCTTCCTCTCTACAAAACTCTCNGTGGGGCGGTGGCTGCGGGTCCGGCCCTCCCCGTTGCCGCTCCCGCCCCTCGTCTCTAGGCGATGCTGCAGTCAAGATGGCGGCGGGCGCCGAACGAACGTGAGGGGAGGCAGCGACTCCGCTCCCGGCAGTCTCCCCTCCTCCGGCAGGGGAAGGCGAAGGGATGAGGCGCGTCCCCGGTCCCGGCCGGTTGTCGTGAGGGGCGCGGGCAGACAAACACCATGGCGGGGATTATCAAGAAGCAGATCCTGAAGCATCTCTCCAGGTCAGTGGGACGCCGTGCCCCGGTTAGGTTTGAGGGGTGAGCGGGGGGAGCAGCGACGGCAGCTCCCGGCTCCGCACCCCCTGGGCCTGGAGCTGAGGGAGGGTTGGCGAGCTTCATTCAGCCCACAGAGGGTGGACCTGGAGCCGTCTCCTCGGGGTGATGTGGAGGCGGAGGGGGCGGCCAGCCGGCCGGCTTCTGTGCGGCTGTCCGGCCGTGACAGCCGTGTGAATATTCTCTGGTACCCTCGTTCGGTGCCCGGCGGCGCAGGGGGTGGGTGTGCGGGGCAACCCCCGAGGCGAAGAGGGGGCTNGGGGGGGGAGCGGGGAAAGAAAAGGCAGGAGGGAAAACCCCGAACCCTGTCGTGATTCAAAGGCAGGGGCGGGGGGGGAAAGGGTCCACATGCCGTCCCCGTTCGCTTGTTGGCGACTGTGTGGGAGCGGAACGTGTGTCCTTGCGGGTCCGGTCGCGGTATCTGCGCGCTTGCGGGCGCAGGTGAGGGGACAGGTGACAAAAGAGGTGTGTTCTGGGGCACGCACAGGGATGAAGTAAGTGCGACGTTTTCTGAGTGGCTGATGTCATCCCTGACGTGCCTCGGGGGTTAAAACAGCAACAACGACAACAAAAAAAACCCCATCCAAACAAAAAAAAACCCCAAACCAGGCAACACCTTCCTCGGACTGTCAAATTCTGTATCTGGCGATGTCATGCACTTAAAAGATGGAAAAGCTGCAGAAGGTGCACAGTCTCACTGATGCCGTTTCAAAAAGCCACACTACGTTTCTCTTGTTTTTTTATAGAGACAAAAACCTGTTAGGTACTTGGTCTGTGATGGATACCACTGCTTTGTTACTCTTCAGAGCTCACTTTTATAAATTAAAAAAATCTAACCTGAAATTTTCGTCCCTTATTTGCTTTTTTTTGTCAAAATGTTTTGTTCAGATTCTGTGGGTTGTTTGGTTTTGTTGTTTTTTTTTTTTTTTTTCTGAAATGCGTTTATTTTCATCAGTGCTAATAGATGGGGAAAACGAAGTGAGATGACAGGTTGGCATTTGACTAATCTCTTGATGGTGCTCAAGGAAAACAAAATTCTCATTCCAAATTCTTTGCTGTCTCTCCACTGAAGACAATGTAGGAAGTATTAGTAATTTTCTCCTCCACCCTACCCATGAGGTTTGTAGCTGGGAATGCTGGTAAAGAAATCTTGTCTTCACATGAAAATAACTGAGCACTCTGGGAATGGAAATGCAGTATGAGAATGTCATCAGCCTTGAGTTTTCTAACAAGTAATGTGCATCATCAGTTCATTGGACTTACTTGACTGATACAGCTTGCTTCCTATAGTGCTATTTAGTAAGCTGTATGGTAAGAGCAGTGAACTGTAGTCTCTGTGCTACAGTTTAAAGTCTGAAATGTGTCCAGAAGCTGGGCATGAGTAACATGAGCCAGTTCATATAAACTTAGATTAGAATTACATGCTCTTTAGTGCTGATAAATCTGTGTTTGCTTTCTTGTGTGTTGTGATAATGCAGATTCAACAAGACAATGTCAGTTGATTGTGACAGCTTCTGTCACTTTAAAAAACTTATTGGACATACCTAACAATCAGAATCATTGCAAAGTAAGGCTGAGTATTGTGATCTACACTATGTTGACATCAAAACAGTACATTTGCTTCCTAAAATATGGATAATATTAATGTTAAGTCCCTTTTCTCCCAGCAGAACTGGTGCTTCACCAGTTGCAGAAGCTGATTACACAAAGGAAACAGAATTTGGGTGACACAAGCACCTGTAAATCTGGTGGCTTTTTAAATGTCAGGAACTTGTTTTTTCAACAAAAACTATACTGCTATTCTTTATTTCAGGATTTTCTTTCAGTGTTTTCTAGGAACATGATTAAGGTAGGCTTCACACACTGTTTCCATCTGGAGCCAAATACATGAGAAATTTCCTGTAATACAGTGGATGCCAAAGGACACTTTCACTTCTTACTCTAATACTATGTTGGTTCCTGTTCTGCATTTTTCATAGTTCCTTGAAACAGATGCCTGTCTGCCATCTTTGACAAAGCAGTTATTAGTGGCAGGATTAAAATTCCATATATAAAACGGGAAGAGTGGAAAGAATTACACTGTTACCTTGGTTTACTTCCATTTTTTGATGATTGTAACTCTTTAAAAAAAAAACAACAAACAACAGATCGAGTACATATTTCAAATAACAGAGAAGTGCTTTCCTTTTTTTCCATAAAACACAGACTCGTATTGGCTGAGACTGCAAAGGATCTCTGTTGGTTATCTTGTCCAGCTCTCCCAGAATCCTAATGGATTTAGCACTATTTACATGAAGATTGCTGCAATATCTGTTACTCATGTAACAGATGTAGCATTTTTCAGCGCTGTCACTGTCTAGATACTATATATGCAAATTTTAAAATGTGTGATTCAGCAGGGTAGTTTGCATTTAGCAGTCTACAGTGCTTTTAGATGAACTGATACGGACACTAGTGTTGTGAAGAAACCTTATCATTCTACATTTGCCAGCTAGGGAAAATTTTTACATAGGTATGAGGTTTTAAGGTCTGACAACAAGAAGAGAAAGACCCAAACTGAATGCACTTTGGATCGGTTTTGCTATCTAAGTAATTTTTTATTTTTGTAAAAAGGTTTTTTCCTACTGTTGTGCTACAGCTTCAGAACAGTGGGGGTAGTAGAGCTTACTGACTCAGCTTGTAACAAACCTTATTTTAGGATCTAGTCATGAGTTTTTAGTTTTCCCAGTGTCTTTTAAAAACTTTAAAATACAAACTGTGCCCTCTGTCTTCAATATGTGCTGCTCTTCTCAAAGAAGATGTGGAAGAAGATGAGGAGGAACAAAATACTTTGTTGTTCTTCAGATTATGTGGTGCTTGGTGTAAGATGTGAAACTAAATGCTCTCTGTTAAACTGAAGAGGTGAGCTTATCATTTGGAGGCTTGAGTTTTTTGTCAGCTCCATATTGTGTGAGGGATGCTCTTGGTGAATGTGGATGGCAGTGTGATGTCATTTCATGACATACATGCCCTAAAATGAAACAAGTACCTGGGTAATGGCATTATCCTTTACAAAATATTAATTGAGGCACTGTGACCAGGAGCATTCTGTATAGTGTTGGGATGACTTAATGTCAAAGTCTTCCTCAGTGAGCTGAAACTTGTGTTGAATCTTCCGATGTGCTCTTACATGTTTTCACCTGTGGGAGATTTCTTGTTGAACAGGACCTTTTGTGGCAAGGTTTTCTGTGCACTGCTCTACTCTGATACATGCACATACCCTTCAGTGTTACTTCTTTTTCCTAAGTTAGACTTTGTAGACAAGTGTACAAAATAGTGGTGGTAAAGATTTCCAGTAGGGCTCTAGATTGCACTATGCAAGGTTGCAGTTGTGTTGCTGTTAAACTATCTGTGGATATAAGATGATAATCTCCAACACAGGGGTTTGAGCTGTTTGGATCCAGAATACTGACAATTTGGGTATTACTCACACAGACTTCTATAAGAGTATTTTCAGGTGTTTTCTGGTTTTGGCTTTTAGTGCCATTGACTGAAATTCCCTTTCTGGTTAATGAATAGTCTAACAGAGTATTTTGTGCCAGCATCTGCAATATATCTGCCTTTTTTTGAAAACCAGTTTTGTTTATCAAACACATCTAAGCATCATGAAGGAAAGCTTGCAAACTGCCTCTTCCTGGAGTTAAGTAACTTCACTGGATATGGCATTCTTCATCTCAGTTAGATATTAACTCTTAAGGTTACCAATGGTAACACATACTTCAGCTTAATTCACATTCTTTGTTTTACTCTTATTTGCTGTTTTCTCAAAGAAAACAGTATGAGGTTTAGAAGTAGCATGGCAGAAACCCAAATTGTTTCAAGTTTGTTTTATTAGTTAATGTTCTTCATGAACATAGACTTTCTTTGCTTTTGCCCACCTGAAGCAGTAGATGTAAAAATGCTAAGATCTCAGTAGAAGAAAACTGCAGAATTTTTTTTCACCTCATGGTTGGTCTAAAACACACATGAAGATCAGTTTTTCAAGGACTAGCATACTCATAGTGTGAATATCAGGAATCAGCTGATCCTGCTACAAACAGTGCTATCCTACATTATCTGAGGTGGCTTCACTGATATGTACCTTACCTAAATATTTGACCTGCCTATCTATCCCCTTGCTTGTATATTAGTAAGAGATGCCTGTTTGGTGAGGGATGTTGTCCTCTCAAGAGATCTGAGGGGACTCCTTCTAGTATCTACCAATATAACACTTTTATTTGGTCAGAATGTGATGGTTTCTTCCAAACCAAAATTACACGGATGAACTTTGAAACTTCTTCTACTAGCCAAACAAGGAGAATTTTTAGTTATTTTCAGTTTTGCATATCCCACTTTTATGGCACTTCAGTTTTGTGAGAGTTACCCATTTCTGTTCGCCAGACAAAGCACACAAAGTGTATGTTTTTCCTCGAATAAGCATGAAACAGCTTGTCTCTTTGCTTGTACTGAAGATTTTACAGAATGTATTCTACCTGACTGACTTTATTGGCTTGTGTAGTATGTGTGAAGATTGCAAAAACAACACAGACATAACAATTTACATTGTTCTGAAGGAACCTCTGTTCAATCTGAATGCTTACAAAAAGCATTACCATAATGTCTGTCATAAAATAAATGCTGCATCATTTATGAATGAAAGACTGAGTCAGAAAAAGGACAGGTAGCATGTTAGAACTGCTGGGGATGACAGAAGAGAATGAGGAGAGAGAAAAATTCAAGGTTTCATTATAATCCTGTATTTCTTAAAGTCCCTTATGTTTGAAATTCAATGCTTCTTGTATTTAAGTGGAGACTTCATGGCAACGATTTTGTCTCTGTGAATGTGTTGGCAGTGTTCTCAAGAGTATAAACGAATTAATAAATACATTTTTAAATAAAAATAAAGAACTTTCACTTTCTTCTATTTTTGTTAGTAGCTACATGCGTCATATTGTATTTTAAGCTTTTGTAACAGAACATCTCCCCAAAAGGCCAAACTGAAATTTCTGTGTTGCTTTGTGAAATTTTAAGGGTATTTTGGAGATGTATCAGCAATAATGTATTTGCTGGTAGAATTCTTAATCGTTATACTCATTAAGATTCAAATCTCTTAAATCTTGTGTTGCATCTGAAGAATATCTCTGAGACTTGAAGAAGCATTTGGGTTAATAAAACAAGCTCAGAATTTGACTTTTGGTTTTATTTAATTTTTTAGAAATGTATTATATCTGGACGCTGATTTTGCAGATGTCTTACTTATATAATAAAGTTCTCTTGAAACTTTGAGCTCCTATGTAGAGATAATAAAAATAATGAATTTGCAGAATCAACAGGAATTAATCAGTAGCATTTTACTTGTATAGGATGCAATCATTGTCTTTATTCTCACAGTATTTTTGCTGGGAAATAAATTTCAGGATGAAAATGATGTTGACCATGACTTTGTGTTCAAGTAGGTGATACACTAGCATGAAGCATCCTTAGGAAAAAGAGCATTTAAATGAAGCCTATGAGGAATAAAATTGTGCCTTATGATCAAGTTATTATGGAGTGTGTAAGAATCAAAACAAAGCCTGCAGTTATATTTTGGAATATTGGTATTTCTCCTGCCAAAGCCTTGGTTGTTTAGGTTTTGGGGTTTTGTTTGATTTGGGTTTTTTATATTAAAGGGGTATAAAAGTATGTGCTGCATAACTTTAATGAAGAAACGTGATTGTTCAGGTGTACTTTGTTTTCTTTTTTGCTTTTTTTGTGCAAGGAAATTGAGCAGAGGTGATAACTTCTGGTGAAATAATTATTAATGAAATTACAAATGCTTACACAAAGTGATTTCTTTCACGTTTGTTTGCAAATTGTGAGAATTGCTAAGAAGTAATCACACAGCACATCCAGTTTTTCTCTGCTTGCAGGGAAACGCAAGTTTCTCAGTCCTGTAGCTCCTGCAGGAGTTCTTTGTACACCTCAGTGGAGAGGGTGCTAATGCTATTGTTCAGGTTGTTTCATTCTCTCCTCCTTACATAAGAAAAAAGCTTTTAGTCCTTCCCTGGCTCCCTTGTGAGGATGTGAGAGCCTTGCTGTGTGAAACAGAGCCCCAGCACAGATTCTGTGGCAGCTCTGCCATGCAGCTTGCCAGGTAGCTTGAGATACCAGAGCTCATGTTTTTGCTGAGAGGTTGTATTCTTCTGTTCCCCGATTCCCAAGGAAACAACATCAGGATACAGCTCCCCAGCAATCTGCAAGTCATGGGGTTGCTTTCAATTTTCATGTTGCTTCCACTGCAGAAGATCTGGAGGTCTTTTAAAAAAATAGTAATTTGTAATGAGGTATCTGTAATTCTCTTTAGTGTTAGGGCTCTGAAACGTTCAAATACCTCAACAAGCTTCCTACTAAGGGCTCTGCTGCCCAAATTCTTGTATTTATTGTGCCCAAAAGGCTAAAAGTGTAGGCATTAACTGTATTTAGGCTAAGCTCTCTCTTAAAAATGAAGACAGTCAACAAAAAAAATTTCTCTTTTTAAAATTACCATATAGTTTGCCAAATTAACTGTTCTGGTTTTTGATTTTTGAGAAGGTTAATGTACCAAAATTCCATAGCCTCAAAATCAGAATGTCAAAAGTGTGCCCCAAACCCCAAAATAAATCCAGGTCCCCTTGCCTTACCTCTGTGGAGTCATGTTTCTCTAGTGCTGCTTGTGAATGGGTGAAGTTGAGATATTGTGAATGGAGACAAATAATGTGGGCTGAAAAATCTGAGGCTAAGCAAAAGAAAACTGAAAGTCTGTCTCCCTTTTCAAAATAAAATAAAAACCTCTTATTCTGCCTCTCCAGGCTATCTTCCTTCTCACGTTCCAAATATACTTACTGGCTCTCTCTGACACCGCTGGGCTATATTATATAGACTTTTTCTGCATGATTGCATTTTTAGCCATAAGCTGTTCCTTTGAACATGACTGCAGTGCTTTGGTATCAGACATCAAGGCATATCCTCCTGGGAATCTAGTGTTATACACAAGCCTGTTTCCTTTTTGGTTCTGTAATATCATGATGTGTAACAAACTGTTGTAACTGCGGTTGTCTTTAGCTAAAACTCTCTTACATTATTGTATCACTCCTCTTTCCCTTTGAACTTGATCCCTTGTGTGTCCCCTGTGTCCCGTTCCCTGCAGCGATCCCAGCTGGCTCTGGTGGAGATTGGTTTGCTGTGAATATCCTTACTACCAAAATGGGTACCAGAAGCTTCTCAGAAGCCGTGGCAACTGACCCCTTGCTTTCATCAGGAATAGGGGCCTTTTGTCTGAATACCTTGCCCTCAGGTAACTTCCCCTCTCCCGCCTTTGTAGAGTAAATGTAAGAGGTGGTATGCATTTATACAAATTTGGGAGTGACTTCTATAAAATGCTCATTGGGTTTTCTCTCTCTTCTGTTTGTTTTTTGTAACTTACAATGCTGCAAAAAGTAATTGTTTACTATTCAGCTGTGTCTTTGTTTGTTGTTGTTGGTTTTTAAATCCTAAACTAGATTTGCAACAGTGGCTTGTAAAGTAAACCAGCAATCCTATTACAAACATACCTTTATGTGTATTTCCTAAATGTAATCTTCTGGGTGTTTCTCAGTATCTTTAGGCTCTTTGATCTTTTCTGTTTTCATTTATAACTACTTAACTTGTTTTTGTAATGTGATGGTTTTTACCTATTGATTTTTAACCTAGTTTGCATAAGAGAGTAACTGCTTAAAAAAATAGCAAAAATGCTAAATGCTAATAGTTTTTATCTTATTTTAAAGTTTCATTTTGTTGTGAGACCTCATCAGTTAGCATTAAAGGGTTACCTAGTGATGTCACATTACCTAGCAAAGGATAGCTTAGTTTCCAAAAGGCAAATGTTGTAATGCTTGTACGCTACACTATTAGTTGTTATTTTTAAATTTGTAAAATTCTTTTGGATCAAGTGTTTTTTTTGTTGCACTAGTTACAGAATGTTTGCTTTTGATTGGAATGTACTCATTACCAAGTGTAAGTGAATTCTCAAAATGTGATGTGTCATTTTTGCTGCCTGCAATATGGAAATTGCATATATCTTGCCACATGTTTCAGTGTAATAAGGATCTGATGTTATCTTTCACTAAATATATAGGCTAAGGTCTGTCATGTATAGGACTGTCATGTTCAAAGCAAGTTTTTTGGGTTTGATAACATCAACCATTGCTGTGCTTGCGTAAATTCTATCTGAAAAGACTCATGGAACCGAAAAGCTAAGGTTGGTCTGAGGGAGGATTTATCATAAATGAAACTAATTACTTGAGTCATCTTTTACTTACAAAATTATAATCATTCATGTAGTGCAAGCTCCTAATTTATGCACAGTGCTTGGCTGTGTCTGAGCAGATCTGCTGCGTGACACATAATTGAGTAATAGCCATTGATGACAGCAGTTGTTTCAGTTCTGCCTGTACCCAAAGAGCAACCAATACAGTTTTTCCAAATAGAAAGAAAATAATTTCCTGTATATATTATTACAGAATTAACTAGGAGGATCTTTGTTGCTGTCAAGTTAAGAGAGTTGGTGAGGATGTCAGCATTTGGGAAAGTAGGGAATGAGTGCTAGAGTGAATGGATGACTGTGCTAAGCTGTCCTTAAGAAGCTGGCTGGAGTAGGAATCCACACTGAAGCTCTTCTGTGTCCTGATGAAGTGGAAGCAATTATTTGGAAAGCATCAGCAAAGCAGATGTATTATTCAGTGCTCCACCTCCTCGAGTGGGAGCGGTAAGGAAGCTGTGTCATCACACCAGATGCATTACACAAGTATGGGCTGGTGGTTGTGTCAGGGTCCTGATTAGTGATTTGCCTGGGAAGTAAGATCTCCTTAGATGAGTGGCTGAGATTCTGTACAGCAGCCTGGAAAGCTTCACCTAAATCTCTAGGGTTGTAGGTAGTGGTTTTGGGTGGTCTAGTGTGCTATACCTCCCAGTCAGCTGAGAGCAGTAGGTTCAGGTTGGGTGTGCAGACAGGGGAATGCCCTGTCCCACTTCAGGAGGTTTTGCTGGGAGCTTTTTTGCAAGGTGCTGCACAGTAGATGATGCAGATCATCTCTGGCAGGCCACTCAAAGTTCTCCATCTTGCTCTCAGCCACCGAATACACACCTGACAATTCTACAGAAGTTCAAGGTGTGATTAAATAAAGCATTCAGGCATTCATGTGGGGTGGCCATATTACCCAAGGGTAAAGGAGTGATACCTTTCTCCTGTACAAATTGATGTTGGAGGTTGTAAGCCTCATATCATAGGTATCATAGGTAGGGAGGAGTGTACCTAAAAAGTCTAGTGACAGGTGTAGCTGCTGCATATATTGATGGGGCCTCTTGGGGTGAAACTGCATGGTATTTGGGAATCCATTCAGGGCACAACAGAGATGCTACAGATTTCTTCTGGATAAAGGCTGTGGAGTAGTCTCTCAGACAACTCAAGTTACATCTACACTAGACTTGCCTCCTGGATACCCACTGGCTGCTGGCAGTGATAGAGGGATTTTATAGTGCCAGGGTAATGCTCTCTTTCTGGAGCAGACTGTGAGAGTGCCATTGCTTGTAGAAGTTTGACGTTTTGTTGGGGGTTTTTTTGCCAGAAATATTAAAGTTTATCCTCACAAGTGTTCATTTTCAGCCTCATGTATTGTAAATATTCTTAAATAGAGAATTTAAGTGTTTATGTGTCAGGGTGTATCTGGTTAATCCTACGAGGATTATGCCTACTATGTAGACAGACTCCCTACTATGTAGGCATAAAAGGTATTACCTCTCCCCCAAGTGCCTTGTTTTTTTCTTTTTTAATTCTTTTGAGCTTTTGATTTTGGTACTTTATTCTGTCTTAATGTTTTCATGGATACTAAAATGTTCTGCATGGAGTGTTTTCTCTTACTGGCTTTAAATGTGTTTCTTTTAGTTTCATGTGTGTTTTTGTTCTTATGCTAAAATAAACAAACATGCAACTAATTTTTTGTGCAGTTTGTCATTAATGTCTTTGTTTATAGTTTCTGTTTCCAAGTTAGTTTTAATATTTTCAGAGATGAATGTAGTGTCCAAGATGAGGACATGCCATCATGTTTTGTGGTGATATGTATCTCTACTTACCATTACATTTTTTTTAATACATAGAAGTACTTCAGCTTTCATGTGTTCCAGGCAGTATTTTATCAGTTTTCTCTTCTAGTTTTAGTTCCTAAAAACGTATCTGTCACTTATAATCCAGTAGTTTTCATTAATTATATATTCAAACGTTCAGTATCTTGCATCTTCAATGAGTCAGCTGCAAAGCCAGTTGCTGATGTCTTGGGTTCCTCAGAAGTTCAGCTTTCTGTGGTACTGATGAATGTGATTTTAATGTTACCTGTCAACTTTTACACATTTTAGCTCGGCCTGGGGAGCTAAAAGCCATTTATTCCATGTCATACATAACCCATAGTTAATGATTGCTCACTGGCTGAAATAGTACTTTCATACATTGCCTTAAAATTAGAGTATTCCTGGGACAGCCAGGATTTGCTTAAAGGTTTCTGTCACTTCATAGCTCACCAACTTTTTTTAGGGCATTACTAAATATATTCAGTGGCTTTGGGTTTCAACGTATCCTTTGGACATAATAGATGTTGCTTTTGCAGTCTTCTGACCAGTTTCTAATAACCTTAAGCCTTTAATATATAGTTAATTTTTGTAGTAGCTTTTGCAATGCTTTTTGGTTGAATTTTTTTTTTTTTTTTTGAAGTGCCATGAGAATATATCAGCTGCTTGATGCTAGTCTTTTTTCACATGTCTGAAGGATTAAAATAGGCATCTTTTGCAGAAACTTGATTTTTTTTTTTAATTGATTTTTTTAATTTGTTTTTCTCTGGCCAACCACATCCATTCAAAATTTTCATTATTGTCTTACTTCTTCAATACAGTGCTGTCACTTATTGGATCTGTACAGTCTGTCTTCAGTCTGTCTGCCATTCACCTAATGGCAGCTAAATCTTTAATCTTGTGTAACCATAGTCTGTCTTAACTTTTCGTGTCTCTCCTGTCACACCTGGATCAAGAAGGGTATACTACTAACAACTCTTCATAATGTCATTGTGCTTAATGTTACTGGTATGTAGAGTTATTTTCTAATCTAGGGAGCCTGCTTTTTTCTCATGTAGGACTCGCTGCCAAGTAAATAGATCTAAGCCTCTTGGTACTTTGGACTTAAATAATGAAATGGGGAATAATATAACAGTGCTCCTGAACTCAGTATTTGCAGGTGAATTTTTGTTCCTGAGACACTCACATTTCTTCTGGCTACAGGAAAGAAAATACAAGAGGGGAAATTATTATGCTGCCTGCAATATGTTATTTGCTGAATTATTTTTTTTTCCTCCACTTACTTAAAGGTGGGATGGATTTAGATTTTTTTTTTCTCCTCAAATTAAATGGTTTATTGAAAATCAGCTTTGATTTGTGGTGATATGCTGTATGAGAGGAGCTTGCCTGTAGCACCACACACTGTGGTGATCCCAAAGCTTTTTTTCAGTGGCAGATTTCACAAAGAGTTGATTCTGTTCTCCTTCTGCTTAAATGCAAAGTCTTAAAATATCTTCTCTGTTGTTTAAAGTGCTGGGAAGCCCAATCTTTGTCGGAATCTCAGTTGAAAAAAAAAAGTTTTTCTTGCTTCATAAATCATGCAGAGTTCATTAGTAATAACATAGTTTAGCCAGGTAAAACATAAAAAATATATTTTTATTTCTGTTCTATTTCTGCTGTTTTATTATTGATACAGTTGTCAGTGCTTGTTAGGCTGTGGTGCTCTTTTTCAGAGCTTGAGATTTGAACCATACACCTTTCTAAAGAGTTTTGGTTCATTACAAGGAGACAAGTGAAGCAAGTGGCACATTGTGACTTAATTGTTTGGTGTGAATAGAGCATACAAGTAGAATCACTGAAGTAATGTTATTTAAAAAGCAGGGGAGGCAGATGATAAATCCAGGTGGGAGAAATTTCATGTTCAGTAGATGTGCAGAACAGCTGAGAGTCCTGTGTCCAAAAGTGATCCACACTTGCATTATTTCTATGTTACAATCAGAGGTTGGAGTTTCTGTGGATGAACTTGACAAGGGTATCTGGTACTCTCCAAACCTGTGTGAAGTGCTGCTCTAAGTTTTATCTGTGGTCTGTGACCTTCATTGTGCAAACCATAAGCTTATGTTTTCAGTGTTTCCCCTGTCTACTGTTTTTTTTAGTTTGTTTGGTTGGTTGGTTTTTTCCTAGTTTCATTTTTTGGCTATCTTCTCTGCAAGCCTGACATTCTGACATTTGGGGCTCCAAGCCTGTGTTGTCATAAATAATACTTCAGAAAATAAGTATTTTAGGCAAGGAAAAAGCTCCATTTTCTGTGTAGATTTTTTAGTTCTTTTGGAGAGACAAGAACTCAAAGAATTGTTGTGGTCCTGACAAAAAAAAAAAAAAAAGATTGTAAGTTATTACTCTACGTATGATTCTTGCTACTGTGGTGTTATTGTGCAGTCTTCTGTGCTTTTCACTAAACTCTCAGTAAATTGAAGTTGAACCACCTATGTAGCTACATGGTAACATTTAGGGATAGAGAGATTATGTTTGTATATATGTGTGTGACCAAGGGAGATGTGTCAGGTGTTTTGTGGTACTGATAACTTCAAATTTCCAGATTCTTGCCTTTAAAGCATCAAATGCTTTAATCTACTTTATTGAATTGAATATTAAACTGAATTTAAATAAAAAAATTGAGTATTAAACTTCCCCTGTACTCAGCGCTGGTGAGGCCACACCCCGAGTCCTGTGTCCAGTTCTGGGCCCCTCAGTTCAGGAAGGAGATTGAGGTGCTGGAGCAGGTCCAAAGGAGGGCAACCAGGCTGGTGAAGGGACTCGAGCACAGATCCTGTGAGGAGAGGCTGAGGGAGCTGGGGCTGTTCAGCCTGGAGAAGAGGCGGCTCAGGGGAGACCTCATCGCTCTCTACAACTCCCTGAAAGGAGGCTGGAGCCAGGGGGGGGTTGGTCTCTTTTCCCAGGCAACTATCAGCAAGACAGGAGGGCATGGTCTTAACTTGTGCCGGGGGAAGTTTAGGTTGGATATTAGAAAGAATTTCTTCACTGAGAGGGTGATCAGGCACTGGAATGGGCTGCCCAGGGAAGTAGTGGATTCTCCATCCCTGGAGATATTTAAAAAGAGACTGGATGTGGCACTCAGTGCCATGGGCTGGTAACTGCAGTAGCAGTGGATCAAGGGTTGGACTTGATGATCTCTGAGGTCCCTTCCAACCCAGACAATTCTGTGATTCTATGAATTGAAATCCACACTACCAGAACGTCATAATATAGTAATTCAAACTATGTTTTGAGAAAGGAACAATAGTTTGTGAAATTGAATCCAACTCTGTGGGAACATTTTTGCTAAGAATATCTTGTGGTATTAGCAAACCAAATATGTATTGCCACAGTAAGAGTGGTGGTTTACTGCCACAGCAAAACAGTGTGATACAAAGCTTTGCTGAACTCACTCATCTCCTCTATTTCCATTCCCCTTTTATATTTCAGTGTTGGGCTTTATTCACTTCTTGGACTGAGAGGTTGGTGTTAATTCTCTTTCTCTGGCCTAGAAAGGGAGAATCAATCAGGAGTTCATGGAATGTTATGCAGGTAAATGGCCCTGTTGCTGAGGGCTCTGCTCCCAGTTTGACCCAGTTTTTAAAGAATAACTAACTCAAGGAATGAACACCAGGATGAAAACCAATGGCAAGTTGGGAGCCAGCTGCTTTCGTGAGCCAAGACAGAAAGAAGAATTTGTGCACGTCATGAAACTGGTGACACTGTTAATTCTGAGTATTTATATGGAAAGTTTTATATAAAGAATTTCTAAATGTGTTTCCCAGATTGAAGATTTCTAGTAATGAAACATCATGACGTGATCAAAGATTTCTAATTAATACATGTTCAGAACAGCAAGATTCTGCCCTAGCTTCATGGGATGTACCCTTCTACCTTACATAAAGTAACAATAAATATGCTGGCCTAAAAAATTCTAAAAGTTCATGCAATTAAGCATGCTAGGCTACAGTGCTAAGAGACACAGTAGTTCTTTAGATGCAGATATGACCTGCCAGCCTCCAAAGCTGTACTGCTTCTTGCTTAAATTTTCCCTGACAATAAATGCATGAAAACATCTCCAAGTCTTTTTACCACTGGCATATTTAGAATAGTATTAACATTTAACTTAATAATAACATTGAAAGTTAATATTATTAAAATATAAAATTACAGGTTTTATCTGAGTAACAACCTTGTCAATGGTGATTTTACTAATTCATGGGAAGTTCACTAGAACTTGCAGTAGACACATCAGTGTGTCTGTGGCTCACATCCCCAAGTCTCTGTTGGCTGAATGTGAAGCACACCAGAAAGAAAAGTCAAAGCAGCATGAGGTGTGTCCTGGTTTTATGTACTGTGTCTTCCTAAAACAATACCATTCAGAGAGTTGTGCTCTCTCTAAGCCTTTCGTAAATTTTTCAAATTCAAAATGCTGTTCTTTTTGTCTCTTGGCTCTTCTTTTATGTATGAAGATCTGAATTCTTATAAATTCTAACCAACAGATATGATCTCATTGTGTTTGGAAGGGCTAGCTGCCCAAATAGGCCATCTTCTTACTTTTTTTTTTTTTTTAAAATTAGAGTCCACTGTATAAAACTAGAAGGTTTTCCTATTCTATCTGGCAGTATGAAATGGTTCTAAAGGGCTGAAATATCCACAAGGCAAACAGAAGTGGAACAACTGAGTTTAGAAGGAGCAGGGACCTGGCACAGAAATGTAAAGTGTTGGCATACACAGTAGAAAATTGGCTCTGGACAAAGCAGATAGACAAAGCAGATGTGGTTGTTGCATATGAAGTTATTATGGATTTTTGGGCAACACTAGAGTTTCATCAGCATCCACTTAGCAGTCACATTCCAGCCATGAAAGTGGAATGAAGAGATCTGCTGGTAGAGGTGTCTACACCTGAAATATCTTCTCACAACTCACCAGTTAAAGAGTTTATTGAGTGTAATCTTACAGGTGGAGATCCTCTTATGTTGCTCCGTGCTGAATGAAGCAGCACTCAGAGCATTTTTTCCTTTTGCTGATTGCAGCAGAAGTAACAAATTGTTTGCAATATTCTCAGAATTAAAAAAACACAAAAAACAAACAAAAAGCACAACAGAACAAAACAACCCCATAAAAAACAAACAAAAAACAAACAAAAAAATCCCAAAAACCAGAAATGGAGGGGAAAATTATGGTCCTTGTTGAAATGGCTTTCCCCTTTCTCCTGTTTATTGTTGGAAGGAAATGGCTCCTATTTTGTGTTTGAAGGATGTCAGAATTGACTCAAGATTGGCTTTGCTGTCTCCATTGTCCCTCTTTAATGGTATTTTGGTATCTTTCTTGCTGTGCATTTTGGAAACCCCTTCCTGTATAACCACTGGTTATCACTGTGATGTGTCTGCAGTTGAGACCAAGATGATGTTTAGGGCCATCTCCAGGTTGGTGTGGCATAGCAACAGGGAGCACTGAGGGGGACAGCATGAGTCTTAGGATACTCTGTATGTGTAATGGCAGAATGCTTTGGCATTTGCTGTATAAATGTGGCTTTAAACAGCACCCATTTGTAGTTCTTATGTTGACCTCCATCTAGGAAGTCAAGAGTGAGAGAGACTATGCTGTGACTCCGAACATTCAATGGCTGCTTTTTTTTTCTTCTAGAAATTTGAATTAGCCACGATGAGACTTGTCAATAGGCCTTCCAAGGCTTTATATTTTTCAGTTCACTGACAAGATGGTTTACTGAGACAGGTTATTCAGGTCTTCTCATTACTCCTTCTTGTTAAAAGGAACAAAGAAGGGTAACCAGAAAATTTTTAAAAATGAATTTCTTCATTTCTCTGCATGTTCTAAATGGAGCTCTTGGAAGTACATTAGTCGTCAATGAAAATGTGTTTGTCAATAGCCTTATCTATTTTAATACTAAATTTAATACTGAAATTATTAATAGAATTCATAAATCAAAGCTCATTCCTTCTAGGTAATTTATGCCTTGTAGCATACAGAAACAATTGCAATGCTTCTGACTTAAGTAACGTGTCTAGCAGTATTTACAGATACATCTGACTAAATTCAGACTTGGTGTGGTTAAAAACCAAACCAAACCAACAACAACCCCCCCCAGCAAAACAAAACAAAACCAAACAAAAAAACCCACCAAAACCAAACAGACAAAAAAACCACCAAAAATAACCCTCCCAGGCCCCTGAACTTTTAATTCTGAACACAGGTCTTCTCCTGTGCACTTCCACATGCAGATTATCTTGGTCTTTGAGAGTACCTCTTCATGATTAAACTGATGGGGGATGAAACTCTCTAAGCTACGATGTGTGGATGAATGTTTCATAGGAGTGGTAGAAGGAAAGTTTGCCTTTTTTCAGGCTAAGTGAATGCATTTCCATAGCTTACCATCAGAGGAATGTAGTAAAGTAAATGTGAAAATGCCTGACATGGTTCAAGCCACACTTGGAAAGTGTTACGAGGAAAAGCTTGCCAGCCTTCTTCTCTTCCACCTGTCTGCCTCTGAGCATCTGACTTTAAAAGGACCTCCTAGTTTGGTTGGAAATTGGATGAATGGGAAGGAAATGTTGGGAATTGAACCCCCCGAGACGTTGCTTCAGAGCGATGCTCCATCCTGGCAGACAGACAGGATGCTCTCTGCTTGCAAAAGAGCAGCACGGGGAGATTTGGGTAGGAATAGTCACAAAGCATAATGCAAACAGTGGTATTTTCTACTACCTAATCTTAGAAAATTATGCCAAATTCAGAAGCAGAAACAGTTTTTCAAGGAAGAATGCAAGTCGGTCAAGTATAGCCCATTATTCAGTTTGTGGCAGATACAATGTTACAGGTGGTGATTTGAGGATGGAGTACCCATGATTTTTATCATCTGCATCAAGGATGTGAACCATTTGACACAGTCACATAAATTGACCTATTGTATCAGCAAATCATGGTGCCCTTTATGCATAATGAAATTTATTGCATATGCAGTCTTTAAATAGTTCTGGTTTTTTGGTCTTGTACATCAGATTGAACTTTCAAGTTTTCATACAGTATTTTTTATACACCATCCTGCTACTTGTGAATGTCTATTTCTAATTTTTGTTATTAAATTTTATGATTAAACCTAATGAATATTTTAAATCTTTTCCTTTAAAGTTTTTAACTGTAAATAAATATAGAAAGGCACTGTTTGTAAGGAGGACCTTTTTGCTACTCCTTCTGAGTGAATTCTAATCCACCCCTGCTTGCTCTAGCAGTGACTGTGTAAAGGTTTGGGGTTGTTGTGGTTTTTTTTTTGTCTCCCTTTGAAAAAATAAAGAAGAGTGACATGGATTCAACTTCTGCCTTGCACAGTATAAAATAACTAGGTATGAAATAAATAGTTTGAATCAGGGATTCATTATTCTGGTTGATAGACAAATTAAAAGATACTTCATTATATACTGAATTTTGTTTATGGAATCTGTTTTGTTTCATTTTTTTAATTGAGTTAATGAGATGCAAAAATTTAGAGGGACAAAGTAATTCCGTGGTAGAATTTCTTTTCAGGGTGAAATTTTACCTAAGAACCTATGATTATTTGCTCAGCCCCAGACTGTTCCTTTAAGTTAAATTGTCAGCGATATATGGGACAGCTCTGCCTTTATGTACATTTACTTAAGGTGCATGTTTGTTCCTAGGTTCACCAAAAATCTGTCACCTGACAAGATCAACCTGAGCACATTAAAGGGGGAAGGTCAGCTGACCAATTTAGAGCTGGATCAAGAGGTGCTTCAGAACATGCTGGATCTTCCAACATGGCTTGCTATAAACAAGGTCTTTTGTAATAAAGCATCCATTCGAGTGAGTATTTTATTGTGCCAGAAGGGTAATTAGCCAAATCTTTCTTTTTCCCCTACTTGATAAAATCTTAGAGAAAAACAAAGATCATACTAATTTTTGTTCCTCAAGTGATGACAGAAATGGTGAAAATAAGCAGTGATTTATAAACCAAAATATTTCTTTCTTTCTAAGTAGAATTTCTTCCTGAGATTTTTGAAATAGGGGTAGAGACAAAAGCTTGTATTTCTCCATTCTCATTATTCTACTGCAGTTTTTAAAATATTAACTTTATAATTTTTTTTATGTGTTATTTGTTCTCTTCATTCCTCTCTTCCTATTGCTTTCCCTCTTGTACCTTTCCTGTTTCCAAATAAATCTTTGCAAGGTGTTCTGGTCTCTGTGGGAAATACGGAAACCTTCTAGATGTAGTAGGTGTCACTTTTTTGGTCATTGTGGCTGCTAAGAATTGAATCAAGGTATATAATCACTCTTGCATTATACTAATACAGTAAGAAATGAAACTAGAGTTTGTTTTTGATGGAACTTATGATGTAGTTAAACCCGGGCAGCTCTTCAGTCTTTTTTTTTTTTTTTTCCCCTAATGGAAGGTTGTCCTATTTTTTCTGAAAGCAGTGAACGTGATGCTTTGCAGCAGGCATCCAATTAGTTGCAGGCCAACAGGGCAAATGTGGATTTTCTTCCCATTTAAAGGAAAGAATGTGGAAGACAGTGTTGTTTTTTCTGATACATGACAACTCAGTGTTAAGGAGACAGATTCTCTTTTGCTCCTCTGTTTTCTGTTCACTAATAACATAAACATAAAATAAGTTACGTGCACAAGTCTACTGTACAGTATTTTCAGATAAACTTGATATTTTGGAAGTAATTATTCTGAGTTCAGAAGTTACAAATATGATTTGTGTACATAAAACTCATTCTGAAGAAATGCTCTAGATTGCAGTAGTTTAACATTTACTTTGCATTAGAACAGTGTTTTCTCTTGCAGATACCATGGACAAAACTGAAAACACATCCTATTTCTTTGGTGAGTTTTGAGATCAGATCCTGAATATACTCTGTGTAGCAGAATGTATCTGAAATATTTATATTCTCTTGACTTGAGTCTAGAAATCACTGAAACATGAGCAGGCCTTTACTGAGCATCCTCTCAGTAGTGGTAGAACAAGACAAAATGCCTTAATGTTTTTGTTGGCATGTTCTGTTTTGTTCTTTTATTAATCTCTGTGTTTGGGCATCAGTTTGGGCATTATGTTTGACTGCTAGCTAATTTCTCTTAAGTTCTTAAGTCATTAAATCTTAATTTGGGTTCACCTGAAGGGTAGTTATTTGTTCAACTAACCCTTTTACACGTTCCTGCCTGGGTTTTTTTTTGAATTATCTTTCCTAAGGATTTTTCTGCTCTGCATCTGTACTCTACCCAGTGATTGCAGCTATAGCAGGCTTGATGCACATAACATTTGCAGGGTTTCTGTGGCAGCCTAGAATGCCAGTATGGATATAAATAGAATGGAAAATGTGTAAACAGGACTCAACACCAATCAGAAGTAATGTTAATTCTTGCATTTATTTAATTTTGTTACTGATTTTACAGTAAAATTTATTTTACAGATAGCACCAGAAGTGATTTATTTGGTGATGGCTAAACTTTCTTAATTGTGTTTAATTAGGAATTAATATTCCTTTAACTGTCCTGCTTCCCAGAATTACAGTGAGTTCCTGAATGTGCTTGTAATTTCTTAGTTCTGAATCAGCCTTGGAAAAGACATGTTGCTTTAAATACTTAATGCATTTGCTGGTGACCCAGTTGTAATGTACCAATCCTTGTGCAGCTTCTTCCTGACACACAGAGCTTAAAGTGTGGTAATGCTGAGGTGGGATGATTCAACCTCTTGACTGTAAAATGAAACTCCCAAATTAGGTAATCAGTTTAAGCTGTGCTATTCTTAAAGATTACACAGTTTGACCTACAGTAGCCAGGCCTGATTGTTTGCTTTGCTTGTATTGAAGTTACATGAGTGGAGTTTGAGGCTAAGATGACTTTCAAGGTCACCTTTTTTACATAAAGCCTTCCTTGAACAAGTGCATTAAATGGAAATTGATAATGAAAGTTCACTCTTCAGTGGCAGAATGTACAACAGCCTTTTTGACTTGTAGAGAAAGGAGAATTCAGTGGGCTAAATGTCCAACCTCAGCCCTTTATTACTTCACTGAAATTCCACCATTTTGGTGGGAAAATCTTTGCTACTGAGTGTTTGATTAAATTGGAACAGCATGCTCTATTTGCATGGCTTAGGAGGTAAATAAAACCCACTTGTCTAGCCAAAGGTACATCCATTGAGGTGAGTTGCCCTTTGTGAAAATCCATCCATTAATATAGTGGCAAATACTAAGTTACTTTTGCTCATAATAAACTCCCTTTTCTATATGATAAATAATATAATTTGAGGAGTGCTTGGGGATCCAAGGATGCTATGCAGCAGTTTTTCTTCTATTAAAGTATAGTAGTTGCCAGTCAGAAATCAACAGACATCTACATCCAGGTATCTTTTGTCAACTCCTACTCATATTTAATAAATTCCTTAAATCACTGCCCTACTGTTCTTAGTACTAGTCACGTAGTGAAAAGAAAATTATTCCAAAGGTATTATAAGAAACTGTAAAAGAGTGGTCAAACATGCAAAAATGTCAGGATAGCCAGGAGAAATCTTGGCTTCCCCCTCCTCCCCAGCATCTCTAAATTAAGGCAGTTTCTTGTTTGTATTTTCCCCCTCTGTTGTTGTTTTGCAGGGGAAGTTATTCATTGAGACAGCTGAGAAAATACTTCAGAAATGTCTGGATGTACTGCCAATAGCTAGCACTTGAAGCCTCACAGTGTAGTGAAGTACAAGTAAATTCAGAATAGAGAGTTTATGAATTTATTGGTAGCAGTCAGGGCATTTCATGGATAAAAGTAGCACACAAAAATGTTTGTGGAGCAAGTGGATTGTAAAGACAGGCACAATTAATGCAATATGTTAATAAAGCCCAGCAGGTAGGCCAGGTTGAATTGAGAAATATCTAAAATTGCAAACAAAGCCTTCTAGACCTTACCCCTAAGAGGGGGTAAACGCAAGAATTCTGAAGGAGTGGTGTAAAGTCAGAACTAGACAAGGATGTAATATTAACTGTTGTGTTTTCAATGAGCTTCCAATGGAAAAAGATTTCTGAACTATAAGCCTTAGAATTAAGAGCCTTCCCAGGTTGTTTGATAAAGTCAGGTCATAAACATTGTAAACGAAATTAAGAGGTCCTTGCATTAATTCAATTGCTGAGATTCATGTTTTGTGTTTGGTTTGTTCCCATTCTTCTTACCTCTATTAGTATGCTTTATTTATGTGTTACTGTTCTGCTACTTAAATGTAGCCTTCATTTTAAATAGGATTTAGGTGTCTCATTTCCTTATTTCAAAATTTCTTTTGTAAGTCTCCCACCTCAAGTATAAAGACTGCAATAACAGCATACAGTTTTACTGTGGTATGATGTGTTACATGTTACATAAGAATATATCTTTTTAGAAATTACTTGCTTTACTAGCTCTGCTGAGCATTCCTATACAATGTATACATGCTCATTTGTGTATTTAGTAGTTCAGTGAAAGAGCAACCATATAGGAAGAAAACCCACATGACTTCACACTAAATTGTGTGAATTTTGAATATATGTGCAATACATACATAATAGTGAGGGATCAAGAATTTTTTTATCCAGTATTTGACTGGTAAGGTCTGTTAGAATACACAGAATTTGAAAATCTGTATGACAAAAAAAAAATATAATTCTGCTGCTTTATGAAAGTTTATGGGAAAACTGTCACAGTAAGAAATATCTTATGTATATTTACATTGTTACCTCTTATGTTTCACATTTTTTACTTTGTTATGTTTCTCAAGACCTTGGATAAAGTTGTAATGGAAATGAGTACATGCGAAGAGCCACGTGCCCCTAATGGACCCTCTCCTATAGCAACTGCATCTGGACAGAGGTCAGTCAGTGACAACACTTACATATAATTGAACCAAAAAAGTTTAAAATACTCATTTTCAGTTACTATAAAACTGTTAGATCCCCTGCAAGTCTCCAGAGGCATATACCATTTCTGTTTCTTAAGAAAAAAGTATTGAGTATTCCTTTTCTTTAATCAAGGAGTACTTAAGTCAGAATTCATAAGATTTTTTTTTTTAAATATGAAGTTCAACTGCTTTATCTTTTTAATACTGGAATTCAAGTTCGTTTGTTGTAGAAATGTAGCCACCATTTAGGATGGCTTTCTTTTACAGAACAAAACAAAGCAAGTATTTTATACTATTTTGCATATATGAAATATACTAGTTTTAATGGGTGGAATAATGGGTGGAATAACTTAGCTTAGAGTGAAACATACTAACCAGATTTGAATTGTCAAACACTCCTTATGTACTTTTGAAGAAGAATAAGATTTCTGCTTAGTGCTGTAGACTGTTATTTTTATGCATGTATAATGTATTTTTTATATTTTTATATATGTGTGTCTCTATGTATAAAATGTGTATCATGGAGAATTGCATTAATTGTCACACTTCATGGAGATTTATCTTGATCTGAAGTATTTCCTTGAATTATTATTCTGAGATTAGGGTGGAGAAGAAACTTTTGTAAACTAGATCAGGTACATTTAGCATTATTCATAACTGGAGAATACATTAGGAGCTTATTTTATGGCTTATTTTCTGTTATATTTCATCTTTTCAGTAAGTTTAATTTTGTGTCCTTTCAT
Source organism: Florisuga fusca (assembly GCA_038090715.1). Taxonomy (NCBI): domain Eukaryota; kingdom Metazoa; phylum Chordata; class Aves; order Apodiformes; family Trochilidae; genus Florisuga; species Florisuga fusca. Next base: position 4,827,472 of record JAAWXA010000004.1, on the reverse strand, counting down.
TAGTTGTGTATTTAATATGTTGACATTTCACTTTTTAGTGAATATGGCTTTGCTGAAAAAGTGGTGGAAGGAATTTCGGTTTCTGTGAACTCCATTATAATAAGGATTGGTGCAAAAGCCTTTAATGCTTCATTTGAACTTTCCCAGCTAAGAATATATAGTGTAAATGCAAACTGGGAACATACTGACCTCAGATTTACAAGAATACAAGAAGCTCAACGTGGTGAGGTAAATAGTATCTTCTACTAAGTTTTTTCCTTGATTTTATGGCAGAGGAGGAGGAAGTTCAATTGCAACCTTAGAGAGTCTAGGGAAGAGGCCATCACTGGAAATGGAGACATTTGGTGCTCAGTAATTCCAGCTGTCCTCTAGGAACACAAGGATGTAAAAGCAGCGGATTGATCACTCAGAGAAATGTTACTTCTTCAACAGTGGCCAATGTGGGAAGTGCAAAGACAGGGGCAAGCAGTTGTAATGTTCTCCTCTCAGATTCTCCAAGCCAGTGACCATTTTAATGTGCAAATTAGAACAAATTTGTAAGGGTACTGAAAGTGAAGTGGATGGTACATTAAACATGGAAGGATATGATGTTACGCTGATTTTTATTATTGTTTTTAGAGCTCTAACTGGTTGTAAACTGGTTGTTTGCTTGTAAAGGTTTGCCTGGTAAGGATTTATTTTCTTCAAGCAGTTCTGAGTTTTAATTCTTGCATAGGAACTTTATTAAACATTTTTTTATTCCAACAATTAAATCCTATGTATAGCAAAAAAAGTAATAGCGGTGTAGTACATATTTTGCTGCTGTCTGAGAAAATAAACATAGAAGTTCTAGATTGGTGTACACTAGTCGTTTGATTTCTCCTGAGTGCAAGACTGATTTTAAATATATTTATGCTGTATTTAGGAAGACTTACTTTAGCATGCATCTAGCCTTGGATAAAAAAATATTTCAGATTTTGGCCATGTTTGTTTATTTGGAACCTGTTATTCCAGAGCAAACGTGGTTTACTCAGAGTTGAGGAGTCTGGTAGTTGCTTTTTATGTAGGGAAAGAAATTCCAAGAGAATGTTATAATTAAAAATACTGTAGAAATAAGTTGAAAACTTTTTTTTCCAGTTTGCCTTTCCTGCAGCTTCTTTGTAGGCTAATGCTCATGTGTTAGTGAAGCTTAAAGAGAAAAAGTTAAAGTAGATGGAATTTGGTGTATGTATGTGTGTGTGTGTATATGTATTTAGTATTTTTTTTTAATTTTAAAGAAGAATCTGATTCTGAATAGTCTCTCCATACACAACAGAACTTTCTCTGAGGGTATATTCCTTTTTAGTTCAATGAATTCTGGAAAGACAGATTTTTAGGAAATGTAGCAAATTATTTGGTAGCAATAAGTTGCATTAAAAGGTAAAAAGCCAAAGCCAACACTGTATTATAAAGATAACTTGTGCTAAACTACATTTTGAGGGAGTAAGCTTTTAGATTTGAGCTGTAGCTACACTCAAGGTAATGAGGAACCTCCTTAGAATTTTTTAGATGCTTTCATTCATGCTCCATCTCCTGGATAAGGATGGTAAGTACTCTGCTTTTCTGTAAAAAGAACTTGCACTGTCTTTCCATAGTATTAATTTCCCAAACACATTAGGTATATTTTACACAAGTGCTTATATTCACAAGGCAAAAGTTGTACAGTTTTCAAATTGATAAGAGAAGAAAGACAGATGGAAAATAATACACACACTAAGCAAACTCTTCCCTCTTCCACTTCCCTCATGGCTGATCTTTTTTCTTCAGAGACTAATATAGGAAGGAGTTTTAGTCAAACTATAAATCTTTTTTTTTCTCCTTATGTCCTGTTTATTTTATGTTCTCCATGATGTTGCTGCTGACAGTCACTCCTTTTCCATATTTGATTTGATAAGATAGTATAAGAGCAGCTGTATTTCCTGTTCTTGTCATTATTCTAACATTTGCTTGCTTTGTCTTCTAAAAATGTATGTAATGGATTCAAAGCTTGTGAGGTCTATATGTTATACAGTGTTTGACTTGCTCTTTTAATTGATATAAAACACTCCAAAAATCTTGCCCATCCTGTAGCTTTGCTTCCCTCCCTACTCTTTTCCTATATCCTAGGAAATAGGGCATAGGACATTTCCTATATCCTGCTTGGAGCTGTCAAAACATTTCTGTGACATTCTGATAGTAGAAAAAAGGATCAGGGCTTTAACACAAGTGAGCTGTGTTTGTTTCTGTTCATATAGCTCTGCATGAAGGGCATATGTGAGTGTGTCTGTGTATATATGTACAGATATATGCATACACATCCACACTTGCCCATGCTTAGGCACAAGTAAATGGTTATATTGCATGAAGTTTTTTCCCTTTTTCTCTTTCCTTAAAGGTTTTGACTTTTAAAGAAATCAACTGGCAGATGATCAGAATAGAAGCAGATGCAATCCAGAGTTCTAAGCATGAAATCATGAGTGCTCCCGTTCGACTCATTACCAACCAATCAAAAATCAGGGTCACACTTAAAAGACGGGTAAACTTGAGAAGTTTGAAATCTTGTATTATTTGACAAATTAATTTATGACTCATGTTCTTAATGCATACATGCACATAGCAAAGGTTTGAGATGTAGATCGTATAAAATGTAGAATTCTCTTAACTACATTTTAACAGCATATGATCAGTAAGACTGTGTAGTTTACAAGAAGTATTGCAGACAGAATTCAAGGAAGATGTTATTGCACAGGTCTAACTAAAGATATTTTTGACCTGCAAAGCTTTATTTATGGTGATGATGGCTGTTGTCTTACCTCTCTAGACTCAGGCAATATTTAGATTACTTACATTTAGAGAAATGCATCAGTTTAGTATCCAGTGCATGCCAAACAAACACAAAGCGAGGCACAAGTATAGTGTATCTTGAGCAATTTTTAGTTAATGAGAGGAATGTAATTTAAAATAAAAGATGTGTTTGTTACTATGATTGGACTCAAATGATCTTAAAGGTATTTTCCAGCCTTCATGAATCTGATTCTCTTCATATGGAAAAAAAAATTCTTTTTGGAAAGTGTGGGTTTGCATTCAACTTTTTTTTTTCTTGTATTTCATATCATAAACCTAAGTATTGAATGGAATCATTTGACCTGTTTAAATTTTTATTCTACAGTTAAAAGATTGCAATGTAGTGGCATCAAAACTGGTTCTGATTCTGGATGATTTGCTATGGGTTTTGACTGATTCCCAGTTGAAAGCCATGGTGCAGTATGCCAAATCTCTTAGTGAAGCCATAGAGAAATCAACAGAACAGAGAAAAAGCCTGGCTTCTGAAACGTCACAGGTATGGAACTTGATCATCTTACTGTAACATTAGAAAGAGTAGCTGTTCTAAAATACAACACAGTGTCATTAGTTGTGTTAATTTATTTTAGAAAATGTTGCTCAGTTACTCATTTTCATTCAACTCTACATCTTAAATTACATTGGGAATGAATCACAGTAGTATAAAAGAGACTTTATTTTGCAAGGTTTTGTGTATTGAGTAAAGACTCTTGTATAAAATCTCTTACAATAAAACTAGTGTACTGTAACTGAGAGTTCAGTTCTTGTGGTGATCCTGATGCCTTACCATCTGATTTGATGGTTTAGCTACAGTAACCTAATGGTTTGCTGTTGTTGAGCAGGTTCTTGTTTTTCAGTTCCCTATATTTGCATCTCATCAATTTGTTGGTACTGGCACTGGCTCACAGTTGGCACTATTGTGATGCAGTTTGGGGAACTAAACCTGAAGAAACAAGCCAATAAAGCATGGATTGTTTTCTGCTGGTTTGTTTCACTGAACAGCTTGCAGCAAAGTTAGAAAAATACCAATACTGCAAGGTGTAAAGGAGGAGGAAGAAAGGGAGAATGGGGGATGAACTGGCATTGTGACACCTAGAGATTAGTTGAACTTAGCTTTATTCTAACATAGCATTTGTAAATCTCAGTAATGATCCAAGGTGAATATGGTGCAGATTTTTCCTTATTTGAAAGATCTGTTTTGAGTAAGTAGAAGGATACTTGAAAGAAGGGATAACCTTTATAAATCATTATAACTGTTGTTGTTTTTTTTTTTCAGAGCTCTGCCCCTGCACCCAGCTCCCAGCAGGTGAAAGCACACCAGGCTGTGGCAGCACCTGATCAAAATGATGCAATAGTTAAATTGTTCAATGATTATGATGTTAAAGAAACTTCTCATCACTTAGTAATTTCCCATTTGGACCTACATATATGTGATGACATCCATTCTAAAGAAAAAGGTACTTTTTTTTTTTCATAAAGGTTAGCATGCTAACTTTTGATCTTTGTCTTTAGGAGACATTTTGAGGAGTACAGCATTGTTAATCCAGAGTCTTCTAGTGACTGTAGACACATTTAAAATTAGCTAGACATCTCTATCAGAACAACTTATCATTATTAAATGTAATTATTCTAGAATAAATGCAATAAAAATTGTTAATACTGCTAGTAGTTTTAGTGATTTGTCTGTCTTCTAGAAACAGATTCAGTCCAGTCTCATTGCTACTGCTGTTTTTTTTCTTCTACATTATAAGTTAGCTGGGTTATAAAGAATGCAGCACCAATGTTCATGTGGCTTGAAAGGATTGTTGTGCAATCTACTTCTGTGATACTCTTTATAAAATACTAATTCTGTGATACTCTTTATAAAATACAGACCAATAAAAGAGTAGTCATCTTTAATTTAGAGAATTTGGTATGCTTTCCATCAAATTGAAAGTATGAAACAAGTGCTCTGAGGTCTAATAATTTTGTGTGTAATTGTCATACTTTTTAAAATGAAAGGCTATTGCAATGTGCCATATTGGTTATCAGAAAAAAGGGAGACAAATTACACTGCTTTAATGTCTTTTAAGAGGATTGTAAGAGAGTGATGGATCAGTGTATATCCAAGGAACTGGCTAGTCACTGAAAAAAAATCATAGAGGTATACATGGTCTGCTGAACAAAAGAGTGTGAAAAACTTTGGTTTTAGTGAATGTATTTGCCTGATTAGGGAAGATACCTGCAGAGCAGGAGATTGCATGTAAGGAAATAGGTCTCTTGCCAGTCAATATATCTGCTGCAGTTGGATTTTATCATTCTGGGGGAGATCTCTTTCTTGATCCTTTATTTTTGGCCATGAAGTTTAAATTTAGCAGTGGATAAATCAGAACAGAGGACTCTTAGAAGACCTCTTCATTGCAATAGAATAAATAAAAAAATAAATTCCTTTTACAGTACTCTTGAAAGTAAATATTAACTTTGAGTCACAGCCATGAATTCTGTGTGAAAAGTTTTGTGTCAGAAAAACTGTAATGTGCATACAAAGTGTTACCTTTTTAATAACATTTAAAATGGTATGGAATGTGTTAGTAGTGATCAAGTACAGAGCTCAGAGTTACCAAGCTGATCTTTGGAAACCAGTGAAGACCACACAAGTGAAAATTTTGAGGTTGTAAGGAGGGCTAGTAAAAAGGGAGGAAGAAGTAGTTGGTAGGTGCTTAAAGGAACGTACCAGCATGAAACCTAAAATGCTAAATACAAGGTCTGCAGAGCTGAGCATTGTTTTTTTGTTACAGACTCAAACAGACGTGTTACAGGAGGGGCCATGCAGCTTTCCTTCAGCTATTTAACAGTGGACTATTACCCATTTCACAAAGCAGGTATGTAAGAGAGCATTTCGTGAATTACCCATGAATGTAACTGTCTAAACTGTCTAAATTCTAAAAAACTTTGTATGTGTGTATGTACAGAGCTTGGATAATAAGGCTCAAAGCATTTGTAATACACACTTTTTTATTTCCCTCTATATGCAAGAAGAAGCAACAAAGGCTATAACCTGGGAATCAACTTAATTTCTGTCAATGGCCTAGACACTTTTCACTGTTTTCTTTCATCCATAAAATGGTATTTACCTATTTCTGACATGAAAACAATTCTCTGTTGACAGGGGAGGACAGTACAGCATATTGAGAATTTGCTAATTGGATATTTGCAAGAGTCAAATCTGCCTGGGTTTTGTTTTTTTCCATAAAGAAGTCTATCTTTTTATGCCGATTTCCAGGCAATATTTTGGTTTATTTTATTTTGCTAAAGATGAATCTCAGTGTGTAGAAGTTCATTTGTGTAGCCTTTTATTAAAGAACTGTTACTAAATGGAGATGAGCAATTTTCAAAAAAGCATTTCTTACAGATCATTCCCAGTAAATGTGTGCTTCAGAAATCTAAAATATTTAGAGAAGACAAAATAAGCTTGGTGTTGAATTTGAGATCTAAGGCAATCCAGTACAATGGAGGGGCTTTTAGTTGGTAGGGGGGGTTATTTGTTTTGCTTTTTACTAACACAGACTGGTTACTTAGGAGTGATTATTCACATACATTAAAGAAACAAATTAACTCTACTCCCATCCTGTCACTCACAATTTCAGGTGGAATCATGTAATATCAATCTGTTTCTTTCATAAGTGGCAAGTAAAGTTTTTGCACCTTAAAAAACGTAACTAGTGTAGGTCAAATAAACATACCCAGCCACAGAAAGGAATATGCTTAAGATTATCAGTATTCTTTCTTTGCTGTTGATTAGCCCAGTATGTTTTGAAATTTATGATGTTGGTTTCCTTTCCCATAAAAGGTGGGACCTTAAGTTAGAGGAGTTTAACATGTATGGAATATTTTGAAATAGCTCTTTCGGTATAGTGTTCTTGGAGACTGCAATTAATGCTTCTGGAAAAAGACCTCAACTATTAATTATCTTTACAAATTGGGTTCTTGTGAGGGTTTTTTGTTTATTTGTTTTTGTAACAGACCCCACTCAGAAAAACTCTTAAGGTTAGTCTGCATGTAGGTGCCATAGGGTAAATTTCTAATCTATTGAACAACCAGCAATAGCCTTCCATAGTACTTAAGAAAAGTGAAGCAGATTGTGTGTCCATTGACTCTGATAACCCTAACATAAGCCAGACTGGTTTGGCATGTTGTAAATCTGTCTGTACAGCAATCCACCTACTCCAACCAGACCTGCCCTCAAAGAAGCTTTTATCCAGGTCCTCTCTCTGTGCAGCTGATGCGTTGCTGGATGGTGATCAAAGAAAGCTTGGTGCCTGGCCATTGTGCAGGATGTTTCTCAGTAGAGGAAATTCTTGATCAAGCTGATTTATTGAGACAATACATGAAACTGGGAAACATTTTCTTCCTGGGCAACCAGCAATAAATTCAGATGGTAGCAACATCAGTGCCAGCTCCACTCAAGTACTATTTTTCTGTTACAGTTTGGCCAGTCTCCTCACTTTACACAGATAAATATGACAACGATATCTCCATATGTAGAACTGTAGAATAGCTGAGAATGGAGAGCAATTCTGAAGGTCACCTAGTCCAACACCTTCTTACTAAAGGTGTCAATTGAAGTCAGCTTCACAGAATTGTGTTCAGTTAGGTTTTGAATAGCTTCAAGGATGGCAACTCCTAACAGCCTAGTCCCAGTTTCATCACCCTCACAGTAGGAAAGCTATTTTAATCTTTAAGTGGAATTTCTTGTTTTTCAGTTGGTTCTTATTGCCTTCTGTCCTGTCACTGAGAAGAATCCTATTCCATCATCTTTACTCACCCTATCAGGCACTCTTATACATTGATAAGATCCCTTTGAGCATTCTTATCCCCAGGCTTAACAGTCCTGGCTATCTCAGCCTTTCCATGTAGGTGGTGTTTCAATCTCTTAAATATCTTTGTGACCCTTTCCTAGACTACTCCAGTAAGTCTATGGCTGTCTTGTACTGAGAAGCCTGGAACTGAACCCACCACTCAAGATGTTTTTCTACAAGGGTTGAGTAAGGACAAGGATCACCCTCTTTGACCTGCTGGCAGTGCTTTTCCTAAGCAACCCTAGGTGCTGTTGGCTTCCTTTGCATCAAGGACACTTTGCTGGTTCGTGTTCAACTTGTCTCAGACTATTTTTCTGCAGAGCTGCTTCTCACCTGGTCAGCCTCTAGCCTGTACTCCAGGTGATGAGCTTTGCTTTCCCTCTGAAGTCCATGAAATTACTGTTGGGTAACTTTTCTAGCCTCTTAAAGTCTCTCTGAATGGCAGCACAATCACCTGATGAATCAGCCATTCCTTCTAGTTTTGTACCATCTGCAAAGCTGTTGAAGGGTGCACTCTGTCCCATCATCCAAGTTATTACTGAAGACAGATTGGCCTCAGTATTGGCCCTGGAGGTACAGTACTGATGACTACCTCCCAGATGGATTTCATGCTGCTGATCCCAACCCTTTAGGACCAAAATTTTAGCCAGTTTCCAGTCACCATTACCTAGTAATGATACCTAGTCAGTACTTTATTCTTTTTCACCGAGCATGTTACAGTGTTAAAAATCTTGCTAAAGTTGAACAATAACCACTGCTCTCAGCTCATCCATCAAGCCTCTTCTCATAGGAGAAGCCTGTAAAGTTCACCAGGCATGATTTCTCCTCATAAATCCATGCATGTTCACTCCAAATCCCTTTCCTGTCAGTGTATTTTGCATTGATTTCCACAATTATTTGCATTGTCGCCTTCCTCCATTACCTTCTTTGAGGTGAGGCTGACTGGCCTGTTGTCCTCCTTTTGTCCTCCTTCTTAAAGACAGGAGTGATTTGTTTTCTTTTAGCCCTGATGGCTTCTTGCTGCACTTCAGGATGAGTGTTGAAGCAGGTTGGGAGAGGTTAGTGGAAGAGCAATATTATGTTTTCTGAGTCAATTTGTGAAACAGTGAGACTTGTTTATATGTAATATATAACTTCTGTTTTAACATCTGTTACAACTTCTGTTGTTCTATAATTACAGCATGCAATGAGATTTTTATTTTGAAGACGGATTGTGAAATAGTGCCAACTCTTTATCAGTTAGAAGCAAACTTTCTATTGAGTCAATATTTCTCTCATTCCTCTTATTTGCAGGAGACAGCTGCAGTCACTGGAAGCATTATAGTGATGCCACTAAAGCCAGAAGTGGATGGGCTGAAGAATTATTGAATGAATTCCAAAGTAATGTTGAATTGCTCAAGCAGGCTGTGAAGGATCAGGTCTCAGATTCTCCACCCAAATCACCACCTGATGTATCTCCACAAAACCTACAGACAGGTACATTGTTTGCATCACTAATGCTCTAATTCCATGAAATGTTAAAACTATTCCAAAAAGGCTGTTCTTTTCAATGATTTCATCACTATTCTTTCCTACAGGCAAGGAACAGATACCGAAAGGAACATCTAGGGCTTCCTCTGTATCTTCCCAACAACCAAAGGGCAAACTGATGTCTAGTCCTATTGTGGTTAGACTTGCAGATTTCAATATATATCAGGTACATTTCTTCAAGTTAGTAAAACTGGGGCTGCTTCGCCCTTGACTGTTACATAACTATGTTTTTTAAGGGACAGTTGTGAAGCCCGTTGAAATTAATAGAAGTCTTTCCATTCATTATTGGATAACACCTTTATGGGCCTGCTTCTGCTTTACCAAATTCAGTGGATATTTTCTTACTGATTTTGCGTTAGATGATAACCCTATCATAATTATGTTTTGGATCCAAATTCTTCTGTTCCCCAAACCCTGACACTTTGATTTTCATCTTTTTGTTGTTCTGTGTGGGGTACCCAGCATTTTAATATATGATTTAATATATGATTTTGTAATTAATTATTTCCTTACTGACATCTTTTTTGAAGTATGTGGATTTTAATTTTCTTTTTAATGTTAAATTAAGAGAGTTGTAAATTTTTCTTCACCCCCTCACTACCCTAATGATCTTTGAGTACGCATGGTAACCATTCTTCCTTTTCTTTGTTTGTTTTTGTTTCTGTTTTCCTTAATTTTTTTTCCTTCAGGAATTTTAGTTTCTGGCTGTGATCTGCACTCTTCAGTGCAGATAGAGTGCAATTGTAATAGAGAAGAAGTATATCTCTAAGGCAGAATAGTACAGTGATATAGGAGGATCCACTCTAAATTTCTAGTCCTGACAAAAATGCTTAGTTTTTGCCTCTAGTCACTGTTCCTTCTACTTGCTCTTATTCCAGTTCTCAGTACTTTTTTTTCTACATCTCATCTGGTACAGTGGGAGGCTGCAGCTTGCTGCCACAAGTGTTCATCTGGATTTCAAGTGGTTTTATAGTATAATTTTATACTGTTGGTGTTTTCATTTGCTTTCTGCACATTGGATACTTGTATCTTCCTCCTCCCTACACAAATACATTCTCCATTTTTAAAATTGTCATTTCTATACAATCTAAAAAAAAGCTATTTTTCTAAATAGATCCATTATTACTCGCAGTTTTATGTGTGTTAATACAGAGATATTTACAGCTTGAAAACGGCTACAGAAATTGAAGCAGGCTTATAAAGGTGTTACATATTTGTTGTTTCCAGTGAAACTAATACAAGTGGATATTATCTTATATTCAAGATTAATAAGGTGGCTAATTTCTAACTAGCAGTCTGACCTACTAAGTGTTAGATGAAAGAATTTTCATCTTTGTTTTGACAACATATTTTTTAAACTAGGGTACATCCCAAGAAATTTAAGGTCAACTTTATACCACGATGTGATCTTTTTCTTGTTTCATGATTTACAATGGAAGAAAGCAGAAATGGAGGAATACTGTTCTATAGTGTCTTGATTCCCCTGTGAAGCAGACCTTCAGGCATAGCCAAGTATCCCTATCTTTGCCCAGTGCATTCTGAACACCTCACTTGCAGTATAATATTGAGAGTTGGCCTATGTACTGGAATCTGTCCTTATGACAGTACAGGGACTTCCTAACACTTGTTTAATAAATTTATCCTGCCTTACATGAAGGAAAGGGATCTGGCATCATTAATACTTTGTAGTTTTCCCGTGAAACTGTTCCAGACAGATTGTGTGTAGTACAAGGCAACTAGTCAGTGTCACACTTTGTATAGTTGGGGACCTACATCTGAGAGCAGTGGAATTTCTAGTGCCTTGCAACTACAAATGCTTACTGCTTCATAAAAATGTAATGTATTAATGAAGTTAATCTTTCATCTTTTACAGGTTTCAACAGCAGACCAATGTCGTTCTTCCCCTAAAGCTCTGATCTCTTGCAATAAGAAGTCTCTTTATCTTCCATCAGAAATGCCAGCTATTCACATAGAATTCACTGAGTATTACTACCCCGATGGAAAGGACTTTCCTAGTAAGACTTTTTTTGTTCATACAAACCATACATTTTGTGTGTTACCTGCATCTTGATGAATCTGAATTCTAAGTTGACAATTGGAAAGAGCTAATGGTTTTCTGAAACTTAAAGAACACAACACTGCTCCATTTCCACAGTGTTTCCCATCAAACTCCTCCTGGCAAACACCTATAAGTTTGAAAACACTCAGAGAATTTTTACTGAGACATAAATTCTTCATTCTCCAACATTCATGTATTGTTTCTGGAGTTACACTGTCTGGCTACATAAGAGAACTCAAACTTGCAGTAGTTTCTAAGATGCAATGAATATCTGCTGGAGTTATTTTTATTAATATGTGTTATGGGGCTGGCTGTGTTTTATATACAAATGTCAGTGGATTTCTCAGGGATGGGACTTAAGGACAGCAGATCTCCTTGGTTCTGCCCTTCTTCTGTAATTAGGACGTTCTCCGTCTCTCCTCAGATTTCCTCCTATTCTAATATTTTGCATTCAAAAATTCAGTTGTTTGCTTGGAGTGGGAGAAAGAAGCATCACTTTAGATATTCCCTAAAAATTTATTCTTCTTGGGACTAAAGGAGTGGGTTTTCATTCTTTCTCTGGTATAAAATGTTGGTGAAATATAAGTCTGCAATTGTTTTACAAAACAAAACCACAACCCAAGCCCTACATGTTTTACTTGTTCTCATGATTTTCTTTTGTTTTCTTTTAGTTCCATGCCCAAATCTGTATGGCCAGCTGAATGCTTTGCAATTCACCCTGGATGAGAGAAGTATTCTTTGGCTAAATCAGTTTGTGTTGGATTTGAAACAGAGCCTTATTCAGTTCATGGCTATGTACAAGTTAAATGATAATTCAAAATCAGATGAACACGTTGATATTAGAGTTGATGGACTAATGTTAAAGGTATGCTGTCTTTGAGAAGAGCTATTACTCTGAAAACCTGTTAGCCAGGCAGCTTGAGAAATAAATGAACAAACAAATAAACAGACAATGCACAGAATAAATGACTGCTCTGGGAAACTATGCAGAGACCATACTGCTTCATCTCTTTGAAATATGTGAAAATAATAAGTAAAAATTTAATATTTGCATTCTGTAATAATGCAGGGACCCTCCTTTGTTCCTCGTGTTGTGGTATGTCAAAATTTTTGTGTTGTTAGTGAATCCTAAAGTAAAGAAACTGGTTTGTCTGTAGACTTATTTCCTTGTCTAAAACCCATTCTCACTGTTTCCTGGCCATTGGATGTAGTTCAGGTACACAGGCTCTCTTCATGTGTATTCCAGAGGAGTGACACTTGTCAATCCAGCTCAACATCAGATTTTTGTCTCCCTTGTCATTGTCTTGTCATTGTCATCTTTGGAGGAGAAGCATTATTGAGCAGTTATCACCCCCTCACCCTGATTTTCATTGGACATTCATTTTCAGGGTTCAGAGGTGAACAAAACACTCAGTTTTTTGATGATGCCCACAGGAGAGATTTCAAGTGTTCTAAAAAGTTAGCATATGGAGAAATGTTTATTTTTGTAATGTTCTTGATACATAATTAATGGAGCTTTAACAGGACATGGCTTGTACTGAATGAAAACAATCAGTGAGACCTATCAACCAGGCAACTACAAATACAAATTGCTAATATTGTTTTACTATATATGAGTAGCCTACTAAACTAAGAGAAGATAAAAATACTCTTAAATCTCTCAAACCTTCATTAATCTTAATTATTTCATCTCTGTCTTAACTGCATTGTTTCTAGTTTAGCAAATGATCTCTTTTTTATTATTGGTGTACTTGATGTTCACATATGATCTAGTTAATTATTATATAGTTACATTTTTTTTTTTCTGAGTCTTTTTATTTACATGAAGAAGCTTCATCACCCCCATCTTTTAGGTGTCTTACTCTGATCTTTCTAGATTCAGCATGGAGATGTTGTGACAGAAGGTAGTTATCACTGATGCTACCAAAACTAGTATGGCCAAGGTCCATGTTAGCAACTTCAGATGAAGGATTTGGCATATATGTATATATTTCCTTCAGAAGCTGCACTAAAGTTAAATCAAATATACTGGTTTTACGAGTTGAAGTATGATTTTATGTTGAAAAAAGTATTATGATTCCTTGTTAGTGGTCACAAAATACATATTCTGCAATGTGAAGAATATTAGCTGTGTTATCACATTGAAGTGTTTCATTGTATCTTACCACAGAAAGAAAATATAGTACTACTCACTGTAGTTAAAAATCCTATTCAACAAATCAGATTGAAAACCAGAGAATTTAGCTTTTTTGTGCAAACATGAAGTTTTAGATGCCACGGCATCCTTCTTAAAAATGAGAGAAAACACAAATGATCATCTGTGAGCCTGGTTTATCCCTGGTCTATGATAGTATACATGAGTTCTCACAAATCTGTAATTATATTCCTTTATTTTAGCTGTCATGGCTATTTTTTTGGTTTCTTTAATTGTAGTACCTTCTTAATCTATACATTTATAACTAGAAAAAACATATTTCTCTCTCGCAGATCATCATTCCATCTGAAAACAAGCCTGAAATTCATAAAGATCAACCCCGAGCACTTTCCATTCAAAGTTCAGAGATGATTGCTACAAATACAAGATACTCCCCAAACTGCAGACATTCTGATCTGGAAGCTTTGTTTCAGAACTTCAAAGACTGTGAATTTTTCAGTAGAACTTTCACTGCTTTTCCAAAGTCCCAGAAGAATTTTAATCTTTTGCATCCAATTTTCCAGAGACACGCTCATGAACAAGATACTAAAATGCATGATGTTTATAAAGGTTATGTCATCCCCAAATTGAATAAATATGCATTAAAGGCATCTGCATCTACTGATGTTTGGGCCTTGCATTTTTCCCAATTTTGGATAGATTATGAAGGAACAAAAAGTGGGAAAGGCCGACCAATAAGCTTTGTGGACTCATTCCCACTTTCACTTTGGATTTGCCAGCCAGTAAGATATGCAAAGTCACAAAAAGAGCTTTTATCACATAATCAGACAGCTTTGAACATTCCAAAGAGTGAATCTAGTGATCTTGCTAATAGACTGCAACGTAAAAAACTTTTAAAGGAATATTACAGCAGTGAGTCGGAGCCCCTAGCCAATGGCATTCAAATGTCTGACACTTCAGGAGTGCTTTCTGAAAGCTCTTCTGATGCAGATGTGCATGTTCTTGTCCACGTTCAAAAACATGTAAGCATGCAGATCAATCATTACCAGTATCTTTTTCTGCTGTTTCTCCACGAGTCCCTTGTGTTGCTCCTGGAAAACTTAAGGAATGATGTTGAAGCAGTGACAGGAAAACCTGCAGAGCAAACAAATATCTGCATTGGGATCCTGCTGAAAAGTGCAGAACTGGCCTTACTGCTCCATCCAGTGACTCAGGGAAACCCTTGTAAGTCTCCAGTTGTGGAAGAAGAAAGTCCAGTGGCATCAGAGCTCTCCCCTTTGGGAAATGGGGAATCTCTTACCTCAGAGAACAAATTAGCTGGCAATAAGGTAGTTCAAGCTGATATTACTAATTTTGATTATGTAAATGACTGCAAGCCTCTGAATGCTGAAGTTAATAAAGGAATTCTAATAGATCCTCTTTTGTTTAAATCAGACAGTAATCTGGATTTTCAGAAAGGATTGTCATTTTCAGATGATGCTTCGGATAAAGGTTTGGGAGATACGAGCGAAGGAGGAAGCAGTGGACTTTTCAGTAGAAGCGATTCAGAGGAGGTCTGTGGACCTCTAAGTGAGAAAAGTAGCTTGCATCCTAGAGATTCAGCATCCATCTTAAGTAAGAGAGAAGATTCTACTGAATTTTTCATTGATAAAGAGGATGAGAAAAACATATTCTCAAATAAGTTAAATGAACTTGAAGGTACAGCTGAAGTCTGTCTTAACCAAGTCACTGACTTGGAAACAGAAACTGCCTTAGAGTCTGAAGAGCTTGAAATCAACAAAGAGAAAGTGACTTCAGTTAGAATGTTTGCATCCCAGTCTTCATCAAGGTATAGAAGATTTAATACTAAATCAATTGTCCTCCTACTTGAAAATGGTTATCAGTCTTCTTGGCCCCATACTTTAGAGTAATGGTCAATGGAAGTGAACATCAAGTAGGTGAAAATTTTAGAAATATATAAAGGTATAGGATATGCAGTATCCAGCATTCAGTGAAAGCTAAAATTATTTCATTGATTAAAACTATTTACTTTCAGTTTAAATGTTGTTAAATATGTATTGAAAAAATTATTGGCACAAGTATTGACAGGAATGCATGTTGCTTCTGTGCTTACATCCTTTTCTTGCTAGAGGATGAATTATTGTGTTTTGTCATTTATGTCTTGACTGATTTAGTGGAGTTTTTGAAGTTATTTCACTGTGTTTCTTGTAATTTGAAATAACAGTTTTCTAATGTCTTCATATTTAAAAAGTGCAAAGCCTAAGGAACGCTGCCCATCCAACCTTCCTGCATACTCTGTTTCTTACAAGAATATGAAGAGAAGTCCCTCACAAGTCTCTCTAGACACCATCTCTATTGATAGTATGATGCTAGAGGATAATTTAATAGAGAGTGATGGAAGTGACAGTCAAAGCTTTCTGGAGAAGGGTAAGTAGATTTAACAAAATATTTTTAAGCAATACATACAAATATTGTTTATTACTAAAATAGTACTCAACAGGATTGTATTGCAGCAAATCCTGGATACTTTACATTTCTTTTAGCTTCTCCAGTCAGGAATATCAAGTATATTCGCAGCATTTCATTTCAAGGGAAAGAAATAATGTGTGTTGCTTAAATAGGGCTATTTAATTAAACACTACTTTATTTTGCTGTCTTGAGGAGAAGAAAATCATTGCAGTGCAATGTTGCAGCTCTGAATTAAGCAGAACTGTTCCCTTCTTTGCTTAAAAGCTTTTGCTTTGGCTGTTAGTTTTTACAGGCTTGTAGCCTCTACCAGTGTTACGCTTCAAGTGGTAAGAGAGCTTTAATTTTAAGTGTAGATTAAAAAGAAATGGGTTTTCATTAATACTCACCATACTAACTACTCAGCAGATAGATTTGGTAGTGTCCTTGCAGCTTATTCCTTACAGAAAAGTTCCTAGCTATTGGCTGTCTTAACAGCAGGTGTTTCTACAATTTTTGCTCATTTGTGCATGACTGTTTGCTCCTGATTGAAGGGATGAACTCAGGCATATGGTAATTATGTCTATATGGTCTCTAGTAGTGTGGACTTATGCAATTGTAATGATCCAGTACCTCTCCAGCAAAACCGGTTAAATAATTTTCTAATGTGAAATACAAATAGGAGACTTTATTGGCACCTGTTTTCTGGTAAGTTCTACTTTGGATAAAGGGAGACTTTTTTCTGTAGCATTTACTAGAGGAAGAGTGAGAAGATTGCTTCACACACATTTGGATTTGTATTTGGATTGTAGGAGTATTCCTGCGTGTTATTATGTGGGACTATACCATAAAATATACTTTCCATTTTAAAAATAAACTTTTTGTGTCATTTTAGCTCGTTAAACATAGTTTAACTGTAGGTTAAGCCTGCATGCTTTCTAGTTGTTAAGGAAACACTGCCATGATCACTAACAAAAATAAATATATAGCTTATTTTTCTAAACATAAAACTCCAAACATTTGCACTAAAGCACACTGTGCAGTGTTTTAGCTACATGGCCTGCATTGTTTAACCTTTTCTTTCTGTTGGTTCTGTTCTTACTTGATCTGGAAGACTGAAGAAGGCATTTCACAATTTTTAAAACAATGCATGTAAAATGCCATTTTGGCTGTCACTATGTTCTGCTTAACTTGCATAGCATCTAGAACTTTGAACTCTCTGTAAGAGGACTGGATTGGGTGGTTCAGTCATAAATATTTGTTTAATAAGCCATTCAACTTAAAAATGAGTTGATGTATGCATACGGTAACAGACACTGACTTTATTCTTAGTGCAGAAGTGATTCTGGTTATGCTATGCTAAAATTACTTTTTTTTTTTCTGATATCTATATGAAAGGTATTACAGCCACAGACTATCAAAGCCCATCAGAAAATGTCCATGAAGGAGGCACAGTGACTGAAAATTGTAATGGGTCATCTCCAGATGCCATGAGTGCTGCTTCAGAGAATGCCCATGAGACTACTGAAGAAATGGTAATATTGAATTCCATTATAAACCTTAAAATAGAGCTAAAATTAAAGCTTTTAGAGGTGATTTTTCAAGTAGTTATGAAAGCTTTAGTTAGTGCATTATGTAAACCTTTAGATCTTGTGCACTTATATTAAGTACAAAGGAAGATTATAATCCAGGTTACACTGACCATTCACTGTCCTTGTTATCTCCTCTATAGCCACAATTGATAAATGAAGGAGGCCACTTAACAATGTCAGGAAATATTTCTGCTTTAGTACCTAGCAATATTCTGTAATATCATGCTCTTTTGTGCTCTATTGAACATGATACTGAAATGAGCTTTTAAACATCATCAAGTATAGATAAAAGAAAGCACCATGATTCTGACATCTCTTAAGAGGTATCTAAGAGATATCTAAGGAGATACTTCCTTAGCACTCGCAGCATTCTCAAGTATTTGTCTTTGGGCAGACAGTCAAGGAACCCATTGTCAAGCCAATGGTGTGAAAAGAAAGAAGAAGAAATAAGAAAACTTTGTGATTTTCTCTGAGGAGGGGTTGGGGATACAAAGATTCTTTTCCTCTCAGATCTTAAAAAACAATAACCACTGTGAATTCAATTTCTAATTTCATGTTATTTTATCTTGATTTTGTTGACAGATGTCTGTCGTAGTTTTCCAAATATTTGGTGTTAATGGTGAAATTGACATTAGAGGTGAAGACACAGAAATATGCCTACAGGTCAACCAAGTGATACCAAATCAGTTGGGAAATATCAGTGTTCGACACTATCTTTGCAACAGAACTGTGGGTAAGAACTAACAATGAGGTCTCAGTGTTGTGAAACTGGAGTTGGAAACATTTGTTCTAAGTAAATAAAAAGAGTGTATTGGTGTTAAAGCACAAAACCAGTTTTATGCTAGTACTACTGCATCCTTGTTATGCTGTTTTAGAATATTTCTTTCCTAATTGCCATACATTGGAAGAGAAACAAAAATTGAACTGTTTCTGATAGTGTTGGTTAAAAATGTATTGCACTGAATTCTGGTGACTAGTTTGCTTTTTTGAAAATCAAATAAGTTGTTTTACATCACTTTACTGTTTTATGAAGATGGAGCTCCTTTCTTGCTCCAATAATACTTTGCTTAAATGTACCATGGTTTGAAGGGCTTTTTAAATTAAAACTCATGGTTTAAACAGGTTTATAATTTGTGATTTAAGAAAAGTTTGAAACTGACTGGTTCAGGAAAGATGAACTACAAGGGCAGCATCTTTGTAGCTTTTTTTTAAAGCTTGATAGGACCACAGGGTGTAGTTTCATGCCAGATATTTACACAACTAGATCAACCAGTGTATTGTCAAAGTTTTCTTGGGCATCAGTACATATACATTCCCTGCCAGAAAGCCTGGTTCACATACTGTGAGGTTTTTTGCTTGGCAGGATGTACTGGCTTGCCAGTTCATGTCACAGTTTGCTTTGGTCCACTCTGCCAGCTTTCCACAGGGGTTTTTGGATGCCATCTCTGTGCTGTAGGGTTTTTTGGGCAGATCCATGGTGGACCTTCTTCCTGCTTCTTGGTTCATCTACTTTCCCTGGAAACAGTTATTGCAGCTGTTGGCTGCCACTTATTTCCAGCCTTGCAGCACTGTGGATTTTCTTCAGGAAGTTGGTGCTTTGGTGCTACAGCCTCTGATGCCTTGGCTGAAGAACCCATTTATTGGTAAGCTGGGCATTTGCCAGCAGCTGCTGCTTGAGCAGCTGTTGCACAATGTTGCAGTTGCATTTAGGTGTCTGAAGGCAAGAGGGAAGTCCAGCAGTGAAGACTTCTGGCTTATCTTCAGTCCTTGCAGCAGGCAGACTTATTGCTGTTTTTTCTGTCATATCCTCTGTAAAAGCAAGAGGGAGTAAATAGTAAAAAGATGCCTCCTTCCTGCTCTCACATGGCTTGAACACTGGAACCAGCAGCTCCTCTGGTTCAGCTGCTAATGAGAGGCTTTTGCACTGGCTCATTTTTTTTATGGAGAAAGGATTCTCATATGATTGGAATCACTTTGAACTGTGGATGTGCCTCATCCCTGGAAGTGTTCAAGGCCAGATTGGATAGAGCAACCTGGTCTAGTGGGAGGTGTCCCTACCTAGATGCTCTTTAAGGTCCCTTCCAACCGAAACCATTCTGTGATTCTATGAATCTCCAAATACTTCCACATCATGTATCTATCTTTCTTTTTCTGGTAGGTATCTAGATGGGTGGGCCAACACCAGTATTTTGTACATCTATGGTTGCTCCCTTCCTGTAATGTACATCTTTCCTTTTCTCCACTGATCTTTTCTTCTCCCCACTGCAGTACCATGCTCTGTACTGAGTGAGGAATCTTTTGCAGCCACTGCTGCTTCCCATCTCCCAGTGTAGGAGAACTAAGAACAGTTTAAAAAAATAATAATTCCACTGGATTAAGATTGGGAAAGCTTGAGAATTACATCATAAATAAACAATTTACATGAGTTTACAGTAAACAAATATAACTAAAAGAACCAATGACCAAAATGGTAAGGAAATTCTCCAATAAAAGCATCCCTCCTAAAACCTTTAGTAAAACTTACTCAAGGGCAGAATTAACAACTGTAACCAGAAACTGAGGAACCATGCAATGCAAAGCAATGAATAATCCAGTCACAATTGTAGTCTACAAAGGTGTTCTGAATAAAAATAACCATATAAAAGTGCCTATAGTGTTAAGGCAGTAGGTCTAGAAAGGGAAAAGTGTGCCTAAATAGCTGAAATAGGTTTGAGGATACTGTGGCAGCTGTGCAGGGCTGGCTGCAGGACGGTGCCTCTATCAGATCTTGTCTGGCAGCAGTAACAAAAGGAGGGGTGGAGTATGGCAGAGGTACTCTGAGTAAGACAGTGCTTTTACCAAGACCTTGCCATGCTTGGAGGAGAAGGGAACAGCAGTTCATAGCACTTTCCAGATTGTTTAATGCCAGTTTTACTCTGTCTTTCTTAACTGTGTCCCTTGCAGATACCTGTGAGATAACCCAGGTTGACTTAATGGCTGAGATCAAACGTGTGGTGTTTTCTGGTGTTTTTCTATACTTTGGTGGGTTCTTCCAGCAATGACATGAACACACTTTTCTGATCTGGAAATACTCAGGGTACATACTCCTTGTTTCTTTCTCTGTATTTCAGGGAAGATTATAGATCCTTGAGGGAAACAAAGTTTCCCAAACCAATTGCAGAGACTCATTGGACAGAGTGGTCATTGTTCTTCCATCTGGAGAGTTGCCCTTCCTCTCAAAGACTGCTGGTTGCTAATTTTCTTCTGTCTGGACTAGGGCCACAAAAGGTACCTGTTACTTGCAGTGTGCTGCCTTTTGTTTTGTGTTTTTGTTTAGGTTTTTTTTTGTTTTTTTTAGTTTGGAAAAGACATGAGATCTGTCACTTCTTAAACATTGGAAGGATGGAAAGATGGAGTCATGGCTGCAAGTGTTGTGGAAAACTCTTCCACAGAAGTAGCAAAAGGAGAGGTTCAGGTTCACACCAGTCTGAAGATTCTCATGGTCATTTACAGTTCTTTCCATTGGTCTTTGTCAACCCAGATCAATAATTTGTTTCTCTGCCCTGACTCGAGTGCCAATAGATATGTTCCCATGACCTGCCTCTCCTGCTGTGCTAGGTCATCCATGAGAACTGAGCACCATACAGCAAAAGGAACCCAATTAACCTACAGATAGGAAGGTAAATTAGTTGCTTTGCTGGGCTGTTGTTGCTCTAGGCAATGTCTGTTGCATGCTGTACTAAAACTTGAAACTACAGTTTTCAGACCTGTATTAAATTCAGGCTGGGGCAGTATTACCTGAATAAAGTTTCTGCCTCTTTCAGTAGCTTTCTGTGTGCAGTCTGTCTTGACTGCACTTCATCTGGAACTTGACTAGCCTGCATGTTTTGATGCATATAAAAAGTTAATTATTCTTCTCACCCCACTTTTTTTTTCTCTTTTTAAAAATAGATGTATGCAAAAAAGAAACCAACACACAATTCCTCCTGTCTGCTCAAAACCTTCTCAGTAGTCTTCTGCAGCTCTTTTCTTGGAAATTGCATGTTTAGTTATAGTTGATACCTAGGGGCATTGCATGCATTTGTTTTATTTAATTTGACTCCCTCTCAGGGGAAGCACGTTGTCCATTCCCACTAGGGATGTGGTGCACATATCCATTTATTAGCAACCTGGGTTTGCCCCAGTCACCTTTGTCTTCTGGTAGGTTCTTATTAGGCCATTTGTAAGCCACTACTGAAAGTTCCAAAGGCATCTCAGAGTGATCTTGTCTTTAGTTTTGAAAAGTAAGACATTGCCTATTCAGCTTCTCTTAAGCAGTATGCAAAATTCCCCTACTTCTGCTTCCTAAAAGCAAATAGGAATTCCTCCTAGATTCCAGCAGAGAACTTGCTGGGACTGGTAACCAGCCATTGCTGAGGTTTGACTCTGGGTTTGTCTCTGGGCAGTGACTGGGCTAAATGCATAGAATACTTCTGCAACTTTGCAACCACAGAAAATCTATGTCTGTCCATACAGAAAGCTGCATGATCCTACCTTGAAAAGCCTTTAAGGATTTAGAGATACTGATCTTGGGGACAAGAACTGGTGAGAATGCAAAAGGGATTGTTGTGAAGACCTGTGAGATACCAATGGGAAACTGCTGTGACTTCAGCATGGACGTTGCCTAATTTGCATAGATTTTATTCACTGAAAACTAATTTTTAAGTTTTTAAATGAATCTCACCCTGCATAGTGTCAGTGTGACTTAATGAATTGTCATCTGGTTTCTACAGTTTTGATCTGTGCTTCATCCAGTTTAGAGTATATTCAAGAACCTGAATCCTTAAATACTGGATGCTGGGAATAGTTGTTATAACATTGCAGTAGCAATTAAAAATATATTACTGATATCTTATAAAAATACATTCACGTGACAAATGTCTTTACTTTATAAGGACACCTGAGAGTCTCTGTAGAGACTTTATATATAAAACAGTTTGTGTCTCACAAATGTACTGCAATCAGCAGTGATGCCTTGGAATTTTAACCAATACCTTGTAAAACAGATGTGTAATTTCAGAGGGCACACTAATTATATACTAAAGTATGAGTTTCCCCTATATACAGGCATTCAGGATAAGCTTTGCTGAAGAGAAGCAATGTAACTTGCAGCCTGCCAGCATATTGTGTTTTAATTTTGCAGTACATGTAAGTTATTTAAAGTAGGTTGTCTCTGAAATAGGTAAGCAGAATGCATTAATTGCAGTATGCATCACTACTTAATGTTAGAAAGTAAGCAGAAAAGAAGCCATCACAGAGGAAACCTGCACTTCGTAGGATCACAGGATAGTTGAGGGTAGAGCAATGGACCCAGTCTTAAAATTTCTCTGGTCCAGTCCTGTTCTCAAAGCAGAGTCAGCTCTTGAGAGCAGGCTGGGTTGTTCAGGGCTTTATCCCACCAGGTCTCAGAGAGGACCTCCAAGAGCAGAGACTGCAGAATCTTTCTAGGAAGCCTGCACCACTGCTTAGTTTTCTTCATTCCTTACATTCAGTTTGAACCTCTTTTGTTGCAGTTTGACTTGTTGCCTCTTAACCTTCTGGTGAGCACCACTGTGAAGAGCCTGGCTCTGTCTTTATGATCTCATTGTAGGTTTTAGAGGGTTGCTAGAAGATTCCCTGTGCATGTTCTCTTCAGCTTTCTTCTAGTTGCTCATATGTGCACAAGCAGAAATCAAGAAGTGGAGATCACAACAAACTGCATGTCAGTATTGTGGGGAGAGGAGAAAGTATGTTATTAAAGAAACAGAAATAGACAAAGGAAGTGCTACTTCATCTTAAATTTAACTTTTACCTCCTTCCCCCCCCTCATTTTCTGAGCTTTTAAACGCTGGCATTTTTTGAGGGAACCAGAGTTTAAACCAAGAAGCATTATTTTGTTTAGC
Source organism: Florisuga fusca (assembly GCA_038090715.1). Classification (NCBI taxonomy): domain Eukaryota; kingdom Metazoa; phylum Chordata; class Aves; order Apodiformes; family Trochilidae; genus Florisuga; species Florisuga fusca. The sequence continues at coordinate 4,804,115 of JAAWXA010000004.1, read as the reverse complement.
TGAAATTTGCTTAGCAGTTAGATGCTCTACTACCATAAATCAACTTAATAAGTTGATTTTACTTAAGTTACTTCGATTTCAGATATCATTTAAGTTTCAGTATTTGCTTCTGAATGTAACTACTGTCAACTATTGTGAATATGGTTTTTGCTATACAGATAAGTCTGTAGGTGGATCCCACTGGGTAACTGTTTCTGGTGATGAGCCCTCTTTGTACATCAAGTGGATACTGGCCATCCCCATTCCCACCTTCCTCCCCAGTATTTGGTTACCTTAAATCATTGATTTGATTTGAATTGATTTTTAGAACTGTTTAGTTGAATGTTGCAGTTGTCCTTACTAGTTTAAGGTAGTGCAACAATCTCTCCTAAGAGAGTGAACCGACTTAAATGTTTTTCTGAATTAAAACTGGAGGGGTTAGTGGAAACGTATGCAAAATTATTGTTTTTCCATCACCAAGACATTTTGCACACAATAATTTTTGTGTGCAAAAATTTTCAGTTGTCACAGTCAGGTACAAGTTCTTGTATGTACTGCTTATTTCTCTTTAGTACTTTGAAGTGATCCACTTAGAAATTTGCTCTGAAGTTTTGCATTGGCAATGCTGTAATTCATGGATAACACTTCTAAAGTACTCTTGGAAAACCAGTTGGAAGTACTTGCATTGTAGTTGCTTTTTGGTAGATTGCAAAATTTTAATGAAAATTTGTTTTCCTTTTGCAACAGGTTCTGACTGTAAATTTGTGGCTGGACCAGTAAATTCATCACCTGAGATTAGTTTGAGATGGGAAAGTGGGCCTAGTGCTATCATACATTCTCTGCTGGCTGTAAAAAATGGTTTTCTTCAGTGTCACGTAGAGAACTTCAGTGCTGAATTTCTAACATCTTCCCTCACAAACATTCAGCATTTCCTAGAAGATGAAACTGTTGCAGAAGTGATGCCTATGAAGATAAAACTTTCTAATGCAAGGATTAATTTAAAAGTATGTTAACAATGAGCTATTTGTCTGCTCTGAAGAAATTGTGTTCTTGTTTCTTTGATGATAAACTACTAATTAGGGTACAGTTAACTTCAAAGAAACTGCTATCATACTCTGGAAGGTCTTTAGATAATACTAAAACAATTTAAAAATCCATATATTTGGTTAGCTCTGTGGTGTGCCTAGAGGGGAATTCCCTGCATGACCAAGCTATTTATATAAATTAATATTTTATACTTTATTCTTCCTCTTCCAGCCTCTTTTGTAGAGTGAGTGTCTGGGAGTTTTATGGGTGTGGTATTCCAAGTTCCTAAAGGCACAGTCTGGGTTTCCTGATTGAGTTTCTGTTTACTTAGCTTAGTAATGGTTTTTTAATTACAAAACACAGTATTTGGAGTTTGATTCTCTCTCCTACTTAGAGGACACGTCTTGCAATGAAAGTTCAGTACAAAACAAGGAAAAAGGTGATGAGAATTGCAGTTCAAGACACTTGAATACTGTTCCTTAGAACCCAGATTTCATGTTCTGCCCTACATATAAACTGATACTAAATAATGCAAGCTTTTCTCACTGCCATAGCTTAGAATAGTAACATTAAGAGGACACTCCTGGTCAAGTCTCCTAGGGGATTTTTTTTCAGACATTTAAAGGAGGTGGTGAGTTCTGCACTACACAACCATTGAATATAAAGACAAGGACATTTTTTTTTTCTGGGGAGGGAACACAACAACACAGAAAAAGAAAAATATAGGAGAGTTATAACATTGCTTCAGAACTGTTTGCAAATACCCATATAAACTTCAAACAAAGTGAAGACTAGAATAACAGCTCCAGTTCTGCATCTGGGGCTAAGGCCTTAATTTTGCTAAGATCATTCTTTAATAAAAGGGCAATTGTTATCTCTGCATGTTCTACTCAAAGTGCATCACTATTCCTCCCTCCTTGATGCAGATTTTGCATCCTCTGAGGATACTTTAGCACCCTTTAGGGCCATTTTTGCTACAGGAATAGCACAAGCACTTTCTGTTAGAGCTGTGGATCTGTTGCTCAAGTTTTCAATGTATCACAAATGTGAATGCCCAGATTCAAAAAATCTTCACATACAGTCATTAAAGACAGGATGCTGTTGGCTTGCTGTCAAGAATGCAGACCTAAGCAAAATGTTCCTGAAAAAAACAGCTGTTTGAGGTGGGGGATATTCATTAATAAACTGGCAATAACAATTTTGTCAATGAAGGCACTGCTCACTCAGCAGTGCACACAAGACACAGAGAAGTTACTCATGATGGCTGACAAACTGCAGTGTGGCATACAGATGAGTAATTTCTGCAGAGTTACTGGGTAATAAAGAGTGAGAGGATATGCTTCAGGTTTATGCTGCATGCAGTATATTCTGTTTCTTCTGCATGAGACTTGACACAGTGTGTTTGGGGGAGGGAGTGGAAGAATATAAGAAAGGTTATTTTAGTTTTTGCATTCTCTGCTGCAGTGTCAGTGCTGTTTCAAGAAACTTTGCCAGTGACATCTCAACAGCTTTCTTGCCACGTTTAATGTCGATATGTATAGTTTCTGATCATACTGGCTGTCTTACTATGCTTGATAGAACTTCCTGATGAGACCCCAAAAGAATTTATCTGTGAAGTTTCTCTTCTGTTGAGTACCATAATGTAACTGAATTGCAGCTGGTGTCATCTCAAGCTAAGTTCTGAAAAGACAAAATCAGAAACTCAAGAATGTTATCTGTAACCATTCAATCTTTAAATAGTTTGAGGGAAAATCAGATACTACCTAGTGCAGACTTCTTATCTGTGACTCTGAGAGCTCCTGAGCTAAAGAATAACTTTACCTTGGGATATAATCTTATTGAGATATCTGTAAAAATACTTTGAATTATTTTAATCAGACCGTATATAGTGAGTTCAACAGACTTACTCCAGAGATAAATTTTGGCCTTTAATATGCTCCCTGTGAAAAAAAATAAAGCAGAATTTAGTGGAGATCCTATTAGAAAATTCTACACTGAAATATTGCCTTTCAAGTTTCATTAAATCCCCTTACATTTAATTGAACATACTGATTACTTATTTTGATTTCTTAGTAAACTTTATTTTTTAATATTTCTATCTTTAGGATGACAGCCCACGTGAAAATCTCAAAGCATCTGAGCTGGTACCTATTAAGCTGCATATTGACATACTTTGGATAGAGAGAAATGATGATGGGTCTTTTCTTATTAGAGGTTTGTATGTTCTTGCACCTTGATATCTTAATGTTATAAACTAACTATTATTAATACTGGGGGTTTTTTGGCTGTGTGCAGACATGTGGCTAATAATTAAAAGATAACCAATGACAATTTGTTTAAGTTGCATTGCCATATACCTTAATTCTAAGTGTAGTCACATAGAGGAGAATCCTCTTGAAGAATAGACTATTGGCTGTGATAACAACTCCCAGCTGAATCAATCAGAGAGAAATAAAACCAGGCATTTTAACCTCATCAGGATATGCTTCATCAGTACATACCACTTCATTGTGATAAGTCTTAGTTACCTCTGATTGACTACCAAACAAAAAAATTGCCTTTCTTTACAGATTGCCAAAGTGCTTACCTGTTGCCTTTGTGTTTTTATGTTACGGATAGTAATAGGGAACACTAAAAAAGAAAAGCCCATTTGAAAAGTACAAGTAGCAGTTTTCAGTTCTGCTGAAACAAGTCTTATGGTCATGTCCTGGCTGGGATTACACTGAGATTTGTATTTTGAACAGCAGTTTAATTTTGTACTTTTCATGAAAAAATATGAACACAATTTTATTTTTTTTTCTACATTTATTGACAAATACTAAATACTCAAAACAAGACAATACATTTAGACCTTTAATTTTACTGTTGTCTTTCACAGGTAGTCAAAGGATAAGAGTAATCTAGGTTGCAAGAAGTGGTCATTTGGTTCTACTCCTTACTTGAAGCAAGGGCAGATTAGACCAGGGTGCTCAATGCCCTCTCCAGTAAAGTTTTGAGCATCCAGAAGGCAGTACCACAACCTGCCCTAAGTAATCTATCCTAGTGTTTGATTACCCTTCTGGTGAATTTTTTTGGTAATGTCTTATTGGAATCTCCCTTGTTGCAGCTTGTGTCTATTGCCTCCTGTCCTGTTACCTCAAGGCAGAGGTGACTGAGCAATTACCAAGCACCTCAGGGAAATCTGTCCCATCTTCTCTGTACCCTTTCCACTAGGTAGGCAAAGGCAGCATCAAAATTACCCCATAGCCTTTTCATCTTCAGATTTGGCAAGTGCATCTCCCTGAGCCCCTCATTTGTACACAGAATCATTTAGGATGGAAAAGACACTTAAGATTGAGTCCAACCATTAACCCAACACTGCCAAATGATGTTTGTAGGCACCACATCTACACATCTTGATACAACTTCAGGGGTGGTGACTCAACCACTTCCCTGTGCAGCCTGCTTCGGTGCCTGACAACCCTTTCAGTAAAGAAATTTTTCCTAATATTAAATCTAAACATCCCCTTGACACAGTTTGAGGCCATTTCTTCTCATCCTGTAACTTGCTGCCTGGGAAAAGAGAGTGATGCCCACCTCACTACAATCTCGTTTCAAGTAGTTCTAGAGAGCAATAAGATCTCCCCTCAGCCTCTTTTTCACCAGGGTTAAACAGCTTGAGTTCTCTCAGCTTCTTCTCATAAGACTTGTGCTCTAGACCCTTCACCACCTTTATTGCCCTTCTTTGAACATGCTCCAGCATCTCAATGTCCTTCTTGTAGTGAGGCACCCAAAACCAAACCCAGCATTTGAGGTGCAGCCTCACCAGTGCTGAGTACAGGGGGACAATCTGGTCATGTTGGCCATGCTGTTCCTGATACAAGCCAGGATGCTGTTGGCTTTCTTGGCCACCTGGGCACACTGCTGGCTCATATTCAGCCAGCTGTCAATCAAAACCCCCAAGTCCTTTTCTCCCAGGCAGCTTTTCCAGCCACTTCCCCAAGCCTGTAGCATTGCATGGGGTTGTTGTGACCCAAATGCAGAATCTGGCACCTGACCTTGTTCAGCCTCACACAACTGGGCTTGGCCCATTGATCCAGACTGTTCTGATCTCTCTGTAGAGCCTTCCTGCCCTGAGGAAGACCAGCACTTTTTTGCACCTTGGTGTCATTTGCAGACCTACTGGAACTGCACTTGATCCCTTTGGTCTAGATCATTGATAAAGATCTCATGTACTCCTGGCCATGATTTTCTTGGCAGTCCTCTGCTGGTAGTACCAAGTCCAATCTGTATGTGTCTGGTCTTTACTGAGAGAGCTCACTGCTGACTCATGAGAGATCTTGTTGACCAAGGCCTACAGGTCATTTTCTGCAATGTTGCTTTCTGTTTGGTCCCCCACCTGTAGTGGATCAAGAAGTTATTTACTCTGCCTGCAGGACTTCACAGTGGTTTCAGCTGAACTTCATGAGGCTGCAGTCATCCCACTTTTCCAGCCTGTGCATATTCCTGAGAAAAACAGCTTTGCCCCTCAGCGTGTCAGTTGCTGACACTTTAATTCAGTAATGTTCACAAAATCACAGAGGGTGCACCCACCTTTCATTCAGGTCCTGAATATATTAAGCCAACAATATGCTATGTGTTGTATGACTTGAGGAAGAGGAGGCTGCAGGGTGACCTTAATGCCCACGTCACCTCCCTGGTGGGAAGGTATAGCACAGAGGGACCAGACTTCTCTGAGGTATTATGCTGGGCCATGGTTTGCTGGCATTTCAACTACTCCACATTATATCTAATACCTTGTTTGAGTTTTTAAAGATGTTTAATGCATTTTGGTCATTTTGTTTGTACTAAACATGTAGTAATTTAGTGAGAAAATACATAGTTTTAAGATTTTTCAGGTCACATCTTTTCCGCTTTTTTGCTGAAGTGCTTTGATTCCCATTCTTATAATGGACTCCTCAGGTACAGTGACTTCAAAGGCATGGGCCTAATGCTGTCTGCACTACAGTGATTATATAGCTGCAGTCATTCTTTTTTCATTCTCTACGTGTGTGTGGTGGGAGTAGGGGGTATTGAACAGAAAATGTTTTTGAAGGAAATGTTTAAAAAAAGAAGTAAAAAAAAGGGGGTATTTTCTAGACTACTAAGAACCATGACCCTCATTTTTTTTTCTTGGTATACAGCAGTGGGGTTTAATAGATGTTACAGTGCACTTATAAATGTTAGAAAGTGTCTTCATTGCCAACTCAGTTGAGTTATTTTCTAATTTAAAAACTTGATCCTGCAGGTTTATCTCGTTGTCTCTTCAAATGTGAATGCAGTCTTCAGATCTGATTTGGACCAAGAGACAGTATATTAATAGCTATTTTAACAGTTCTCAAAATTATTCAGAGTGCATAATCTGTGGTGATGGTACTGGGCGGGATGAAAAACATGATCATTGTCTTCAAGGTGGAAGCTACATGTTGCTTCTTCTTATGCCTGCTTTCCCTTCTCTCTTCCTTCAAAAGGGTGTATGAGTTTTAATTATTTTTTAAATTAAATTTGTTCTGGGAGGTGAATGTAAATTTATTTAATATTACAAGTTATATTTGTTTAATTGTTTTCTATTTTGTGCTGATGTGAATCAAACTTTAAAAAGACAACCAAAACAAATCTGAGCACTAGTCTTAAGTATCTTTCTGTCCCACAGATAATCAAAGAGGAAATGATGTGTCAAAGATGAAGAATTCAAGTAGTGCATTGCAGCAAGCAAGTGGACCTGTTGGCCTTAAAACACAGGACCAAGCCACACAGACTGCTTGTGAAATTCCCAGACCTTCTAAATCAAGCAGAGATTCAGCTGAATTCCTTAAAAACCAGGTATTAAGAATTCCTTTTGACTTCCCCTCTCCAATTATGTTACAATCATTTATCATCATAATTGTGAGATTATCTGGGGGTGGGCTTTGGGGACTACATCCACTGAGAAAATCCATTTGAGATGGAAAATACGAGTTATGGATATTACAGTATGATTCAGTACTTAAGCATACAAAATAAATGTAATACTGCTTTCTAAAGAGAGCAATAATACACTGCAGACAAGCTCTTCTCCTTTCCATCTGAGGGAGTTCTGAGGGAGCAGCTCCCTTCTCCCCATCTCTCTCATCTCTGTACAACACATCTGCCAAAGACAAAGGACAAGACTGTTAATCAGACGCTTCCTAAGGTATCAGTCATCCTTGGATTTTAAATGGATGGTGGCAGCAGTCGCACATCAATTTGGCTGGGTTTTTCACTGGGTGAGAATCTATTCCTAGAGCTCTGAACCTGGTGTCATTTCCACTCCATTCCACAATGGAAATGGCATAGATGAAATAATATTTGTTATCTTGCCTTTTGAGTTAACTGCTCTATCCATGCTCTACACTCATTGCAACTAACTCAGTCCCAACAAACCTGTGGTCAGCAATGGATGTGAGCAAATGGTAATGTAAAAATTACCATACTGGAAAAAGTTGACAGCATGCAGAATATTAATAAAGCTCTTTTCTAACCTGATCATTGCAGCTTATTGAAGAAAATGAATGTCTCAAACAGGAACTAGCCAAAGCCAAAATGGCTCTTGCTGAGGTCCAAATGGAAAAAGATACCCTGCTTCATCGTATAAAGAAGATGAATGTTGATCACCAGTAGGACAGTGTTCTGTTGGTGCAAGGAATCCTCAACAGAACTTCCAAGTGATGGTGGCATCTAAAACACTGTTTGTTAATTGCTGGAAGACACAGTTGGGTTTTTTTGTCACAGACAGTTTTCGCATTATGAATGTTTGTGAACTAGTTACTGTTCCAAAATTATCCTTAAATATTAACTTTTTTCAGCCCATTTTAAACTGAAATGACTTTGGAAAAAAAATCAGTTTATACTGTACTTTATTAATTTACTGAAGAAATATCATATCCTCTACTTTTAATATTATTAAAGGAAATGTTATTTTTAAAATGTTTTCAGAAAACTGCATGGCTCAGCAATGAAAGAGGGTGCCTAGATGCAAAACTGAGGACAGTCTACCATGCCTCATTAACAAACTGTACCTCTGGTAAGAATAAAACACCGTAATATTATCAGAAGGCATCTATAAAGGTGGTTACGTTTGCACTATAATGATTTGGGCTAAATCTTCTAGAACGGTGTAGCTACTCAAAATTCCAGTCCTAAACTGACCCTAAATTCAGTCTACTTTGCCCAGAGAGGATTTTAAGAATAGTCTTCTGGTGCTATAGATAGAATTCCATATGCCCTCTCCATACGCATTCCTAAAATATCACAGTAAATGCTGGAGAATTTAAGAAAGAGGGCACACTCTTGGGCTTTCCTTCTGCATGAAGGTCTGCTACATCTCTACAATTGATGTAATTTAGACATTGTCTTTCTTTTTCCTCTCTCTGTGATGAGGATATAGTCCCGAAATAAGATCCAGCCATTCATGGAAGGTGAGATTTGAGCCATTTTGCATGCGTGTCTGAGCTCTGCACAACTCATCAGACATGCCCAAGGATATGGTCCAGTGTATTTAAATATGTATTGTCAATTCTTGTGAGGAGGGGAGGGGGAATCCTACAGGGATTTATTAATTGTATATTGCTTTTTTTTGATAAAAAAGCTGTAGAGAATAATTTAATTACCCAGTGAAATTGTGAGATTACATGAAATGTAATAATGCAGTTTAAATCATGGGTGATTTGTATAAATTGAACAATAATTTTCAGATAAAAACTGGTACAGATGAATAAATAAAAAAGCACAGCAGTGTAAAATAGAGAATATCAGAGTGTGCTTCTAAACAATTTAGGAAACAAAATGCAAAAACATACATGCCTGTAAGAGGCTGGTTTTGCTAGAAGTAAAAATGACTGAATAATAGAACTATGACCTTGAATCTGACAGTTGAATAGCTTTTAATTGCTACCACAATTATTTCTGCTCCATGGGATGTTTGAGGGAATTTTTATTTGTAGATATGCAGACAAATCTCAAAAAGTATTTAGTATCCTGTGGTTTGACTTTGCATATTCAGGCTGTCAAAATAGTTTTAATTAAAACGGTTTTCATTAAAACATTTTGGAGGACACGTAATTTACACTGCTGAAAATAGTTATTGAAAGTATGGAGATTTCAATCAGGAACTCTGTGGAAGAACTGGTTCAGGAACTATTTTAAAGCCTGCCTCATGAAACCCTAGTTGAAACTCCCTTGAATGCCCATGGAAATTTTTATCTTACTATTCTGAACAAGATGAAAAAGCATACACACAACTGTTTCAAATAGAGAAACTGAATATATTTCAAAAGGTATTTAAGACAATACAGTATTAAGTATGGATGTATTTCACACGTACATCGTGTCAGATTCATGGGAGGATTTCTTCTCACCTGGTTGGTACTATTAAAATCAGTAATTCTTACTTAGTTTATCCCTGCCAAGACCTAGTTAGAATTTTCTGAAGAAAGGAATGTATAGGGTGCTTAGTAGCATGTTGCTGGAATAATATGTTGATAATTGTTTAATTTTTAAAAAGAAATAAACAGCAATATTAAATGCCTGTCCTTTTTACTGCACAAGCTAATCCTGCTTCTTTTGATAAAAACAAACAAACAAAACAAAACCAAAAACCAACAAACACAAACCAAACGCAAGGCAAGAAACCAAACTGTTCTTCTCACTACAGATGTTGAAATTCAGGGTATTGCTTTCTTGCACTTCATTATAACTGAATACATTTCCATTTCATGGCAGTCTGGAAGTAATTGAGCATTGAGAGAAGAAGAGATGGGTGTCCTTGGTTTTTGACTTGGCACTATCAAGACTGATAGCACTGTGTCACTCTGAAATTAGTTGTGTTGAAAACACAAAGAAAGAGTTCGTTTATTAATGTCTAAAAGTACAAAGTTAAACTAAGCCTTAATAGGTTATGCTAAAAATAGCAATTAAAGGTCTCAGACTAAATAAAAGGACTTAGTTCATTCTCAGGATCCTGCTAGCATTCATAACCTCCTTAAATCCTAGATATGTAACATGTACCATTAGTAGAGCCCTTGAATGAATCACCATTTTTATTCTGCAAAGAGCCAAACAGTACAGTTTGGAAAACTTTAATGTATTCAGAAAAATGACTCCAGAAGTCTTACAGGCAAACTGGTACCAAGTTTTATTTTACATCTTCTGTGGAAATTTATAATGGTCTACAGATCAGCTTAACGCTCCTTCAGCTTGTTTAGAAATAGTGTTTTATTGTCTATTAGAGTTTTTAAGTTAGCTCACTTTGAAGAGGTTGTGTCCTTTCCTGAGCTAGGTCATTGAATCATTCTGGGATGCTCTGTTCCAGTTCTCACGGTAGTTCTAACATTGGTTATTTTTTATTATAGATTTTTCAATCAAAATTATGTTGCCTTGCAGAATTACTTATAAAAGGCCTGTTGGAGATGCAGCTTTATAAAGATCATGTCTGTTCTCTCATGTCCCTTCTCCAGCTTTATCACAGTAGCTATTCCGGTCCCTGGATTAAACCCACTGTGGCTGCTGGCACAGGGGACCATGGTACAGGCTGGAAGGGAAGGGCTTTTATTTATTTTTTTTTCTCTGCTTAAGTCCATTATTTGATTAGCCATGGCTGTTTGTACACTGCCTCCCTTAGGAGTTGATTTGCAGTCTTTAAAAAGGGATCATAATTGATTTCTGAAGGATAATTGCTAGCTACAGCACAGTTCCTGAGTCTGACATGATACTGCCTACCTTTATTCACGATAAATTTGTAATAAATATAAGGGGAATGTGATAATAAAGGTAAAGACATTATCAAGCATCTACTATTCAAGGAGGACAAAACGTGCAAATACATCATAGAAGCAAAATCCTTACAGTGACCAGATTTCAGGTAAGTAACAACAGAGAAAATGGTTTCTATATAAAAACTGTGCTTGTATTTGTCTTATTCTTAAACAACTCATCACAAAATGCTCGAAGTAGATTTTCAGCTTACCACTGCTATCTGCAACTTTTAGAGAGTACTTCACATCTTGATCCAGGTGGTGTAAAAATCAGTGTCTTTTTAGCTGTTGCAGGAAGAGCAAGTGACCTTGCTAATATGTTCAGTAGCAATAAAGCTGTGTGTACTTGCTGCGAAATCCACAAACTCATCCCTTCTCGTAGGGAAATTTGGTTTTCTCTTCGCTCTTTCTGTCTTCTCAATAATAGCCCCGTGAGTTCTGCCTCAGTAAACCTTCCTGTCATTGTGAACTTGGTAGCAGGCTTTGTGGGGCTGAAGCACATCTCCAACGTGTTGATGCAAACATGTGGCTTCCAGTGGTGCAGGCAATCTTGCACAAAGCTGGGATCTGTTCAGCTTTGGGGTAGTGTACCTCCCGATCTTGTATTACTTATTAACAGTATGGAAACTGAACAGCACGAGCAGCACAAAGATCGTATTAATTAGTATTAAGGGATGCAAAAAACATATAGTGAAAGGCTAGGAATAGTGTGGGGAGCAGAATGCATGAAGTGGTTGAAGCACTTCTAGGTTAGAGTACGTTTGAAACCACCGTGATTTGATTTAAGTCAGATAATTGGTAGATATGCAGAAATGAGCATTTCAGAAGAGGCACTCTGAACCAGTTAGCTTTGAAATAAAGAATAAGCCTCCAACCAGGTTATCTGTAGAACAAATCTGGATGTCTTAACATTGCCTGCAAACCTCCATATGCCATTACCACAAAGATGCAGTCGTCATGAATACTTACATCACAACGTAATTATATTGTTCTGGTTACTTTTGGGGTTTTTGAGAACTGGGAAATACTTTTCCACTGAGAAATATCAGGTGGAAGTTTATTCTGATTAGTCTTTCACTGATAAGAAAACCAGTGCTTAACCAATTCTCTGAATGATGAATTTTTCACTCATTTTAAAACACCAAGAAAAGAGGGTGAGCGAGACTCTCGCCACCTGGCCACCACTAGATGGCAGTCTGAGAAGTCACTTGTGGCTTCTTTTCCCCGGGGGCTCCACTGGCCTTGTTTCTTGCCATGAGAGGTCTCATTAAACTAGCAAAAGCCAGGATACAATTTGAAGTTTTTATAAACTTTTGATGATTAATTTCAGAACATGATTTAAAATCAGGCTTTCTAAACTTTTAATTTAGATCGCTTATCTTTGTTTCTACTGCTTTCTTTCTGGCATATTAATGTCTTGCTCTATAGATAAATTTTATGAACTGCCTGAATGTTGTAACAAAGACTTTCTTCCCCCTTTTAGGTTTCATTTCTAAAAAAATTTTTGTACATACTGTCTCTTTTATTGTAAAATGCTTATCATATTTGTAGAGCAGCATTACCTCTTAAAAAGTTTAGGAAATTTCTCAATTTTTTGTATCGCTGCAGACACGAACAACTCCACCTTGATAGAAACAGTTTATTTGCTACTCATTTTTAATAAAAGGGCCATATAGAGAGTTTTCCTGTTTATTTGGAAATAACCAAATGCAATTCTTTTCAAATACTGACCTTGCCCAGCTTCACCAGATGGAAATGTAACAAAGATAGTTTATATTACACTATAGTGTGTGATAAGTGATCTGCAGTCATTTCTTTTTATATTCTTTTTGGCTTTTCAAAAACTTACAGGCAGAATGACTAAGCAGAGAGAAAAGCAATCTATATAAAATCTACTGTAGGAAAGGGAAGCTTTATTTTGTCAAAGAGAAAATAGCATAGCAAGTATGTTCCTTTTAATTCCTCTGGAATTAAACCACATCTTCATGTGGTTTATTCCTTCCAATTATTTTAAAGTTATATTCTAATAAGAGACTGTAATTCAGGCTAGGTATGGTGGAGAGTTTCTAAGGTGTTGTCCTACACCTTAAATCCTACACATCCTAGAATATGTTGCAGAATTTCACGATATATTGGATACCAACGCAATTGCAGATGCTTACCTGAATTTGGTGTAGAAATGAGGCTTCTCTGGTCAAAAACAGCAGGAAGAATCCTGAAAAATCATTTGCTTCTAAAACCTGATTCAATGTTTCAGCATGCTGTAATACATGTTCACAAAACCCCCCATGACTACAGACTTCCTGAGTAGTTGAAAATATTTATATTTATTACAAAATGTATCTCTCCTGGACAACTGCAAATTAAGTTTCCAGCTCATTTTCATCTGAAGATATAAGCAGGAGTGGTCATGACCTGGATGTTAAGGCTCTTAAACCTTCCTTTGCAATTATCAGAGGCATTTTTAGCTTATGCAAAATGAAAGTATTCCTTCAAGTCATAATTTCAGGATTTTAAAAGACTCCTTGAAATGGGACTTGACAACATTTTTCAACAGGCAAAGACAACATAGAGTTAATCTCTTTTGCTTTTCCATTATGTGAAACAGATCTCTGATTTAGCTACTCTAAATGAAATAAGTGTAGGAAAAAATACACTACAATTAATTCTGGGCACCTTATCCACAAAAAGTTGTTCCTATCTGTCTGAATCGTTGTCATTGTGGGTGCCTTTAAATCTACAGCTGCTGGAGTCAAAAGCAAGATTTTTACGCAGCAGCAATTAGTGATTTGGGGTTTTTTTCTTATCCCTTCTGCTGAAAGAAAGATGTACATGGAGCAACTTCATACATTATGAAGTAGCTGGCTACTAACTGACAGACTGCTGTAGCTGGACGAACTTCTTGAAGAGCACAAAGCTCTGAGATAAGTAGATGTAGAGCAGTGGTTGATCTCGGTCAGTACTGGTGTTCTGAACCAGACCAGCCTCTTCTGCTCCTAGCTCAGGAATGAGCTGAGCATGTGCCTTAGGCCCCACCTTTTATTGGCCCCCTAATGCTGCTCATTTGCAGCTGGGGCCAGCCCTGACTGGGCACAGGTGGGCTGAGCAGAAGCTCGTGCTCATTGCCTGGCAATTGGTGGATTGCTGGCACCTTGGCACCTGTTTCCTACAGACTGCCATTTTAGTATCACTGATATTTAGTATCATTTCCCACTTTGCTGATGTCCCTTCACTTTAAGGACACCTGGAAAGTGCTTATGCCAACCAGGAGACTGAGTGCAGTCTCACTCGTGGTACCATTCCTGAGATCTGTTGGAAATGGGCCTGCCAGAAGAATTTGAATCTGAAGGGCTGGAGATGAAGCTACTGGACACATGTATGCACCACATATATTAAATCAGAGATGTTAGGAAAGGTACCAAGAGATGAAAAATAACTAAAAAGATTATTTAATGTAGAAAAAATCCCACTTGAAACAAGCAAAATTGACTCGACTTCTCCAGCGAATCTGTCTCTGGATCAGCTCCGTAAGTGTCATGGATATGGTGGCATTCCTGTAATTCTCTCTGCTTCCTTTGCTGCTAGTGTAGGTCAATATTCTATTGTGTTCTTAAAACATTTATGTTACATTTAATAATTTTTGTGGATATTTCTGACTCTAAGATCTCAGCTTTAACTTGGCTGCTGAATTAAAATTGGCTTTTTTGCCTGGGGACACTAGTCATCTTCAGATTCATAACAAATGTAAATCAAATTAATTGGCTGGTTTAGCTACAGATTTTACCAATTATTATTTTGACCAAAATCTATTTTATTGTCTGAAGGCTTAAAATGAGTTGTCACATTAGCAAAAAAATTACTCATGCTAATATTTTCCTCTGTAATCCAGTTATACAAGAGATAAATGAGATTTAGAAATTCACTGTGTAACCATGTCCTCTGACACAAAAAAAGCACTAACTTTCTTCCCTAGGCAGTAGAGGAGTAACTTTCAAATTTTAATAAACACTCTATTATGCTATTTTGTGGGGCTTGGAGAAGTATTTAAGAATGGAGAAACTTTTTACTGTTAGCCTAACTGAATGAAATATGTCAGGGGCCCTACCTGATTTTGTTCTTGGAGCAAAATACAAGCTTCATAAAATCACTGACAATTCATAAAATTCTGACAAACTTAGTAGTGATTGCTCCTCTCCACAGACATCAGAAGCACCCTTACCATGAGAATCACCACGTGGTTTTATATATGCACTGTACAAAAACAGAGTAAGCAATAGTCTGTGTATTTAAATTTACATATGAAGACCATATTAAACTTCACCCTTGCAGCAGGCAGTAACCTGAGTCAAGAGAGAGGAGCAAGACGATGAGCAAAGCTTACAGACCTCTTGCTCGTGCTGTCTAACTACTGTCAGTGTGTGCACACAGGTAGCAGTCTCCAGGCTAAGAGGTAATTTATCACAAGAGCACACGCAATCAAGTGTAACTTAAAGGAACCCTAAGTCTATTCTAAATTAAAATGTTTGAGTTTAAAAATACATAAATGCGGTTTAAGCCTGTCCCCTGACAATTCTGTTGTGTTTCCCTAGTTCTTGTTTAGGAAAAAATAATGGATAGTGAGTTTATATTTACCTTTTCCATACCACATACGATTTTATACGCTTTTCTTATAACTCCCTATGGCTAATATTTTTTTTTTTTTAAAAGCTGAAGCCTTTAAAAGGCCAAGTCTATTTAGGGTATATGAAGGCTATACTATATATCTGATAATATCTCTTCTCCTTTACTGTATCTTGCTTGGTTCTGATGTAATCTTTTTAA
>JAAWXA010000004.1:4726272-4787844 GCA_038090715.1 Florisuga fusca | reverse complement strand
TGCAATTGCAGATACTTACCTGAATTTGGTGTAGAGATGAGGCTTCTCTGGTCAAAAACAGCAGGAAGAATCCTGAAAAATCATTTGCTTCTAAAACCTGATTCAATGTTTCAGCATGCTGTAATACATGTTCACAAAACCCCCCCATGACTACAGACTTCCTGAGTAGTTGAAAATATTTATATTTATTACAAAATGTATCTCTCCTGGACAACTGCAAATTAAGTTTCCAGCTCATTTTCATCTGAAGATATAAGCAGGAGTGGTCATGACCTGGATGTTAAGGCTCTTAAACCTTCCTTTGCAATTATCAGAGGCATTTTTAGCTTATGCAAAAGGAAAGTATTCCTTCAAGTCATAATTTCAGGATTTTAAAAGACTCCTTAAAATGGGACTTGACAACATTTTCAACAGGCAAAGACAACATAGAGTTAATCTCTTTTGCTTTTCCATTATGTGAAACAGATCTCTGATTTAGCTACTATAAATGAAATAAGTGTAGGAAAAAATACACTACAATTAATTCTGGGCACCTTATCCACAACAAGTTGTTCCTATCTGTCTGAATAGTTGTCATTGTGGGTGCCTTTAAATCTAGAGCTGCTGGAGTCAAAAGCAAGATTTTTACGCAGCAGCAATTAGTGACCTGGGGTTTTTTTCTTATCCCTTCTGCTGAAAGAAAGATGTACATGGAGCAACTTCATACATTATGAAGTAGCTGGCTACTAACTGACAGACTGCCACTTTAGTATCACTGATATTTAGTATCATTTCCCACTTTGCTGATGTCCCTTCACTTTAAGGACACCTGGAAAGTGCTTATGCCAACCAGGAGACTGAGTGCAGTCTCACTCGTGGTACCATTCCTGAGATCTGTTGGAAATGGGCCTGCCAGAAGAATTTGAATCTGAAGGGCTGGAGATGAAGCTACTGGCTGAAGTTACCTGAAGCCTCAGATACTTTAAAAAAAAGAATGAGGCAGAGCTGTAACTCAAACATTTCCTAAACATGATGTACATTTTCACTACAACCATGCCAACAGAGTAATCTTTCCTGTGAGAAGTGTGTAGTGATATTAAAGACAAGATGGAAGTAAAACATAGTATTTTTATGAAACTAAGCCTAAAAATTGTGGCAGGAGAAAAATGCACAATAAATGAAGCCATGCTGAATGATAGTCAAATGGTATGAGTATTTAGATACCATTAACACATGTATGCACCACAGATATTAAATCAGAGATGTTAGGAAATGTACCAAGAGATGAAAAATAACTAAAAAGATTATTTAATGTAGAAAAAATCCCACTTGAAACAAGCAAAATTGACTTGGCTTCTCCAGCGAATCTGTCTCTGGATCAGCTCCATAAGTGTCATGGATATGGTGGCATTCCTGTAATTCTCTCTGCTTCCTTTGCTGCTGGTGTAGGTCAATATACTATTGTGTTCTTAAAACATTTATGTTACATTTAATAATTTTTGTGAATATTTCTGACTCTAAGATCTCAGCTTTAACTTGGCTGCTGAATTAAAATTGGCTTTTTTGCCTGGGGACACTAGTCATCTTCAGATTCATAACAAATGTAAATCAAATTAATTGGCTGGTTTAGCTACAGATTTTACCAATTATTATTTTGACCAAAATCTATTTTATTGTCTGAAGGCTTAAAATGAGTTGTCACATTAGCAAAAAAATTACTCATGCTAATATTTTCCTCTGTAATCCAGTTATACAAGAGATAAATGAGATTTAGAAATTCACTGTGTAACCATGTCCTCTGACACAAAAAAAGCACTAACTTTCTTCCCTAGGCAGTAGAGGAGTAACTTTCAAATTTTAATAAACACTCTATTATGCTATTTTGTGGGGCTTGGAGAAGTATTTAAGAATGGAGAAACTTTTTACTGTTAGCCTAACTGAATGAAATATGTCAGGGGCCCTACCTGATTTTGTTCTTGGAGCAAAATACAAGCTTCATAAAATCACTGACAATTCATAAAATTCTGACAAACTTAGTAGTGATTGCTCCTCTCCACAGACATCAGAAGCACCCTTACCATGAGAATCACCACGTGGTTTTATATATGCACTGTACAAAAACAGAGTAAGCAATAGTCTGTGTATTTAAATTTACATATGAAGACCATATTAAACTTCACCCTTGCAGCAGGCAGTAACCTGAGTCAAGAGAGAGGAGCAAGACGATGAGCAAAGCTTACAGACCTCTTGCTCGTGCTGTCTAACTACTGTCAGTGTGTGCACACAGGTAGCAGTCTCCAGGCTAAGAGGTAATTTATCACAAGAGCACACGCAATCAAGTGTAACTTAAAGGAACCCTAAGTCTATTCTAAATTAAAATGTTTGAGTTTAAAAATACATAAATGCGGTTTAAGCCTGTCCCCTGACAATTCTGTTGTGTTTCCCTAGTTCTTGTTTAGGAAAAAATAATGGATAGTGAGTTTATATTTACCTTTTCCATACCACATACGATTTTATACGCTTTTCTTATAACTCCCTATGGCTAATATTTTTTTTTTTTTAAAAGCTGAAGCCTTTAAAAGGCCAAGTCTATTTAGGGTATATGAAGGCTATACTATATATCTGATAATATCTCTTCTCCTTTACTGTATCTTGCTTGGTTCTGATGTAATCTTTTTAAGACAGGGCATACACACTGTCTTATACACTGACATGATGATGTTCATTTCCTTTCCTACTAATCTCCAATGATTTTATTTGCCATGTTGAATACCATATAGCATTAAACAGACAATTTCCTAGAAATATCCCCAAAACTTTGAGATTACAGAGATGTAACTGCAGTTTTGGAACTGTAAAAGGTAAGTCCAGAATCTCCCTCCTGTGTTACAACAGAGAATTATTGCTGTCTTTCATCAATTTTGACTTCCACCTTTTACTTTACTAGACCAATGCCATGAGGTACTCTTTCATACTTTA
Source organism: Florisuga fusca (assembly GCA_038090715.1). Lineage (NCBI taxonomy): Eukaryota > Metazoa > Chordata > Aves > Apodiformes > Trochilidae > Florisuga > Florisuga fusca. The sequence goes on along the minus strand of JAAWXA010000004.1, from coordinate 4,784,886 downwards.
AGTTCAAGCTGTTCCAAACCCTATTGTTTTGCTAGCAAACTTTGTTACTTCTCTTTATATTCTCTTCAGGCTGTCTTTATGCATTTAGTGGACAGTGCAGGTCCTATGATAGACCTCTACACAGCTGACCAGACAACCTCTCAGCATTGTGAAAACCAATGATTCTTCTATTTTATTTTCCCTCCTTTAACCAATTGTCCATTCACAAGAGAATCATCCCTCTTTCTCGATAACAGTTCAGTTCCTCTAAAAGTATTCATATGGGCCCAGTCGAAAGCTTTTTGAAAGCTAAATGCAATCTATTGATTGAATTGTCATTTTCTGTATGCTCTTCGACTCCTTCAGAGAATTCTAATAGATACACGAGACTGGACTTGCTTCTCCAAAAGCTGTACTGAGCCAGATGTCTTATCAATTTGCCAGGCAAATAAATCACTCAGTAGTTCTCCAAATCCCCTTTCAAGACCCTTAGAAGTTATTAGCATCACATTTGCTACCTTCCACTCATCTAGTACCGAGGCCATTTGAAACAGTAGCTCACAACTCACCATTTTAATGTCATGAGTGATAGATTTCAGGTTCTATCAGACTCTCTGGGGAATTTAATCTGGTACAGGTAAGTTGTTGTTACTTGTTTCAAAGAAGCTTTTCTTATGGAATTGTAGTTTGACTCTACCCCTTAGAGCTGACCTGTAAAGAAAGGACCTGGTTGTTGAAATGACAACCACTTTTTCACCACAAATAGTTACATTCACTCAAAAAGAACTGTTCAGACCCAAGAAATGAGTGCAAAGTTAGCTAGTTGCATCATTTGTGTTAAGAGTAACTATCAAAATTAAAAATTGCAAACATTTGGTAAATTACAGCTGGTAAGAGAATTGCTGAAATATTGGTATTCATTGCGTATTTCACAGCATTATATCCATTTGGGTTTTTTTGAGAAAAAAACCAAAACCAAAACGGTGCTGTATCTGTTTGCTTCCATGTTAGTTCATGCTGCAATGTTAATCATAAATTTCGTCATTCTATTACTCCTAATCATATCAGCCTCCTACTGCCCATCTCTCAGGCAGATTTATACCTCTTAAATACATATAGACAGTTCTGAGCCTTCCCAGATCGCTACCTAAATATATTCTCTTTTCTTCTGTGTGCATGACTCCTTTCCAGTAACCACTCTCTCTTTTGGACCCAATGAGTTTTGAAGCTGTGTGTTGCAGAGCAGCAGAGTTGGTTCTGCCTTCCTGGTCATCCCATTGTGCATCCACAAACATAAACATACCCGAAGGATGTATGATGTGTGTGTGCTTTCTCAACTGTTTCTGTCAGTCCTGAGGGGTGATTTATCACTATATATTCCTGTATAATAGTTGATACTGGTAAAGAGACAAACAGAACAAAACCACTAGCAGAATTCCTCTAGCTGTGTTATCTCCTTAAGAGTGCACCAGTTCCCCTGTGGTGGCATTCCTGTGTCCAAGAGCCAAGGGTAATATTTGTGCACAATTTTCATAGCTGTCTGTACTTGCAGCCCCTCATCACTAGCTCGTGAATCACTAGCTGAGATTTCTCTATGATCCTTCTTTCAGGCAGTCAAAATCTGATGTGTAGGCAACGTTGCACCTATCTTAAAGGGAAGACAAGAAGGGGAAAATATTCAGAGGTTACAATATATCAAAGGTAGAAAAGTTATTTCTTATTGCAACAAGCCGTGCATTGAGCAGTGCAGGCAAAGCTTTAATATTTTATTGTATCTGTCAGCACACACTGGCTTTGGGCAGCTAATCAGCATGCAGCTCTTCCCAACTTCTATTCACATTTGATTCTGCATTTCTCTCCAATGCATGAAAAATAGTCTTAAGCATATTTTGATAGCAAACTGATGTAAACCTATGGCAGAGCAGAAGGACTGGATGAATAATTATACTGCTAATCCCACCAGCTGTCACACAAGAAATACATATAAGAAATGTATATATATACCAGTTAATCTAAGATCTGCCTATCAGAGTAAAATTGCAATTACACTAGAAATGGCACAGCAGACAGAACTCACTTGCTGTCAGTACTGCCCCATCACTGTTTTCTGGAGGCTCAGCTCCCCAGCAGAGACACAACCTGCAGCCTCCATGCACTCCCCCCTTTCAAGCACTGGGACATTACAGCCCCTTGGGGAATGCACTGCCCTTTCCATGGCACGTTCTGATGCTTCTGCAGGTCAGTGTCTGGGTGACAGACCAAAAGTTTAATTTCTTGCTCTTCTTCAGACTGTTTGGAGCCCCATGAGAATGATGCAGGGGGGCCAGTCAGTGCACGTGCTGAGACAGCACCTTGTGCCTGTGCAATATTACTAGGGGACCATTTCTTTGCATGTATTTTCCATTAGAAATCTGCACCATGATAACATGCCTGAAAGCAAGTAAATGCTTACAGCAAATGTGATCTAGGCAGGACTGTACAGTCAGAGATAGGATTGTTTGGAATAAGTCATCAAAAATGGGTTTTCCTTACCATTATTATTTCAGATTCCACATAAACTGACCAGTGCAAGCATTCAGTGTGCTCTTTTGAAACCACAGCATTCTTAATGTTTTTATGCTCCCCTTGAGTTTAGTATCTTCAGTTTCTATCATTTTCTTTTACAGTGGAGAAGGATGTCAGTCCTTTTGCATATTTCAGTGGCAAGAGCTAAAGTAAGCAGCTTGTGGAGCATTATGGTGTGTCCCAGTTACCTGAACTGGGGGCCTCTTCCCTGTGTCCAGCTACCTTCTGAGCAAATCACTGAGGAAGGCCTTCAGAGGAAGGGAGACGTGCACCTGGGTTTCACCTTGACAGAACCCAGGACATGCTGGGCATTCATATCTGGCTCAGATGTGCTCCTGGGACCTTCACTTTGGGCTTAGCCTCTGAGCCTGAGGTATCTCGTAGGTGAGCAGTGAAAACACAAAGCTACCCATGGTTGTCTGAAGTTCACTGTGTCTTTTTTACACGATGTATACACCAGAAAGAGCAAAAGACAATATCAAGCCCGAAAAAAACTGTTGCCAACTAGATGCACAAGAAGTAGCACTTTCTCTTGGGCACTTTGAAGCCTTTGTTCCTGACTTACCACGGGTGTACAAAAAAAGAATTATGAGGCTGATTTAATGCTAATTTAATTTCTACTGCCAAACTGATCTGATGGTTTACTCTAGTATTTTGAGCTCCCTCTTAAGAGTATCCCTCAGAATTTGTAATATGATTTGTAAAGCTTCTTTATATCTTTACATGAGGGAACTGATAATAGCCTGCCCTAAAATATGTTATTGTTTGCTATTTTACACAACTATTTTTAATATCAGAGGTTTGGTTTTTGTTTTTTTTTTTCAATACTTGCAACTCAATTTTTCATATCCCTTCTGTGCTCCTGCTTGAAAATAGAAAGGGGAAACTCACAGAACATCAGAAACCACCCATTTAATTTGTCTCTATGTATGGGAGTCTGCAGGAGGAAGAAATTCAGAAGTTGTCACCCTGAAATGAGAACAAAACCAAGTGATAGCTGCTGTGTAAAAACATTGAGAGTCCCTGTTTATTACAGTCAATCCCAGTCCTTTCAAATTCAAAACCAGTTAAAAAATCTCTAGGTAGGCTAACTTCTTTCTCTGGTGTTTTAGAAAATAGAAGAAAACAGAAGTTAAGGCATATGTTGTGTTAAGAGGAATTTCGAGATTGAAGGTGTGATGCCACTTAGACACTGACAGCTGCAGTGGTCATAACTTAAAATGTCTTCACAAATACTAAAATCACAGAATCAAAATTCTGTTGTGGTATGGAACAGCATGGCTCAAAAAGCATACAGTGTTTTGAAAGATCTCTTTGCTGTTTTACCAATTATTTTTCTCATCTGTAACTGCTGCAAATTATAAAGCTGTTTCTACTTGCTATGCCTAGTTAACATATTTATCATACTTACAATTTTTAGCATTCCAGTGTCGCCCTGATAGTACCAGGAAAAAAGAACATGGGACATTTAAAAACACAAAAGAATCCACCTGATCTATCAGGTTTCACCATTTATCTTCAACAGACCAATCCATGTTCTGAATTCTTCACTTCAGCAGCCCTCAGAATTTATCCATATTTAACCTTTCCAGTAAATGGTGCTGCTTAAATTCCTTTGCACTTTTCAAGCTGATAGAATAACTGTTTTCTATTTGCTAATGAAACTAAATCCTCTGTTTGGCCTTTTCAGTTTTCTGGGGCACTAGGCTGATGGGTTTACTGGGGTACGTTTTGAGCCTTGCTACATTCAGAAAATTTTCATGAATTTGCTGGCTACTGCATGCATCTAATCCATTGATATTTCTACCCTGATTCTCCATGGTGTTCTGCAACACCTTTCTGGATGATCTTTTCAATTAGAGCATAGACTTGAGGTTTTATTTTCCCAAGAATTATGTAACATTTATACTGAGTCATATTTGCCATCTGCGGATCCAAACCACATAAACAATCCATACTCTTAAAAAACCCGAGTTTTCCTTAGTATCTGCTTCTAATCTGATTTTTTTTTTTAAATGCCAACTTTATGTGCATATCCCTGCCTTATGATTAGCTCTTCACAGAATCCTGGCACCTCTTCAGAGGCTCTCAGCAAACCTGAAGAAATGTATTCATGCAGAGCACGCAGAAGACACATGCAAGAAGGTGTTGATCAGGCGATGCATGTGATCGCATACAAAATCAGATGCAAGGCATAAATAAAGGGAGGTTATGGCTCCATCAAGAAGTTTCAGAATCAAGGGGTATTCTTGGTTTCAGGTTAATGTCTTTGGAATTAGATAATGCTCAAGTGGCTGGTAACAAGACACAAGTTTTGACTCTAGCTTTAAATTACTGTTTTTCACTGTAACTCTGCTGGGACTAAGGACTTAACATGTAAATCCTAATTCATGTGATTATACAATTTATTTAAACTATAACGAAACACTTGTGATCACAGAATCAGACCACAAAACTGCTATTTATATCAGACTCTTTCAATCAGAAAGGCCATGGATAAGAGTCTCTCCACCTCATAATTTTATGCAAGTAGTCAATTCTGTCTCCTGTTGACAGCATTGGAGAATCGTTTCACATCCTGAAAAGGCCAAACTATGTAAATAGCATTTTCTATCAAAAACAGATACTGTTTTGTTGATGTGGACAACTATATTGGAACAACAGATCTCTATGATGATTTTTCCTCTGTAGGAGAAAATTGGACCCAGAAAGAAGTTTCTATTGATTTTTAAAAGATTAAAACTGTTTAATTACTTAACAACAACAACAACAAAAAAAAATTAAAAATACCCCCACTTGTAAAACTGTTCCTGACAGAGTCTAAACCAAATCATTTGTGAAATCAACGCAGATCTTTCCATTGACTTAAGTGTATCACAGGTCTGGAGTAATTAACACTCTCTCTGAATACATAACAGTAAAATCCTGCCTACCACAATGTTAATTTGCCATTGCTGTGCTTTACACCTCATGAGCACGGTTCAAGGCAGAATGCTGATCTCAGCGGGGGAACAGTAAGGGGTCTTGACTGCTTTGCCTGTTGCACCTACGATTTCACCAACACAAATTACTGAAGTAACACAGGAACGTGGGGCTGTAATTTGGCTTCTCATGTACGCACAGTGTCAAATGGTGCATGACAGCAGGATGCATCCATGAGCTGCCTGGCACCGAGTATTTTCAACATAGCTTGGAAGCACTTGAAAACCGTGAGGAATGATGAATTCTGCCGCTTGGAAAAGTCATGCAATTCAAAGAGTCACACAGTTATTTGTTTGAAACCTGTGGCACGACCAGGAGTACCCGGGCAAGGCACGAATGGATCTGACACCAAAGAGTTATACCCCTCATCCTTTAAAACATTCAAAAGCCACGACCCTGGCGTGTGATGGAGGGGAACAGCCCTGCCTGCCTGATTCGCCGAGCCAGCAATTCAGTTCTGCTCCTGACCTCAGCAGGGCCCGGATTTTCCTTTTTGTCTGCACCGTTCTGCTGCAGGAAGCAGGCTCCTCTCTGTGCCAGCGTGTCCTCGGGTTGGGGTTAACTCCCCGCCGGGGAGATCTCCTCACGCAGGCACAACGCGGCGGAACCCTCAACCCCACCCGCCGCTAATTCGCCTCCGGGCGCGGATCTCAGCGCCCATCTCCCACCACCCCGCGCCCCCCAGGGACCCGCCCTCCGCGCCCGGCTCCCCCATCCCCTCCGCAGGGCACCGCATCNACTGAGAGAGCGCCAACCGCGTCTCCCCAGCAACGGGCCTGGCAAGTCAGGGCTGCGCCTCCTCCCCAAGTCCCTCCCGCCGCCCTTCTCCCGTCCGCCCGTCCGGGAGGGTCGTTAGCCCCCTCGGCTTTGGCAGGCCACGGGGGGCTTAGGCTGCCCGCTCCCTCCTGCCCCTCATCTTCCGGGCCGGGGCTCCGGGTGTGTGCATGGGAGATGAGGGGGGGGAGGTTCTTTATTGGCCTCGTCCTCCCCCCCCCTCCCCTTCTCTTCCACACTCCACCCAGAAATGATCCAGTGAAACTAGGAGGAGGTGATTCTCCTCCTCCCTCCTGCTGCTGCTCCTGCTGGCCTGGAAGGGACTGCAGGAATCTGTGTTCTGCTGTGGGGAGGGGAGATCGCTCTGTTGAGCGAGGGGCCGCTTTTAGCCCGGGGGTGCAGCCTTCCTAGTGCGCGGCGGGGTGCGCAGGGGGCTGCTTGGTTCCTGACCATGGGGAAGGATCAGGAACTGCTGGAAGCTGCTCGCACAGGCAATGTGGCTCTGGTGGAGAAACTCCTCTCCGGGAGGAAAGGAGGGATCCTGGGCAGTGGATCTGGAGCTATTCCCTTATCCAGCTTACTGAGGTAGGGACATCGTTCCCCATCAGATGCTGGGGATATTAACCTCTTCTTCCCTATCATCATCATCATCGCCCCTCTCATCTTCATTACCATTCCTGCATCCTTCATAGTAACAATAAAACGTTCACTCCTAGCCAAGTGCAAGTGTGCCTGTGTTTAAAGTCATAGGCAGTAATTTTCTTAATACAGTGATACCGAATTTCTTGCCTTCAATGCGTCAGTAGGGTACTTGTTCATTCTGTTACTAGCTGTGGTGCAGAACTTACATTTTTATTGCTGGGCTAATATGCACCATAAATTAATTGCCCTTCCTTTGATATTTCATCTTAAAATCACTACTTTTTGTCGTGGGTGGAAGCATTAATCGCAGACACAGCATTTTCATTGTGGAATTATGTGTAAAAAGCCATAGCTTTACCCCATGCCCTCACCCATAGTTGCTACCCTCACTTGCAGGAGAAATTAGGCATGCTGTAGTAATGAGCCTACAAACAAGAGAAAGAGAATTTTTTTTTTAATTTTTTTTTTTTTTTAAAATCATTGAGGCAGAGGAGGTGTAAAACTTAGAGAGCAGGTTAGGTAGTAGCAGCATTACTTTCAAGGCACCTCGATTTGGTGGAGTGAAACTGGGTTACTGACCATGTTGGGTAAAAGGGCTTAACTTTAGACATTAGTCATATCTTGGGCAATCTACAGCATGGCTTTGATGCTCAGTTTCATCATGCTCTTAAGTAAGTGCATTATCACAAGCATTTATGACATTTTACAGTATTTAAACCAGAGGAGGTCTGCAGCACACAGTCCAGTGTTACTCTTCAGTAATGCACTAGGAATAGCAAAAGAACACTGAGACGCTGTTGACCTAGAACTTGAATTATCTGTTTGTTTTTTTCTTGGTTAGTTGATTTTTTCTTTTTTTTCTGGAAAGAAAGAAAAGGCCTAGAGAAATGGGAATTGCCTAAATGAAAATATGTTTGTGATTCTATTGCCAGCACATCCTCATCAATATATTTATATTGTCTCAATATACACTGTCAGAGAAAACTGAGTGCAACTGCTCAAATTATACCTGTTTATACTCTATTATAAAATGTTGTTATTTTAAAACTGGTTTTAGTGCTATCAGCAGTTCAGATATTAGTGCTTTAACAAAGTTGTATGATGCCCCAGCTAAATGAGTTATTGCACTATTGTTTAATTACAAGCCCAGTGAGCAAAATTCAAACACACACTTGAATTTCTTTTTGTGCTGTATTTGAATAGGCTGCTTAGCAAGGAGTATGCCAGATTATTGGTTTAATTTAAAATATGAGTTATCTTAAAATGTGATAACTTGTTTTTTTTTTTTTTGTAAGTACAGAAGTAGGTTGACTTCAAATGACTAGCCATTTACAATCCAGTTCTACTGCATGACTTGTGTAGGGCTTTCTTCAGGGCTGGTGCCTGTGCTATGTTCTGGCACTGTTACTTTCATGCTGTGTTCTTTATGTCCCGAGGGAGTGTATTTGCTTGTATTTCTTTTCTATTAAACAACAGTGGTTTACTTTGTGTATACAGAACACATTAAGCATGTGTTTTGTATATACAGATGTGTCATGAGAGTCATAGTTTGTTACTCTGAATTGAAGTATTTTAGGTTGTAAACTCAACTGTAGTCTTTCTTTTTTTTTTCTTTCCTCTGGAAGAGCACTTAGCTTAAAAAAAAGTAAACAAAATAAAGCTTGTGCTGCTTTATTTATGATACTTCTTACTAATGTTATACAGAATGTCTATGGCTTCTGTAAATGTAATTTCAAAATTAAAAGTAAAAAATACATTTTAAAATAATTCAATAATGGATTAACGCACAAACATTCACAATCTAATACAGTACTGAACATTATGCTTTTTAGAGAGTATCTTAGGAATGTAACTGGCTTCACCAGGAATGCTCAGAGTAGAAGTGTTGTAGAATGCATTGTAGAAAGTGTTCTCAAGAAAGAATTATATGTTCTAGGTATGTTAACATACCTTTTCCTGGAGAAGTTGCATGATCTAACTGCTGACAGTAATGATGACTTAACTTCATTATGACATGCAAGATTAAGCTTTGATATAACTTGGTATAGAACATATGGAAATAAAAGAAGGTACCGAAAGCGAGTCTTGCTAACATCTTGATCCTGTTCAGGAAACCAGCACTTACCAAAAAGAGCAAAGTTGTAGAAGAGTACAGTAGAAAAGCTTGAATTTGAGGTGATCTGTAGAATTTTTTTTTAACTGAAAACCAATTCACGTAGCTTACTAGTAGAACTATACTAGGGTTTTTTTTTTGTGTGTGTGTATTTTTTTGCATACAGTTTATTAGAATAAAAGCTACTTCTGAAGGTTAAAGAGAAAGCAGCAGAGAAAATGTAAGATTTTTTGCTCAGTTCCAAAAATAGTGCCCCAAAGCTGTACCTGTCCTGTTCTGGTGAGAAGGGTCCATCTTGCTTTTTCATTTTCCTTTAGGCAATGGTCTTCCTAGCATTAGGCTGGAACAAGTCATGCAGCATACAGATGGACTAATACTGTGCTTCTAAGTAGCAGTACACTTTGGCTTTGGATCTCTCCTAAGTGCTAGAGATAACTCAGTTCAGGGGGCTGAACCCTCCCTGTCTTGAAGCCTGTTTTTTTGGTGGACATTGGCTTTGTAGTAATTATGTGCTTTGTGAATGAAATTTAATATTCATGAACAGACAAATGCAGGTTGATGGCTACCTGAACCAAGGAACAACCTACCTGTGCACTGAGTTGTTTTTATAACAGCTTTTTTCTGACTCTCCTTGTATTTTATGGAACTTGGGGAGAAAATAGGGCAAGCTTTTGTATGGTTTTTTAAATAGTTGAACATTGATGTTAATTACACAGTAAATGATCTAATTTTTAAAAGGCTTTAAAAGGTTCAGGAAAACAACACTGTTCCAGAAGGCTATTTAAGCATGCATACAAATACATGAATGAATTCCTGTGAGAATTTAAACACATGCTTAAAGCAGAGTATGTGCAAAGTGCATTAAGATTATATATACTTAATTAAAATGTCATCTGCACAGGGATATCTGTAATAGAAACTATGTAAGACCTCATGCCCTTATTGATCCATCTAAAGCAGTGACAACAAATCTGTTAGACTGTGGGTGGTGCAACTTGCTTCAGCTGAGGAGGAGCACTGCAAGGCTGTGGGTCAGTTTGTGGCCACCTGCTTCAATCGCCATCCTTGACTCTGGAATATAAAGGTTGTGGGTGGGTGTACTGAGGGCGAATCCCTCGGATGCAAAAATTACCATGAGGCACTGCAACATACTGGAGCAAGTATAATCTTCAGTAAACACCTGGCACAGAGCAATGTAATTGCTTAAACCTAGGTTTTTATTGGCATTTTAGATGCCCATGAGTTTCTGAGGCATCTGCCTGGGCTTTAACAAAGATCCATGACCTGTGGGGATACAAGTAAATTCCAGGTGGGATACACTAGGACATGTAAAGCTGTGTTAAGTGTGTGTCTTAAGCCTTCTGTCTCCAACTCAAAACATAAGTGTAAGGCTATGATCTGCTTTACTATGAAGCAAGGATATTTTGAGACACCTCAGAAAACATTCAGAATTTAGAAGACCAAACTAAGTGTAAGGGAAGTTTCTTTCTCTGTTTCTTCTGGTGTTGCACTTCCTGGAAATATCACACATTAGTATATTTATTATGTTTCCCATAAACAAACAAACAAATGTTTTTTTGGTATGTCATATATTGCAATGAGAATTTTCACAGATTTTGAAACTGACTTTGGACTAACTTTTGTATTATTCCAGTGTAAACACAAAAACTTAAGTGTGAAATCCTGCAGTCTCTCTAAGAGAAAGTTTCTAACAAAACCAGTATTTTTAATTTACTTGATTTTATTATCTTTGTATGTATAGAACATGTTTTTATTGACTAAACAGTTTTTATTATTGGATAGAGACAGGCTTAATAGCTTTCAAAGTGTTTTAGGAAAAATAACTTTGAAGGTTGTCGTGTATCACAGAGACATTATCCCATTTTGCCACTTGCAGTCAAGCATGTACCTTTTTTTTCCTACTAAAATTTTGCAACCGAAAGAAAAATTGATAGTTCCTGATAAAATGCTAATTTTTAGTCTTTGTAAACTTTACGTGGTAAAAAGGCTTTGGGTTTTTAGCAAGACTACGGGCCAGAGTATGCATTGATAAGTGGCACAGAGTGTTAGAGGAGGGTGAGTTGCCCCTTCTCGCTCTGTGTTGGCCGCTGCTGTTACACTGCGTGGGAGGGTGGAGGAGCCCGCATGGAGCTGTGTTTTTCCCCTTCTGTCTTTGGCAGACTCTGGCAGGGCATGGCTCCGTTCTTTGCTTATTCTCAGCGCAGCTACACCATGTATAGTCCTGGCCCAAGATATTTCTCCTCTAAAGATTAAGGAACCCAGCAAGCAGATTGTTAGTCTGGGAGTTGCAATCTGTTTCCTCAGCTGTTTCTCAGGGCTCTGTCTTGCTCGCAGCGAAGCCGCAGTTTAGCCTCATCACCTCGGTGCATGCTGAGAACCACATCTACTGCTATGCTTGTGCAGAGCCCTGCAACTCCCTCAGCTTCCTGTGCAAAACCAGATATGGCTTATAGAGCAGAAAGGATTTAAAATATTGAAATAATTCGTGGAGCTTTAATGAAAAGTCTCAACAAAATAGTTTTCACATTATAATGTAAATGACAAGTGGATCACCTTATCAACAAAACCAAAGGCACTAGTTCTGTTTTTCATCACAAATAGTGTTGTTTAAAGTAACAGAAACTTTCTTAGCTTGATTCATAAAGAGATTGTATTATATTAGTAGCAGGTTTCTGGGTTCACGTACTTCTGAGCTTACTTGTATCTGTGTTAGAAGGTATTTATTTCAGAGAACCTGTGCAGATAATAAAATGGCAAGGATTTGTTATGTGTGAGTAAATTGGGCATCCGTTTAGTCTATGTTTATTTCAAGTTTTAGTTATGCTACTTTTAATTAATTAATACATGGAGACTTTATTACTTATGTCCCAAACAGAGACCAGCATTTCCATGTTCCCATGTTACCTTCTTGGTCCTGTTAGAGTAGGAAAGATAAGTCTTTTGAGGACATATTTAACTTTTCTTCCTTTTGTCTTTCAGTATGGAATGCAGAATTAATGATCACTGCAACATTTAATGCTCTTTGATATTAGTGATAGTTGGTTGCTGCCCTTTCAAATGCATGAGCCTCTTAAAACAACCTCAATTTTGTTGTGGTTTTTTTTTTCATCCTTTCTTAGACTTATTTTTTATTATTTCTTATAAATGCTTTCAATCGAGGTTTAGACAAAATTTTATTTATGGAATTCATTGGATTCCTTCAAAAGTTTGAACCATCTACAATATATAGCAATGCATACAGTGTCTGGGACATGTGGTGGAAATCTCATTGCTGGAGGGCAAGGCGATTCACAAAGTTTGTGTAATAATTCTTCCCTAGGAACTCAGTGTGATGCTGTATTCTCAGCTCTGTGCTTCATCTGTATGGATAAACTTCTCAGTTCTCCTTACACCAGATCCTGTTTGTTGAGGATTGTTCAAGTGTGTGTTCTACTAATTTTCTAAAACATCAGACCAAATGAAAAAAGTTACCCTCGAGAGCTGTAGATCTAGTGTAAAATCTACTGAGATCATATTTTTCCATACACAGGATCAAGATACGAGATGTAGCAGTGCTGGTAGGACTGAAGGAATTTATGATGTAGTCAGGAAGACTTTTATGAGAATTTTTACAAGCATGTTAAGGAGAAAGCAAGGGAAAAAAAAAACCAAACCAAAACCAGAAAGTTGAAGTGTCTGTAACTTAGGATTCTTAGTCACTAGATGCCTAGTGTCTAAACCTACAGAGGATCATATAAATGTATTTTGATCACCGTCTTGTTTTCCCTCTTGTGTGACAATGATGATTTTAGTAGTTTGGTAATTCAGTAGAACTAGTGCTGCTTTATACATATTTAGAGTTGATATATGACATGGCTGCTTTTAAGTGGTAGTGTTATAGCAGAACTAAGAGAATGGATAAATGATATAAAATGAAGAATGATGTAATCTGAAAAGTCTGCTATCTTGTGACTTGTCAAGATTGGAAATTCTATGATGAACAAATACAGGTGCTTTTAAGACAAGCATTTTCACAGTCACTGCAGTGATCAAGAACATAATATGTTTCTAAAATTCTACAGGTAGATTCTTTTATTTGACTCAGTTTTTATGGATATTCACAGATGAGCTACTATGGAACTGCTTATAGGCTGACATAGGCACTAGTTTAAACATCCTCTAAACTGCTTTAATTGATGCTATTGGTATATAATCCTTAGGGAACCATATGCAGTTGCACTCCATTTCCTTCAGCAAGCTTAGCCTGCTCTCCTGGGCAGGTGACATGTAGAAGAGTTCTACAGCTGGAGTTCCCTTTTGCCATGTAACATTTCTACCGACCACTTCCAATCGGAGTAGACAGCCTAATTCTTTGTATGTAAGACAATCAGGTAAGGACAATCAGGTGTTGCCACTTACCAGGAGGAAGGTGTGAGCTCCTGTTAAGCCCACCTGTGCCCAACTAGGGCTGGCCCCAGCTGCACATGAGCAGAACTGGGGGACCAACAAAAGGTGGGCTCCCAAAGGCAAGGGGCTGACTCCTGAGCAGTCTAAGGAGGAGGCCGGTTGAGTCCGGAGTGTTAGCACCGAGCTGGGCTGACTGGATGTAAAGGTGATGATGGGAGTGCTGTTTATACACCTTGGCAACAACACCTCCTGGACCTCGAAGCGCTGTGGCCCGAGAAAGGTTCGTCCGCAGCATTTTTATTGCTTCCAACTAAAGTATTTTGACAACTTTTAAAGTTAAATGTGTAAAGCATAAAAAGCAGTGTTAATTCTTGCCTACTGATATGGCATTTTCATGTACATGGGTTCTTTGGGGATGTAGGGAATACATTTTGTTTGAACTTTATAGCCTTTATGGGAAGACTTTTATTACTTTTTAATTACTTTTTCCTGATGCCATTATTTTCAGTGTGTTAAATGTGTATTTTAAAATGAATATAACAGCTCTTCTGTACCTAATTAAACATCTATGAATTTCTAATATTGTACATATATCTAATATAAGAAAGGTTCTCTGAGATTTAATTCCAGTAGCTTGTGCTTTTATTAAAATAATTTGGCACTCTTTCCCATTTATTCTACGTATGTTTTCTAAAGAAAAAAAAAGAAAAGCTAAAAATGGCATCTTGAGTGGAGTTTGGAAAACACCCAGTGGTAACTATGTTTCAGTAAGTGGGCTTGTCTGTGCTGTGTGTCTAAGTTCCTATAGTATCAGAGAACTTACAGAGTAATTCTGGTCACACCAAAGTAGATCTTGAATGAGTTTAGTCCAAAATGAACCAGATCCCAAATTTAAATAGTTTTGTAGGTAAAAATACTGCAGTGAAGAACAGGAGAACAATTCTTATTGAAAGTGTATTAAAGGTATGTGTAGAATATATATTAAAATAGCTAGGTTGAAATAAAGTATGGGTAGGATTTCTCTCCTCCTGATAGGTGATTTGGATGAATTCAGAAGTAGTAGATATTAGTAGACAGCAATAATTATCTGGTCAGTACCTAAGATCTACTGCTTCTGAATAAAATTAGATAATAGATTGTCAAGTTGTAACATAGAATCCTAGATGATTGAAGCTAGAGATATGTGAAAAATATATAAAATGCTTGATGTATCAAAAGAAGTTTGTTAAAAAAAATGTGCCAATTGTGCAATAATGGAATGACAAAAACCTTGGCTGGAGTTGAAACTAGCAAGGAACAAGATGGGAAGAAGTACGTATGTTGACAGCAGAAGAAAATGTGGACCCACTACTCAGTGGGCCTGGAGACCTAGTGACAAAGCACGTGGAAAAGACAGGTAACCTCACTGTCTTTCTTTTTTTTTTTTTTGTGGGGAAGTGTGTTAAGTTTGACTTCACAGGTTCCTGGGTTAATTAGCAAGCTTTGTGTGACAGTGAAACATTACCTGCAGTACAGGGAAGATCAGGGAAACACTTAAAATCAAGGGACCGATGTTACTGTGAGGCCACCATTATCTGTAGAAGGGAAGTCAAGGGTCTGATGATCAGCAAAGGAAAATGTCATGATCATCTCCAAAAAGGTCAAGAGAGAGGTTGTGGGGTCATGAGGCTCATCAGTCTAACCTAGGTCCTAAGGAAAGTTACAAAGCATTTCCTTATGGAAATAATTTTCAGGCACACAAAGGACAAGAACGTGATTTGAGAACAGCCAGAGTGGATTTACTAAGCTCAGATCATTCCTGAACAACCTGAATTGCTTTCTAGTTCTAGATAGCTGCCTCTGTGCACAAGGGGACCACTGTGAATGCTGTTTCACTTTATGTTAGAGCAGTCTCTTTGAGTCAAGGTGGTGAGCTATGGGCTGAATGAGAGGATGGTAAGTTGGGTGGAAGCTTGACTAGACTGCATGGCTCTAAGGGTTGTGATCAACAGTACCAAATCCAACTGCTGGTGTCTGCTAGAGGGTTTCCTCAGGATTCGAGGGCCAGTATTGATTGTAATATATAAAGTCTATGTAGATGATGGCTAACTGGGGAGAAACTGCGATTAGGAGGGACATGAAGCCATTGTGCAGTCCAGCTGGGAGTGAATAGTTGCTCACTCCCCTACAAACTCTTATGCTGGAGTTGGACATTTTTTTGTGTGTTTTTCTTCTTCTGTCATATTAGTCATTACAAAAACATCAATATCACATTTAGTCTTTTAGTTTACATATTAATAACTTCTTTCTTCTGTGAGAATTGTGATTGATGGGTGGATTGTTTCCTAACCCTTCATAACCCAGACAAGGGCTGAAATGGGTTAAGGTGTAAAGTTTCAATGTTGTCACAATGTGAGAAGTGTTTACTTGCTGACTTGTCAGGGTCATTGTTTTCTATTTTGAGATGCCACTATATATGAGTACTGAATCTGTGTGTCTAGGTTATTTTTGCAGATTAAAACACCCAACACATCAATATTAGCATTTTCACCCCAGAATCTTAATTAAGATATTGGTAGAGGTTTCCTAAAAATGTAATTTACACTTATTTTTAGTTTTAAATTTTCTTGAGTAATTATTTATCCACTTCCATATCCTCCTTGTCATCTGTATAGCTAATTTGACACATTATGCTCGTAAGTAATTTGCAATCACACTGCTTCCTGTTTTGTGCACATTTATTGCAGAGCAGTAACTTGCATAACCGAGTGGTCCAATGATCTGCCAGGGATCTTGTCACATAATGTGCACAAGAGATTGTGCACAATGTTTTTGGAGAACCAAATATACCAAAAGTAGAAATAAAGCGTATGGTATACAGTATATAGATATGTTACAAATCTGTTGTTTGCCAGTCTTAATAGTTAATTCTATCCCCTCTATTTTTACTTTTTTATATACTATATAAACTTGATTTCAGAAGGAGACAGGACATAAACAGAAAATGAAAGCTCTAAAAGAAAGTAATAGAAATGTGTTTTGGCTGAGATATGGGTAGAACACAGGTGGAGGGGAGAGACCTGACTATGAGTATTTTGGGAAGCAGACTGTGTAAAAAAAAAAAAAAAAAAAAAAAAAAAAAAAAAAAAAAAAAAAAAGGTGAAAAAGCTGGATTTCTAGAAAAGGTTGGTAAAGGAAATAGGTATAAGAATTGAGACTGGGAATAAGAACTGAGACTGGTTTACCATGAAGGTTAGCAGCAGCGAGGAGTGGGAGAGGCAAATTTAGGAGGCAAGAACAGGACAAAAAGAGTAACATTGTGCAGAATAAAGAGATTGTATATCCATTGAAATAGTTTTCATTCAAGGACTGACGTTTTCATATTTTCTTTCCATGACAAGTATTTGTGATATGCATTTGCAAAGTGTCTTATTTTCTTTAGTGCTAAAATAGATGGGAGTTAATGAAGTCGTTCCATTAAAGGGGAAGAAGTTGTTATGATAGATATAGGGTTCCTAAAAAATTTAGTAATGCTTTGCCAAGGTACTCCATATGGTGAAACTTCAGGAGTTTTAGTTTGCTCTTTTAATTAATGGTGAAAATAAGGCTGCTGGTGGAGTTTTTAGACACTATCCTGTATTCTTTTCTTTTTGGGCTTTTCAGTGGTGTTTGTCACTATCAGTATCTGACTGCTTCACAACATTAATGGGTTTGCTGTCATAGTACTACTGTGACTGAGTAAGGCTGTGAATATCTGCAGTTTGCAGCTGTTAATGGAAGCACAGTTTGACTGTGGTGAGAAGAATCCACTGTCGATGTTTCTAACTGGTGCTTCAAGGATCTCATTTTTCACATTATTAATAGTTAGTGTAAAAACATGGGAATAGCTCTTCTTGGTCAGCATTAAGGTTTGTCTAGCCAAGTGCTCTTCTCCAGTAGTGATTGCTGGGTGGATTTTTTCCTAAATCCTGGGAATTAAGAGGCTGGTCTTAGAATGAATTAGCAAAGCAAGCAAAAAGTAATATTTCCTCTAGTATACTCTCACAGCTTCCAGTGAATGACAGCAGCTTTCCAAGGCACATGTATTGTCTTTGTGTTTAATGGCTCCAGTGAATTTTTCTTCGATGCGTTTGTTCAATTGGTCTTTCGAGCAACACAAACTTTTAGCATTTGTAGCATCTCATATCAAGGGTTTCACATCTTAATAAATCATTATATGAGGGACATTCTCTATAAATTAAGTAGTATTTTTATATATTCAAGTCTGTAAACATTTGGTCAGATATTCAGAGGTTGGTTTCCGGAGACATGGATGGGATCCAGTTCTGTGGTGCAGCATTAAACTGCTGTTTCTCTTCTGAATGTGGTTAATTGATTTAGTAAGTACCAACACACCTTTTAGTACCTTGGGTTTTCAAAAAAGAAAATTGTTCTTGTTCAGTCGTTGCTGTTACAGGAGACAGGCCTTCAGCTGTGCCAAGATCAGCATTCGTTGCACAGGGAAAAATAATATGGAATCATGTAATTATTAAAGCTCATGCATATGTCTAAGCAGGATGATTTAACACCAGTGTTTAAATCCTTGCCTTTGCAACCTAAGTAAATTGGTAGGGGTTCCTTTCCTCGCCACTCATTATGATCTACATCAGGTATGTCTATTATTTAATAAAATACACCGTTCAAAAGGTGAATTTGCTTTGAAGCTATGGAAGCATGTACTTAAACAGTACCCAGCTTAATGCTTTCTTCAGTTCAAGGATTAAGATGGCAAATATTTTGTAGGGTTAGAGTTCCAGATATTTTGTCAAATGATCTGTATGTGTATTTTATACACATCTTCTTCTGCATCTTCTAAGCCAATCTACACCTAATAAGCCAATGCTTAATGAGTTGCCCCTAAAGAATTGTAGTTTATCTTGAGATATTTGCTTTGCCACTCCAAGTGCACAGAATGCCAGAATCTTCATATTAAGATAGAAACATGTTGCACTAGTTTTGAAAATTCTGCAAACTTTTGTTCTTTTAAAAATATATTTAAATATCTTTTAAATAAAGATAACAGTTTAAAACAAGCACATTTTTGCTGAGAGGAAATATCTGGGAATTCATATCATTAAAGGGCTCTCAGCAACAAACCCCAAAAATCTGTTAGATTTCAGAAATACTTCAAAGGCATTAACTTGAGAAAAAAGACACAGTCATGCTGAAATAAGAGCATTTTATTTTCATCCAGTATTTTCCCTTGTTGAGTGTGTCTTATACAATTAGAAGAATTTTTGGCTTGTATTACTCACACTGACTCAAACTAGACCAGTGTCGTCTCCAGTTAGCACTCAGGAATAAGTTTTATTTGGTTGAATTTTAATACTGTTTCTTATAAAGTACTAGATACTCATCTCATGGCTAAAGAAAGTTGAGATGATTTGAGATGTCTGTTTTAACAATGCTACATACACAAACTCTTAATTTTTCTCATGATGAGCACTCTATAATGGAAAAATAGACCTTTCATTGTCAGTTTTCAAACCATACTGGTTGACTTTAAGATATGGTCTCTTCTGTAAGTGCTCCAAAACTGTGAAAGAGAGAAAAATGTAATAGGAGTAACAGCAACAGAGATTTTTTTATGTTTCCAAAGCACAGTTTTTGCCATGAAGTGTATTGTTGCAGCATTTGCTGCTTCTCCTCTTGCTCTAAAGCTTGCTTGGGTTTAACTCTACATGTACTCTGGAAATAAGTTTTGAGGAAAGCAAGTGAGGTGGCTAAGAAACGCATGATTTTTCAACAGCCAAGGGTGCCTACTGCAGTGGACAATTTAGAGAGAATGAATATAATTACAAATAATTATAATACTGGTAAGAGACAAACAGAGCTTTCTTTCCCTTCCCTCAGCATATGGATATTGTTTTCATATGTATATATATTTTTTTTTTTTTCCCCTCCCCTACCTCTTTTTTCCTAGTGTAAATGTTTTTCTTCTTTTCCTTTCTTTCACTGTGACACCCAGCTTAAAAAGGGGGAAGAAGTTAGGAAGAGTCCTGAAGTTCCTTTTGCTGACTTTGAAAAAGACCTTGCTGCAGATACCCCAAGGCCAGGGAGTCCAGTATTAAGAAAAATGAAGATCTAAGTTTAAAAATTAATAGAAACAGGATAGAATCCATGCAGCTCAGAAAGTGAACTGTATCCTGAGCTGCATCAAAAGAAGTATGGTCAGCAGCTCAAGGGAGGTGATCTGTCCCTTCTATTCTGCTCCCACAGGAGAGCACCCCACCTAGAGTACTGTGGCCAGTTCTGGGGCCACAGCATAAGAAGTACATGGAACTTCTGGAGTGAGTCCAGAAGAGAGCCACGAAGACGATCAGGGGGCTGGAGCACCTCTCCTATGAAGACAGACTGAGAGAGTTGGGGTTGTTCAGACTGGAGAAGAGAAAGCTCTGAAGAGAACTTATAGCAGCTTTGCAGTACCCAAGGGAGGCTACAGGAAAGCTGGAGAGGGGCTTTTTACAAGGGCATATAGTGATATGATGAGGGGAATGGTTTTAGGTGAGACACAGTAAATTTGTCAGATATTAGGAAGAAACTCTTTCTTGTGAGGGTGGTGAGACACTGGAACAGGTTGCCCAGGGAAGTTGTGGATGCCTCCTCCATGGAAAAATTCAAGGCCAGGTTGGATGAGGCTTTGAGCAATCTGGCCCAGTGAGAGATGTCCATGCCCATACAGGGTGCAGGAACTTGGTGATCTTTAAGGTCCTGTCAAACCCAAACCATTCTATGATTCTGTGAATTAATTGGGAAACTTGAAAGAAAAAACTCAGTGCTGGGCAAAAGTGACAAGATTTGGGCTACGGGATTGACTTAGGAGCTGGGCATGATAACTTCCTGGTAGAGCAGTAGAGATCCACTTTCAGAACCTTCCTCAAAGACTGCTGTAAACTAAGAAGTAGCAAATTTATTTTTAGAGTGGTAAGAAAATGCAGGCAAGTGGGTTGGATGTTGCTTGGTCTTTGCCCACCAGACCTGTAGCACATGTGAGTGAATCAGTATAACTACTTAGAAAAAGTGCCAAAACCAAATCCACCAGCTCTGATAAAGAGCAGAAGGAAGGAGCTAAGATGCTTTGTGGTATTTCTGTTTAAATGTGTTATTGAGCTTAAAAAAAAAAAAAAAAAGACAGCATGCCTCAGGATTACTCTTTAGAGGATGGAGCCAGGGTGTCTAGACCTCTTTGAAAGGAAATATACTACTCTGGCTAGTCTTCAAATCATAGTAGATAATTACCCAAAACTCTTTTGAAAACATGACTTTCTTAAATGACGCAAGATGTCACCATTTTTGGATAAGATCCCAATAAACTCTAAAGAGGAAATAAGAACAATTATTCCAGAAGGTCGGCTCATAGTACACATCTCTCTCCAAGGTTCATTTAACTTGTGAGATGCTGTGGCATTATCAGTAGTTTCAGCGCCCATCATGCAGCATGCATCATTACAGTCTTATGGGATTCTTGGAAAAGTCCAGGATACAGCTGAGATCTTACTGAGAAGACTCACCCTTTGGGTAAAACTGACAATTCATTGTATTAATGAAAACTATCTTCAGTTATTTTTTGATCTTTGGGGGTTTAGTTTCTCAGCTCCATAGAGTACAATTTATATACCAGATGCACTTCAGGCTGTTGCACTGCCTCAGATAACCCTCCGATGCAGCATATGAAACTCTGCAGAGGTTTGCTTGGTTTTCACTCTAACTAAAAGGCAGATGCTACCTTTCAAAGCAGTTGGATTAACACCCACGTAAGGTGTTATCAGGAACTACTATTAATGAGTACAGGGTTAAGTGTGCAGAGCAAAAAGGGGGCTGTCCTGCCTGGGTTATCACTGCTCAGTGCCTTCTTCTAATCACATGCAATTTTAGTCACACAGCATAACATTCAGATCATCACAGGCAAATGCACTATAGTTCTGATGACAAGTCTCTTTGCCTTTGTAACTCTTACTAGAGTTCCTTATTGTACGTCTAAGCATACAGAACAACAATTGACAATAATTTAAATTATTAAAATATTTATTTTTAATTTAAAGCTACTATTTAAAACATTCTAGGTTCATTTATGAAGAATTATTTTCTTTCTAAAAGTTTTTTTGGTTAAGTTTTGATGGTCGTCATTCAGAGACAATAGCTGGACTTGAAAATGCTGGCAAACATGTAAACACATTGTGAGAAAAGGAAATACTGGCCTGACTTGAACTCCTTATTTGAAATGCAATCTGTCTCTTAATAATTAACTTAGTATTATTGTGCTGAAGTTGGCCCTATGTAATACAGTATCTGATTTTTTCCATCATATTGAAATGATTGTTTGATTTAGCATGGATTTTTTTGTCACTAGGCATATACTCTGAGTAGTAATTACTCTAGCCAAAGAGTAGTTTGCCATGCATCCATTAAAGGTGACTCTTGGTCTAAGCTGTGAGGATTTATCTTTAGCATAACAGGTGAAGACTTGCACACCTAAACAATAATTCACCTTCCAAGTTAACAAAAAGTATTTTGGCTAACAGCAATGTATTTTGTAACTAGGCACTGAACATACTAATGATACTGTGTAACTGAGTGTTACTGCTCCCATTGGCACTAAATATTATGCATCTCAAATTCTGTTAGTACATTAGATCATTAGATTCTCTTTTCCATTGGAAACACTATCAAGTTGTGTTTGTGTTTCGTTGTTCTAATCAATAGTGAGCTGGCCTACAGTTTTCTCAATAGGTCAGTGTTCTCCACAACAGCTTAAAAACTTTAATGTAAACAATTGTTCACTTTATTTACACACTTTTCCCAGTTAAGTGGTGTTACTTAAAAGCCAATGAGACAGAGCTTGGAGTCACCGTCTTCCAGAAAATAACACAGCTTCCAGAAAATGTATTGAAGAAATTTTGCAAATAAATGAATGTTGTCTTGCTTACAGAGGAAACATTGAAAAATATGCAATGAGCTCAGTCACAGGTAGCTGTGTCTATTTTTTAGATTTGTGCTTCAGTAAAAAGTGCAAATTCCTTTCTCTAGAGGCATTCCTCAAATGATATGATGATGTTGAAGATACATGACCTTTCCCCTCAACCCCTATCTTTTTTTTTGAGAAAGTAGAGGTGTCTGTCTGATTATCTGTAGCTATGCATGAAAGTGTAACTTTGTCCTGAAGGGAAATGGAAGCTTTAATGAAGAAATAAATACCACCTTTTAACTTTGAACTGCACTAACTTTTAATATATTTGTAGTGATCCAAATTTCTCAGCACAGAAATGACATAGACTGTAAGAGAATCCTAAACAGTAGTTAAGCTTTTAACTTACTTTATCACCTACCTCTCATGTGGAGACTGAGGTTGAAGTCTCTGGTCTTTCATTTTACCAAGAAAGTTCTTTAAACACTGTTATACCCAGAACACACATTTTCCTTGATGCAAAGATTATGTATAGATGCATAATATGTTGAAATGCTTTTAAAAAATTAAAACCAGAACTTAGAAGCATTTTTAGTCAGGAAACTTGCTTTGAAAACAGAACAGTGTTAAAGAGGGACTTTAATTTTCCCATCATAATGCAGCAATCTTGAGTATTTTCCAGTATGAAAAAGTAGAAACCCCCCACACTTGAGGATGATTCTTAGTTTAAGTCTCACATAGGAAAGTGTAATTATCAAAAACTGAAAAAGTCCAAGTCAAACACTTTACTGTCTTCTAAAGGCATTACCTTGCAAAGTAAGGGAGTGTTCTGTTTGTACTACATGGAATCCTTTCTAAATTACACTTCTGAACTCCATTATTTCTCTGTGATGACTTTTTTTGAACGAGTAAGAAATGCATTAGATCTTTGGTGGTAGCTTCAGAAATATTAGCACTCTTTGAAATGGCCTTGCAGTTTTCTCTGTGGCACTCTGAACATATCAAAGTATTATGACTGTGTTTTTATAGACTTAGCAAGACCTACAGAATAATACATTCAGAGGTTTGTTTTGTTTAGGAACTGAACAGGATTTAAAACTCTTCCCCTTTCAGATGTGTATTTTAAGTTCTTTCTTATCCATGCTGATGTTTTGAATTTGTACAATAATTTTCATCTGCTGAAGTAATTCCTGTTCATACATGATTTCTAGCTGAACTGTTTTGTGAAAAAATATATTCATTAAAATATTAGTTCACTGAAATACGTCAATTTAAAGCACAGAGATCTCTCAAGTCACTCCTTTTCTTTCTCTCCCTTTTACCCCATATGTTCTCTGTCCACCTCTCTCCCCATCACTCTCTATTCCTCTTTTTCAGCCATCCTTTTGTCTCTCCACATCTCTTTCCCCACTGTCATATCTCTCTCTGCCCTTTCTCTTTATCCACGTCTCTCTCTGCCTTACTTTTTGTCTCTCTCTACCAGTCTAAATCAAAATGAGAATCACCTGAAACAAGATAATACAAAAACAGAAATCAGAAAGCATTGCTTATTGAGCTGGAAGTAATTAGATGTAACTGTAAGTATTGTGACAAAATGTAGCCTGAAAAGAGAGAAGTCAATGTCTTTGTTTAGAAAAAAATTTGGTATTCCTCCCTTTAGGATGATCCAGTGACAGGTCTGATTAAACTGAAACAGGACAAGTCACCCATAACCCTATCCAACATCAAAAAGGAAAAGAGTGAAATAGAGATGTTGTAGTTATAATATGGAAATATGCTATCACAGAATCATAGAATAACTTGGAAGGGACCTCTAAAGGTCATCCAGTCCAACTCCTCTGCAGTAAGCAGGGGCATCCTCAACTAGATCAGGTTGCTCAGAGCCTTGTCAAGCCTCACTCTGAATATCTCTAGGGATGTGGCCTCAACTACCTCCCTGGGCAACCTGTTTAATTTTTCCACTACCCTAATAGTAAAGAACTTTTTCCTAATACCCGGTCTTAATCTGCTCTTCTCTAATTTAAAACCATTGCCCCTTTTCATATCACTACAGGCCCTTGCAAACAGTCCATTTCCAGCCTCTAGACACTGGGAGACCACTATTAGCTTTCCCTGGAGCCTTCTTTTCTCCAAGCTGAACAACCAGGTTGTGTTGAATGGGTATCAAATGTTCAAAAATGCTACAGAAGCAAAACAATTTAACACTCAAGTGCTTCAGGTTTACAATGGAGCCACTTTGGAATGGGCATGAAGAATAAAATAATTAATGTAATGATTTGTATAGAAAAGCAAGAAGTGGGGAAAAGTACAGTGGCAGGATAATTTAGTGGTTTATAAGAAGCCTAGGGAGGTGATTTTGTTAGTTAAAACATAAGTATGGATGAGCATATTCCATTTAGAAGAGATGTAAAGAAGACAAGGAAGGGAAGATCTTTACAGTCAGTTTACTATTGTCTTAAGAAGGAGGTAAAAAAACTTGTCTCGCAAAGACTGAGGTGCATTTTTCTGCTTATATTCAGGTTTGTAGAGGGATGATACCCAGCCTAAATCTACAGCAAATTTGGATCTAACAGGACTTAGCTCTGGTTTAGTGGCATGGAAATGTGACTACAGTTCTTCCAGATCTTAGCTTGCTCTGGAAGCATTATGACTGCATGTGGTTGTCTAAGAAGTGCAATTAGATTCAGACTGGCTTTATGCAGGCAGTTCCTGTACCTCTGTATCCGTTTGTCTGCAGATAGTCTGCCCATGAACAGTGGTGTGTAAATGACATGTTTTATGTATCACTGAATGTTCTACACTGTCATGTGGTTTTCTTCAGGTAAAATTCAGTCTCCTTTCATAGTGCAAGGTGGATGGTGCTCCCTTTGTTGCTATTTAGTATTTACTCAGAGTGAGCTTATGCCTTTAGTGAGCATTGTACAGATGTACAGAGAATTATTTTCCTCACATACTCATCAGCAAAGTTTTGCAAACAATGTATTTATTTTCAGAACAACCTTGTCTTATGACAGGGTATTATTACTCCATTTTACAAATGGATATATCAAGGCCTGAAACATTGAGATATTGACGTTGTTGTGTAATTTTGTATGTCTAGTTCAAAATACCTGAAACCTGATTTCTGATTTGCAGACTATTTGTCATCACATACTGTGTAAAAGTGCAAAGCATAATTTCCTCTGACTACCAGACCAACTGCTTTTACAGTCAAAACTCAGGATATGAAGTTGAGTACCCTGAAAGTTGCATGCTTAATAATCATTCTTGCAAAGTTAGATTTAAAACACATTCCTACTGTCAAAAACCCTCTGTGGTAGAAAAGGCTACATCTCTAGGGCAACACTACAATACCGTGCATACCAAGTCATTCTGTTTTCCCCTTGCAGTCCTCTAGTTCATTCAGAGTATATTCCCCTTTCTGCATACATTCAACAGATTCTGTTGCTACAGAATCATGACCTGACTTTGGAGTAGGTTACATAGACAGGCTGAGGAAAAAACATGCATGCAGTTAATAAGTCGTGGAAACAAAGTTTATGCATTCATAAATATGTGTTGAATTAAGATCACAAATATTATTTGTGCTCTTTTCAGTATGACTTTTTGAGATATTTTAACAATTGTATATATGCAATTTTATTTTTTTGTTTTTTTTGTTAAAACAAACTGATAAGTTAGAAATTCCATTATGTTGGTGGTATTAACACTTAAACACGAGGCCTGTGCAATTTTTGCATCACAGTTGGCCAGATGCATCATAACAACTTATGGGTTTAAGCACTTGGGTATTCATGGCCAAAGAAGTTGGTTCAGTTCTGATCAAGCTTGCAAGCCATTAACTAGATGAACCTGATGTTTGCCACAGTTTAACACTGGGACGGCAATAAAGCAAATGACAGATGCTCTTTATTAATCCCCCTCCCTGATGAAGAAAGGAGAAGGAATAAGGGAGAGAGACTTATGGAATGGAAACTAAACTACACAGCTTTAATGAAACAGTAATGATAAAAAAGGAAAAAAAAAGTTAAATATATACAAAAGTTAAATTCAATTACACTGAAGAACTATACCTTGTTCCTCCTCCCTTTCCCCTCAGTAACACATCACCACTGAGGCTGCAGGGCAGCCCTGTGAAAGTCCAGGCTGGACTCCTGGAGTCAGCAGCAGTCAGGAGCTGGAGGCAGGAACACATGGATTCAGGCTGGCATGGATCAGGACCACAGGCAGATGAATGGACGGAATCCTCCCAGGATGCTGAATTCCTGCACTCCCAGGGTGCTGAATTTCAAATTCCTACCGAATATGATGCATATGGGATGGAATGCTAGGTTTGGTTAATTTTGATCACCTGTCTTGTACACCCCTCCCTAAAGGAGGGTTGCAGGTGTGACCCCTTTACTCCATTTCTCTTTCTGGACCATAAGATGTTTCTCAGATCCGAGCAGAGGCCTTGGTTCTGCATACCATTCTCTATCTGTAACTATAAACATCAAGCATTATCAGTCCTAGAAGCAGAGACTGACTGAGAAATTTGCTCTTAATTTCAACAAGTACAGCTACTTAAAAGAGACTTAGCTGAAAGCAAAATTACAAGACAGAAAATTAGTTTTATCCTGGCCCAAACCAGGGTGTGTTGGTAAATAACAGAGATGGCACTTCAAAATGTTGCACAGAGCTCCGTGTTCTTTAGTGAAATGCTTGGTAGGACAAGCCAGTGGTCCTGTGCATTATTTTGCTGCTAGTGTTGCTGACATTTGCTCAGTTATCCTGGGATTCAGTTTAGAAAATATGTTCAGGCGGAGTGTCTAACAATATCTGCTCATTCCCTGGAAGTTCAGCTGTTCTTTCTACTGTTTTTAGCCTTTAGTTCAAATATCTTTTGCATCTTTGTATCCTTTCACAACTCTTCATCTTACCCTGGAGGCTGATGCTGCAGGAGTTTTTACTCAGCTATTTTCATTCTTTCAACTTCCCCACTTTGAAATTCAGGTCTTGCCTGTACCAGTTTGGTTCTCTTTTCTGTCTTCTGATTTAATTTTAATATCCTGTGACTTTCCCTTATTCTGCTCACTCACATTTCCTGCCCTGAGGAATCTTATGTTTTCTTCTATGACTCGAGATCTCTTTTCGTGGAACTCTTTAGTCTCAGGTAGATGTCTGACAGCAGTTGTATTAATAGGCAAAGTAAATGTAATTTTACACTGGAGATTGGAGGTAATGTTTAAGAATAGGCAATGTTGCTAGGGCACTTTCTAAATTTACCATCCATAAAGAAGAAAAGCTAGGTAGATAAAAAACATCCCCAGATCTGGTTTTTAGTGATGGGCAATAACTACTTAGCATGGTTTGTACAGGAGACCATGATTTATTAAATTGTGTATGGTGGGATGAACAGATTTGTAGAGTGCATCAGTGTGTGAACAGTACATTCAAGGAACCAAGTGTTTATAAAAGAAAATCTGATCATTATAGTAGAATGAATGGAATACTGCAATCAAGTAGTATGGAAATAGTTTGAGAAATAATAAGATTTAAAAGACTTTTCAAAAAGTCATGCATGAAAGTGCATGAAAATTTGTGGGCTAAAAACATGCTGGTTGAAAGGAAAAAAATAATGGCATTTATTTATATGTGTGTAAATACATACAATTAAGCTATTTTTATTGGTTTATCTAGTTAATCTGGAGAGTGAAGTCCTTTGTGCCAGTAAAAGCACTATTTTGCTTCCATCCAGCAGGTTACAGGTACATTGTTTTTATTACACTAGTATTGCTGTACTGGTAACATGTTCCAATTGCAGAAATAGCTTCAGGATGTCAGTATATTGAACAACTTTGTAAATCAGACTTCTTTATGGAAGTTACATTCTCAGAATATTTAACCAATAAATAATGGCAGAAGACTTTGTAAAATTTATCAAAAATTACGCAAGTTTCAGAATGCATGATACTTCAGTATTTTTTGTTATATAGGGTGGATGTTTTATTTAGGATATTAGCTTGAAAATATATTCTACATCTGGGAATCCTTTAAAAAAAAAAATTATGAAGATCTAGAATCATCCCAGATTATAGTTTTCCAGATGGAAAAATATGGTACTAAGTATTGCTTTCCGTAAGCCTAATACAATCTTTTACTATCACTTTACTTAGAATATGAATAAAATATTAATTATCTAGAACCTGGACAGAAAACAGTTATGATTCCTGATTCATAGTTTATGAAGAACTGAGTTACATTTTAAGATAGAATTATAAAACCAGCTAATGAAAGGAATACAGAATATGCAACATTTTTATTTTAAGTATATTTAAGTAAACCAAATAATACACTGATTCTTAAAGTCTTTATAGAAAAAATACATTATCTTGAATATGAATGATACAATGGATTAAAATGTTATTAGAAAAGAGACTTAAAAAATAGAGACTCTAAATGGTATCTTATTCTACTCAATTTTAAAGTTAGTATCTAGAGGTTTATTCTAACAGTAAAACAAAGATGAAGAGACATTTAATGTTGCTAACTCCCAAGCTAATCTCAAGAACATCTGAAATGAAAGCTGTCATATTCCTCCAAACTGTTTGTTTCCTTTGTTCAGTGTCTTGAAAAAAGTTGTCACCTGGGGACATGCCAAAGTTTGGGTCTACTGCGCATTTTCATTTTGGAGGAAGAAACCAAAATTACACCAGTCAAATTGACAGATGCTGAAAAACGGGAAACAAAAATATTTTATAGGACAGGGCAGTTTGTAGTAAAATCTTGTCAATGCGTTAGATAGGAAGAAATTCATTAGTTAGGGTGGTGAGGCACTGGCAGGGGTTGCCCAGGGAATTTGTGGATTCCCCCCTCCCAGAAGTGTTCAAGGCCAGGTTGGGTTTGAGTAACCTGGTCTAGTGGGAGATGCCCCTGCCCATTCAGGGGGGGTTGGAACTATATGATCTTTAAGGTCCCTTCCAAGGCAAACATGTCTATGAATCTATGATAATCTGTGTGAATGTGTTTTTGAATTCAATAAAACAGTTTGATAATGGACAAATATTTAAAAGAATACCAATAAAATTATGAAGACATTACGTAAAGAATGCTGAAGATGCAGAAGTTGACATCAGATACTTTGAATAGTTCTGTTAATGCTATCAAAAGAACTGAGAGTTTTCAAGGAAGCTCAGGGTACCTAAATTATCTAGTAGCACGTAGTAAGAATACTTCTAATCCCAAACAGTTTACAGCCCAAAAGCAAAGGCAAACAAAAGTCATAGTATAAAGCCTGACATTTATCTATTCTTTTCCTCAAGGCTACAAAAGAAGGATGTGCCAGAATTGTGATTGCTTTTCACATCTTTTAGCATGGACAAGTGGTTCTTGTCTTTTTAGAGTCTGTCTTGAGTTCCTCAAATGTCTGCAATTTGGTATTCAGTTTCTTTCATCTTTAGCTTGTCTACTTTCAGTCTTCCATCCCCCAGCTCCCTGTAGGAGTTGTTGCATTTGGTATTTGTTTTCCTTTTCTTTGATGTCTGTAATAAAAATTATGTCACTTACACAGTTGATGCCTGGGAGGCATTCTGGTGCCTAGTTCCTTTTGTGTTGAAATACCCAGAGGAATTCATCTCTCTCAGTACTTGTAGGTAGTTGGGGCAAAATCTGTTATTTAGCTATGGAGCTGATCTAGTACAATATGCCTGGATCTATCTTTGACACTCAGCACTGGTGAGGCTGCACCTCAAATACTGTGTTGATTTCTGGGTCCTTCACTACAAGAAGGACATTGAAGTGCTGGAATGTGTTCACAGGAGAGCTACCAAGCTGGTGAGAGGCCTAGAGAACAAGTCCCATGAGGAGTGGCTGGGGGAACTGGGAATGTGTAGGTGGAGATGAGGAAGCTGAGGGGAGACCTCTACAACTATCTGAAGGGAGGTTTTAGGGAGGTGGGTGTTGGCCTCTTCTCCCAAGTGAATAATGACAGGACTAGAGAAAATGGTCTGAAGCTGTGGCAGGGAAGGTTTAGTTTGTGTATTAGGAAGAATTTCTTTACTGAAAGAGTGGTCAGGCACTGGGACAGACTGCCCAGGAAGGTGGTGGTTGAGTCACTTCCCTGGAGATATTGGCTCTTCAAGGCATGCTCTGGTGGCCAAGATTGAGATGTGGGGTGGTTTTTTTTTGTATTTTTCAAGTTTATTTGGGTTTTTGTTTGCTTTTTTGTGTATTTTGGTTTTTTTTAGGTGTGGTGGTGTGGGGTTTTTTTGTTGTTGGGGTTTTTTTGTTTTTGGTTTTTTTTGTGGGTATTATTTGGTGGAGTGTATGTGGTGTTTGTGTTTGGGGTTGGTTTTGGTGGGGTTTTTTTGTGAGTATGATTGAACTCAGTGATCCCAGAGGTCCTTCCCAACCATGACTAATCTGTGATTCTGTGATATTATCACTAGTAATAAGTTGTGACATCTTTTCAATAATTTCTTAAATAATCTGAAGCTAAAGCAGATCCTCAGATTGGTGAGAATTTTCTCATGATAATAGACTGCTGATCTAATCTGTGCTATTTCACTTGATAAAATTGTGACCTGCACCTTTAGTTTTCCTATTTCATTTTCAGATGCTTTATCAAACCTAATGTTAACCTGAATTTCACTATAGTGAAAGTTAGTGACTATGGGCAGCACCTAACATGTTTTATATAACACATACACCTAGATACACTTGATATCTAGGTGCCCATGTTTTGAAACAGATCCTTGTATACAGGGTCTGTGAAAACTGTCCTCCCTACCCTTCCACACTGAAGATGCAATTTGCAATGAAATTAGAAAGCAATCTTTAGCTGGAGTGTTTGAGGCTGAATCTGACAACTGAAATGCTTATGATACGTTTCACTTTCAGTACATTACCAAGGCTGCTGAAGCCAATGGGATCTTAAGCACATCTTTGGATTATTGTGCTGACAATCTGAGTGTTGTATTTCAGCAGTTGGAACGGTCACATCATATATTAGTTTTGTATTACATTATTCCATTTCAGATATATGAGGGTATTTTCTGTTCAGGTGTTTATGAGGGTGTTTAGTGAAGTGCATGACTGAAAATTCATGGAAAGCATAAGAAAGTGAATTAGAAATGACAAAGAGTAATGTCAGTGAAACATCATCCTGAAGCTGAGAAAGTCAGAAAGTGTATAACTCAATAGCCACAGAGATTGAGACTATTAAGCAAGGAATTCTTTATTAGGAGTCTTCTGCCTGGCAACATCCTGCCTGGCCATTCATTGTTTCTGTGTTACAAAGTTTTAACCCTTTGCATCACACAGTTGACTGATACCAGATTAATCAAATACCTGAAACCTTAATTTAAACAAATCTACCATTACCCATCCCCCAGAAATCCCATGTACATGTAGTTTCCCTTCTAAAAAGATTTTGTGGCAGGTGGGGTCAAAGTAAAACAAAGCTCTCATTTTCTGTCAGGCTTAAAACTGAACTGTCAGCAGAGAATCTGAAGTTATCATTAATTTCTTATCTGTAAACAGATGAACTATTCAAAATTTTTTTTTTTTTTTAATGAATACATCTTACTAAGATTTGAGTAATTCTCTTATGGACAAGAATTATTATTGTTTGTCTTCTAGTTTGTATTATTAATATTGTACCAAGTTTTATTATGGAATTATTCTGTATTTTTCTTGATCTTGTGCCCTAAACCCACATTTTTAATGGCTTAAAAACAGTCAGTTTTAAAGATGAAAATGTAAGAATATTCTCTAGTTTATGAGCACAGAATGAAAAATACATTCGTCGATTCACAATCGGAGGATTCAAAATAACTAGGAAAGCGAGAATTTAATTAATTCTGAATAAATTTCATATTTCTCCCGGCATCCGAAGTCATAGAACTAGGTTTATGCATAAGCATCTGGAAAATGGAGGTTTCTATGTGTAAGGGACTGGATGGGGGAATTCCCCTCATCGGGCCTGCTTAGCATTCCAATAGACTTGGGCTGAAGGGAGCTGCTGATCCACCTTTGCAAACCCCTGAGCAAATCGTCATTAGCATTTCCAAAGGGATTGCTGGAGAGGAAGAAGAGGGTGATGAGTGTCTGCATATAGCCTAAGTGATAACGATAACATTTAGGAGGAAAACAAATGAGGAGCAGAAGGGACTGAAGTCCATCCTAGTCCTGACAATTCAACAGTGCTTACTCGTTATGAAACGAAGGAGACAGGGCTACAAAATGGGGGGCTGCTTTGGGGGACTTGGAGAGTCTCATCAACCCTCCCCATTGCCTGGCTTAACGCTTGGATCCAGGACTGGTGATTTTCTCTTTCTCTCTTTTCCTTTCTTTTCCTATCCCGCCCTTTCACTCAAGCACCTTTCTATTTTTTTTTTACCTGTATATACATATATATATACACACACACATACACACACAGACCTACTTGTGGGTGATTTTTTTTTTTCCTAAGGATTGCTCTAAAATAACCTTTTAACTATTAGAGCAATGAAAGTGCTTGTACAGACCTTGTATGACATTTTTGCCTTAATTCTGAACAAGGGGTATTTGAACAGTCCGAGGGGCCATCATTGGTTACCCTAAAAGGGAAACTCTTCCCTCACAGGGAAACCCAGACCTGGGGAGGATTGGATCCAGCCTCACCTAAGGTTCTCTCTGAGAAGGAGACTAGAAAGCAAGGGGGTCCAGTCCAAATCTCCTTTGGTTGTTGTCTGGGTAGGGTAACAGGACATGACACTATGAAAATTGATTTATCATGGAGAGAAGTAAAGTAGAAGGAAGGGAGTTAAGGTGAAAAGGATGAAAGTACTGAAACACCATCTTTAAAACTGTAGATGCTTTTCAGGAATAAGTGCACAGTGTGGGGTAATAAAAGTAAGGGAGGGTTTATTCAGTGAGAGTGGAATAGAGTGTGTACATGTGGCTAAGTGTTTATCTTACTTGGCAGTGGCTTGCCCTGTCTTTAGCAAATCATGTTAGTTTAGAAAGATAACATTTGCTCAACTATTAAATTTAAAATGGAGTAGTAGGGGCATCTGGTTTCAGGATAACTGGTAAATATAAACTGTGATACACCAGGCAGAGAGCAATGAGAGTATCAGTTGCTTTAACCCTTTAACATTATAAAAGAAGTGTCTCAGTCCTTGGAATTTTAAGTTAATACATCTGCCCTACCTATTGCCAGCTTTCTCTCATGTGGTCTCATAGCAAAATCTTAATCATCTTTCCTTCTGAGAGATGCCTACTGGTCTTTTCCCAGATAATATCTACACAGCTAAATGAAGTACACCCTCCATTTGCTTTTCCTACTCATTTGGTAATCAAGGACCCTCGTGCTGAAGCATTCTGGATCTTTCGCCTGTTTTCCTCTCTTCCCTTCTGAGCTGACTCTTGATAGAGGTGTATCCTTCCCTGCTTCCTTCAAGGAGGGGCAGCGGTACTAGAACCTTGGAACTGGCTGTTATTTGGGTCTGGAAGGATTGCAGTTCATATGGAGTGTAGGTCAATATTTGTTTTATCTGTTCTGATACCTAATAGTTGTAAAATGAAGAAACAAGTCAATCATGAAAGTATGGTGTATTTTGGGAATAACTTCTGGCAGCTACTACAGGAAAAATTGTGACCTTCTAAATTTCCTTCAGTGTGACTCAATAGGTAAGTTTCATTTTATTTTTGTTTTTTTTTTTAATAGATACCACAAAGTATGTATTTGGCTATATTTTTTGATGGGTTTTCATTAAACTAGCTGCTACTAAAAACACAAGCCATTTGTAGCATCCCCTGCAAGATATTAATCTACATACAGAGGTTCCATGTAGCCTTTCTCATAGAGACCAGTCAGTTGTGGAGAGAAAATCCTTGTGGTTCTTTATCTTTGAATTGTTCTGTTGTAAAACCAGTGTCTGTATTTTAGATAGAATTACTCAGATAAACTATAGAGCCAATCACTAGATAAAGGACTGAAGAATAGGATATTTCTTTCCCAGGTGAATGCTCTGTTCTCCCTTTTCAAAGATTTGCCACCATCACAGAGCACCCTGAAAATAATGAAGTCAGCTTTTCTCAATTATTTGGGAAGAGGAGATTGTTGCTTAAATTGATGAAAGGCCCTCTGAACTGTGAGTCTTATTTGTTCGTGACATGTCTCATCCTTGAAACAAGATGGCTTTTCAGAAGCATGCACACCTTCAGTGTTTACTAATGACTAGTTTTAAGGAACTGCACACTGAACATGCTCATTTTAGATGATTCTCTGCTGAACTGGTCGCTGAGTTGCTTAATGCTAGCAATGCAATATATGCATGGATAACATAGGTATTTAACTCAAGGGATGACATATATACAATCTGTGCATTATGTATATCATATGCACTGTCCTTATGTAATTCTAGGCCTTAGGAAACAGCAGAACTACACTTCAAAATTAATGAAGAAGAATTTCCAGTCATGTGCATCTGAATAGAAAGTACAGAACATAAAACCATTTCATCTTCCATAATATTTGCTTACAATTCAGTATGCTCTTCTTTTTAGAAGAAATCTGGGAAAATAAAAGGGCTTTACAAAAGGAAATGAAAGGAGAGTACCTAGGCTTCAGTCTATGAAGGAAGTAAGATCAAGATTTGAAAGCCAATCATCATGGTCATGGACTTCTGTTAAACCTTATACAGAATAAAGAATGTAAGATTATTTTTCCTTTCTTGAGTATTCTTCAGGTTTTTTTATTACCTTCAGCCCAGCAGTGTATCTGTGTTTTCTTCAGGAGGCCATGTTCAAGTACTAGAAGGACAAGACAATGAATGAAGGAATCAGCATGGTTTTACTAAGACTAAATTATTTTTGGTTCATCTGGCTGCTGTCTGTGGTGAGGACAGTGTGCTCTCATAACAGAAAAGGCCAACAGGATACTGTCACTGAATACATGGCCAACAAGTTGAAGGATGTACATTTTAACCTCTGTTTAGATTGGTGTATGGTTTTGGATTCCAAAACAGAAAGTATGGACAAACAAGCAAATCCAGCAGAGACAGGCATCAAGATCTTTAGGATACTAGAGCACTGACATACAAGAAGTTGAGAGATCTGTTCGTTCTGCCTAAAAAATAGAAGACTAAACAGGGGTATCAACAAGGTGTCCTCAGCTACTTCATTTGGTGTGCACAGCAAAGGGAAGGGGGACAGATACAAACTCCCAACAAGGAAAATTACCATTAGCTATTTGGGATAAAAATCGTAGTTAGGGTAATCAAGGACTGGAGAAGTTTGGCAAGAGATGCTGTGAAATCTCCATTAATGAATATATTTAAAATTTGACTGTGCAGTTTTCCAGACAAACTGTTGTAACACCAACATTAGCTCCAACTCTGAATTTTTCCTGTCTCAGATAAAGTGATCAAACCAGATAGTTCCAAAGGTCCATAATATATTCTTATTCTTCATTAAGTGTTGATATCAGTTATTGCCTTTTCCCTTTGGTTTCTGCTGCAATGTCAGTCATTTGTAAATGTGGCATTGCCCACAAGTAACTACAGGGGAGCAGTTCTGGTACTTAGAAGTTCCTTCAGCCTCTGAAAATCAGTGAGTTATCTTTTGGTGGGGCAGAGCTTCAATTCTCCCAGTCAGGCCATTACCAACATCTTTATTTAGATTTTCATGAGGAAAGAAATAGGTATATTCGCAGTTTTGGTTGGATATTGTCCTGTGTTGCATTCTAACTTTTGGTACAAGCCCTTTGACCAACTTTTGACTAGTCTCATAATTCATATCTAGTAATTAATGGGGGAACTTTATGGTAGTACTGAATGCAATCCTGTGTGTCTCCCACATTTCTCTCTAGGACAGCCAAAAGCAGCCTGGATGTTATTGATGAATCATGTATCCCAGCTCCAAGTTTCTCACAAAGCCTGTGCAGGATGGAAATATGGTGCACTTACTTTACATGTCTTAGAAGGGAAAACTCCCTGGTTTCAAATGTCTGGGTGTATTTACTCCATCATTATACTGTGAGACTTAATCTTGATCTAATCTGCTTACTGGTGTCCAGCTCTGGTTTTTAGATGAAGTTCAGTATAGTTGAAGATGAGAATTTGAAAACAAAGATTACAGATGCAATTTCTATTATGCTTACTTTTATACATGACATCAAGAGATGGACTTCAGTTAAAAAAATAATAAATTTTCATGTAGAATTTCTTTACAGAATCATGGAAGAGTTGATATTGGAAGGCACTTCTGGAGATCATCTTCAGAGCTCAAGATAGAGCAGGTTGACCAGGGTTGTGTCCAGTGAGATTTTTATTATCTCCAGGGATGGAAAATCCACCATCTCTTGGAGCATCCCACTGTAGCATTCAATCACCCTTAGAGTAAAAAAGTGTTTTCTTTTTTTCAGATAGAATTTAATGTGTGGAGCTTTGTGCCTATTGCCTCTTGTCCTGTCTCTGGGCACCACTTAGAAGAGTCTGGATATGTCTTTACACCTTTCCATCAGACATTGATTGATCCTCCTCAAACCTTCTCTGACTTAAATACTCCCAGCACTCTCAGCTTCTGCTTTTATGAATGAGTCTGTAGCTATGCTGATAGTTTGGAATTAAATTTGCAAACTCTTTTTATTTTGATTTCTTTTATCCTGAAAAGATACCTTTATGGAAATAATACTTTTACTGAAAGAAAATCCCTTCACATGAAAATAATTATCAAGAAAAGAGTAATTATTTTGTTTATGTATATAACAACTATATCTTACATTATTTTATATTTTCATCTTAATTACAAGAAAAAGAAATAACAATAGAAACAAATGCTTTTGGAGGCACTGATTCCAACATGGGGTATTATTACTCTTGTACTGCCTGAATTATTGACAGATCAACTTCACTCATTCAACTTCAAAATACTTTATGCATTACTTAGGATATTATAATATTTAATTAATATATATTAATATATTAATTAATATATACTTATTCATATATTGTATTAATTATTAATATATTATTATTTTTTAATATTATTAATTATATTAATTATATAAGTTAATGTATTGATATATATTAATATAATATTTAATTAATACTTAGGATATTATAATGTTATAATATAAGAGGATATTAGGATATCATTAGGATAGGATATTATCAAATAATGTAAAAAAAAAATTATATTGCCATCTTTATAATGCTGAATTATTGATCATGATTTCTAGAGTAACTATGTTGACTTTTGAATACAAAAGTCAAATCTTATGTTGACCAGTATAATAAGACTTTCAAATGTCACCTTTGTAAGGATAAAATCCCTGTACTATCTTTTGGGTAATATGATTTTTTTTTTTTCTTCAGATATGTTACTCAGATAGTTCTACTTGATGTAGCTCAATGCTGAAGCATGGAAATTATTTACAAAGATGGGAAATGGCCTTGCAAAAAAGTGAATAATCATATTATATGAGTATATTTCTTATTTTAGAGCCCTGGACAGTACATAGTGTTTAGAATATTATTTTGTCCTGTCTTTTTAGATGTCAGTCTGTGCTTTTAGCAATAACCATTTAAGATTATTTGAATTTAAAATAAGATTACATTAAACAGTATGCCAAAAGATATGTGGATTCTAATTGTGGATTGTATGTATATGGATTATTATTCTTTTATATTTCATTTGAAATTCATGGTTTGGACTCTAAGTTCAGAACTTTTTAATTCTTTTAATTCACAGTGAACCACATCACTAGAAAGTGTAAACGAAGAGTAAAATACGAATATTTGATTCTGTAACTAACTTTAATTATTATTACTTTTCTAATTGTGTTTGACTGTTACATTGTTACATTGACTGTCATGAAGGAGACTTTTTATCTCTAGAATGTTGCTTTTAGTCAGGTTCTGCTTTAGGGGCAGGTTCTGTCTCAGCTTTCCAGGAAAATACTGTTTCATGCTATTTTGTGCTACAAACTTT
The DNA here is from genome assembly GCA_038090715.1 of Florisuga fusca. Taxonomy (NCBI): domain Eukaryota; kingdom Metazoa; phylum Chordata; class Aves; order Apodiformes; family Trochilidae; genus Florisuga; species Florisuga fusca. The sequence goes on along the minus strand of JAAWXA010000004.1, from coordinate 4,746,541 downwards.
GCAGTTTGGATTTATGGGGGTGCCCTCTGCAGAATAAAGATTCCCTTGTGGTTCTCTGTACAGCCAAGCTGCCAACACTGTTTGAAGCCTGAAATACTGCTATATGTCTAATATACTAACAGACTGTCATAGTTGTTTTTTTTTCTTCCCAGAAACAGGGAGAAATAATAATTAATTTTGAATTCATCAAAGTTATGCTTATAATAGGGGGAGTGTACTTTGTTGCATATCTTCATACTAGACATAATTAGCATGGTTAAAACATCCACTAATGTGTCTCTTCCCTGCTCCATCCTTATACAGAACCATTCACATTGTCTTTCAGCTTTGGGTGAACATGGCCAAGAAATCAATTCTGTTTTATTGCATGGGATACCAATAATAAACCAGCTACTTTCAAGCTTGAAAAAAACAAATGGAGAACCACCTTGAAGTTAAAGTAAAGTTCAAATGATAAAATATAAAGTGATAAAATGCTATCTTATGTTTATAGCAATAGGGTTTGTTTGTATCTCATGGTTTGTAAGATCCTTTTCTTTCATAGTGTAACTTATCTGTGGGAAATACCTTTTACTAAATATTGGCAATGAGCACTGTAGAATTCTCTAGTTTGGACTCTTTATGACTCTAGGTGTCCTCAGTGAGTTTCCCATTCTCAGGTGGACTGGAGTGCCTTTTTGTCCGAACTATGATGATGAGGTGCAGAAAGTTATAGGAACAGTTCGGAACCTTGAACAGTTATAGGGGGTGGGGGATGTTTACTGTTTGATGTGATGATCTCTGAGGTATTTTCCAACCATGACAAATCTGTGATTCTATGTCAAGTTTTCATTTATTTCTCCTCTAAGATTAGAGTTGCTGTGAAGAAATCATACAAGAGTTCCTAAAAAATTCATTCCTCATTATTTCTAAATATTAGAAAGCTTCCAACAGCACTTAAAAATATTGGTTAGGTGTAGTGGACTACATGGTGTCATTCAATAATGTATTTCTGTCACAATCCACAGGCTTTATAAGCTTGGGTTTTGGTGCTTGTGGCCCTGAAAATTACTTTTAACACTATTTATACCATAATTTTTCCTGTAAGATTTAAATTTTCCATAACCGTGGCATGTCCCATTCAGTGGCTCTAAAAGGATGTTCTTTTATTCCAAATTCCTGTCCATGGAGATAATTCTCTTTCCCTGGAGATACCACTAAGCCTTGCAGCTAAGACTCTCTGGTATTCATGGTAGACTTATGTCTACACTAACATTCTGTTTAAAGTACATGCCAAATGTTTCTTTGTAAAAGCAAAAGGTACAGGAACTTGCACATGGCACTGCTGCAATGTGATACACAAAGAGCTATGAAATTGTTTGTCCTGTGCTGAGAGCTGGCTAAGCTTCCAGATTGGTACATCCAATGTAAGACTTATGAATTCCTAGAATCTCTGAAAACACTAACAGACAATTTGACCTATAATAAGCTTTTGAACTGTGAGTAGGTGATTTAGGACAACGTTCTAAAATTTAATCTTATGACCTGAGCTTTCAGAAGCTGATCTTTTTGTCTCAGAGATCAATAGAAAAGTGTTCCCTGCCCTACTTCAACTTCAGTGAGGCCTTGGAATCTCTGTTAGTGATTACTTCTCTGATTAAATTCCCTGATCTATACTTTTACCTCCATTTGTTCCAGAGATTTTCAGAGACAGTATGACAGGCTGGCACTATGGAAGTGCTTAGTTTCAGGACTTTCTTCATCATGAGTGTGGATATGCAACTCTCACTTTCATTCTTGACCTGTTCCCACAAGACACAGACTTGTTCTTCCTTCTGGAGGGACCATCTAAATAATTACAGGAAATACTGTCTCTGATAAGTAGGCCAAATTTCCTATTTAAATAGGTCCCTCCCACTTAGGAGGGCTTCTTTTTCCTTGATTTGTGATAATTGAGAAAGTAGTAGTGAGCAATCTGCCAGTTTAGAAAAGGCTTTTGCTGTCTTTAGTTCAAATTGGTTTCCTGCTGGTGGAAATAATTCTTTTTTCCCACCCAGTCCCTTCTGGATTCCTCCCTTACAATTTGGGTGTGAGTTTTTTCCAAGAGCTCTTGTTTCTCTGTAGAACCTGAATTTGGATATTAACATGTGAGAATTTTTCAGATCTATGCCTAGCTTCTGTTTTTGGAACCATTCTCTAAAGACTGCTTGGATTTTTAGTAAGTTTTCTGCTAAGAGGTTGAGGAGATTCTTGCTGCTATACAATCTTTCCTGGAATAAAGTCACTCTGAGTCCTTTGTAGTTTCCTTTCTTAGCTTGATACCAGAAGGAGACTGATAGACTACCTTGCAGGTAAAGTGTGCAATGATGGATGCACTGCTAGGAATTTCCATCACTCTTAAATGGTTTTGTGAAGGAGAAAAGAAGTAAAAAGGTTGACTTACCAGTGATAGCATGTTGTTTGAGATATTCACATATATAACTTCTCTTCCTCTTACCCTCTAACCTGGAGTCAGGCAAAGGGTTAAAGGAGGATGTAGGGTCAGTTTACCACTCCTCTCTTCTGTGGCCTCTGCAGGGAGGATCAAAAGCCTGAAGCATAAACATGAACTGTGGACAGTGCTCATCAGAAATATTTCATCCCAAATGCATACAGTATTGTTTTTGTATCCTTTAGGCTGAGAAATACTGTTGTTGGGAGACAGGCTTCTGCCAAACCTATGACAGGAATATGAGGCCAGGAAATGTTTCTGGGCACTGGAATGTGATGGAATGTGATGAATGTGCCATGTGGCCTTCTCCTAAAGAATGAGCTACTAGGCACAGCTGAAGAATTAGCATGGGCCCAGGGGCCTGATAGAAAGTCTGGATGCAGCTGTCCTGTCTGGAAGTTTTGAGTAGTGTAGGTGTGGAGTATTCTATGCCAGTACTACCTCAATGCCAGAAAATAGTTCCAAACCTGTTTAATTTACTATTGCTGATGCAGCCCATGTTCCTTGGTGGTTTAGACTGGAGGTGACAAGGGAACTAACACGTTATTCAGAGTCTGACAGAATGGAGATTCCTAACCTGCATACGACCCCTGACATCACTGTTGGGAGCTAAGCAGAGACAGAAAGTTTTAATGATCCGGATTGTGGTTCAATCTCAACAGTTTATGAATATTCTGGATCCCAGATCAACCACTACCATTTCGTAAATCAAAATGTGCAGTAAAGAGTGAAACAATTGTACACAAGTACACAAAACCACCACTACCTAAACATAATTCTATGATTCTATGACTAGATTGTTCAGAGTGACTGGGGGATATATGAAAGCCTACCAGAAAAACAGTGTCTGTTTGCAAACTTAGAGACAACCCATTACCAGTTTATCTTTAGGTGAAGATTTTTGTGGCAGCATGCTGGCTGCAAAACTGAAGCTGTAGAATTCATCTTGTAATTTGAAAAAGCCTCCAAAGCCAATCTGAAATTATTTAATACCCTGAATTTTTTATTAACTTTTTGTCTCCTAGGTGTCAGGACTATATGATCAATTAGCTTAAAATTTGTTTTTCAGTGTAATTAAAATCTATTACATCATTGACTATTGAACTGGGAAAGTTTTGTGTTTTACAAAAAGGTCTGAAATTTTGGTTTGGGGTTTGTTTGCTGTAGATTTAGTATAGTTTAAATTTCTGCAACTATAAACTGCATCCCGGTATTCTGTTGCTGTGCCCAAGGAAAAGTTAACCTTTCAGTTTTGTTTGATTATTCTTTTATTGAAAATGTGTACCAGTTTTCTGAGCAGTCAGACTCTTCTGAACTGACATGATGAAAGTCTGTGTAGAAATATTTTGGTCATGGCTGGCAATTCTTTATGCTAATAATGAACCCTCAATTAATTCAGTTTCTCTGCAATATTAAGGGAGTACTGCAGTGTTAGCATATGATTAAAAAAAAATAATTATAAGTGTGTTATCAATGAAGGTATTTTGTATAAAACTGGAATGAGCTCTCATGCCTTTTAAGATGTAAGGTTTCTTCAGACTCTTTTCAGAGGGCTTCTTCAAAATCCAGAAAAGATGGATATAGTGATGAGGTATATTTTCAGTATTTATCTTCCACCTGTCTTTCCCCAAGATCTTGGGAAAGAAATGTTCCTGGAACTGAACTAACTTCAGCTATGTCATACACACCATATGAAGTTCTTTGCCTGGATAGTGGGACCAAGAGAGACCAGCCATGAACCAGTAACTGTTCAGATATTACATGAGTAGGGCTATTTAAGTAATCAATCTCTTTTTTTATACTTTTTGCTGGGTTTCTATGGTTTTGACTGGGTTTCTATAGTTTTTGCTTTCCTACTCAGGAAAGCTGACTTCAACAAAGTCTTGGTTTGATTTAATACCTTCCTGAGTGATGTCTCAGTCACTTTTTAAATTTAATTGCACTAGAAGTTTTTATAGGTGTTATATATATATTTTTTTTTTTTTTTCTGAATATGATTCCCTGTACTATGGGTATATTTTTGGTCAGGCTGGTAGGAAATATTTTTTCCTCAGCACTTGAAGGAAAAAATGCCTCTGCTTACTACTTGATATCAGATTGTGCACCCTATGGTGAAATAATAATTTATTCATTTAACAGTATAATTATAATGTCAAGATTGACCTAGCAATCAAATCTGCTTGAAGAAAGTGCCTTAAAATGAGATGCAGAAAAAGACTTTTCTTTCCAACATTGGAGATAATAGGAATTCCAGGTGGATTCACTATAAGGTAAATTCAACAGAAGTCTGTTTTTCAGGGGGTTTTGGGTCTGGATTCTCTTAATAGTTACTGTTGAGAAGCTTGCAGAGAACTTAGCCCATATGTGTATCAAAAGCCATCTTCATCATTCACTAAAAATCTACACCCTTGTAGAGCTTTCACAAACAAGTATTCCTTCTTCTCTGAAAATGATCTAAGTTTCATGACTATTAATGTAATACAACAAAATAGCTATGAATAATATGTATAAAAAAAGAAAACAAAATGTAATCGTCCAGCTTGTGAGTGCATTTTGTAACCATTTGTGGTGTATCACTTCTCCTTTATATGTTGTAGGCCAGTCTATCCTTACATGTTCCATTTAGTTTAGTACTTAAGATATTTAGTAAAAAATTGTTCTTTTATTGCTGTATTGTCTAAAGAGCTAGGAACACTATTTGCATTAAACACAGCTGAACAAATCATAGTAACTGTTTTGAGCCCTGCAGGTACTGTGATGCTAATAGTAGATTCTATGGAGAGGGAGTTGGGATGAATCATTTTCCATGGTGTCTTAGTGTGGAACTGGGATCTCTGCTCCAGTTTTTCTCAAAAGCTGTGTTACTGAGAGCAATATTTGCACCCAAGTTTGGATTTTCCAGATATTTCCTACCAAAGAGGCAGTTCAGAAAGAACATTACATTATTCCTTCAGTGTCTGAATCTTTTATTTTACATAATGGTATCTGCCAAACTGTATTTTGTGGAGTGTACTACCAGGTCTGTTTTAAGGAGCACAATGATGACAAAATTATTCAGGTAACATTCAGATGTTTTTCTCCCAAGTTTAGCATTTTTATTGTGTGATTTCTGAAAAGTTCATAATCCATGGGACTGCAATTGAACAGAGCACTTGCAATACTTAGGAGGGTAGGTGGTTTTCTAGAAAACATGCCCCAGTAGAACTATTTGAGGTACAAAGAATATTTAGTTTCTGTGTTAGTATTTGATTGTTTTTGTAGAGTTAAGAAACAGTGTTCACTTTAGACACATAGAAATAAGTGGGGTTTTTTGTTCTTTTTAAGCTGTTTGAAGCTCTACATCACCCAGATCTTCCTTTGTAGTAGAGGTTTCTCTGTCATTTAAACCTCTTAGTCTTGGATTTCATGTCTACACTTGATAAAATTTTTAAATAGAATAGAAACAATAACTGCTAATGGATTTGAATAGGTATTTCTAACATCAGTACAATGCAGATTTCGTGAATATTTTTACTGAAATTAAGTTTTGCTTTATAAGCTATGCATCATAAATGATTTTGCTCAATAAAAAGCAACCTGTTAGATGAACTTATTTCTTCTGAGTGATCCAAGTGGTTACTAGTACATTTTACTAAATGTCTTGTTGGTGATGTGATGGATATGACCTTTGTAATTTTTACAGTAATAGTGTTAATGGAATTTTAAATACTGATATTCTTGTTAAATATCCAAAAGATTTTTTGAAGACTTACAATATGTTAAGTTGGGAAACTTTAGCCTCTAGTTAAAGTATCTTATTTGTCTTCATGAAAATGATTTTTGTGCTCATAGAGCAACCCCAGTGATGATCAGAGTAATACTTTGGATGCTCCTGAGGTAATTCTGACCTCTGTTGGCAAAGCACAGCAAATGAAATACATGCTCAGTAGCAAACTTCTGTTTGACATGTTGACAACATGACGTGCAGTTGAGAGGAGAAACTAAGGCATAAATCCTATGTCTTTATTGTTGGAAAGCTTCTTTTGTCATGCCAGTCTGATTTGCTTGAGTATAGGATAGAGGATTTATCCTCTATCCTCAAACTGACCTTAGACCATAATATTTCCCAATTTAGCAATTTTTGTACCAGAGAGCAAACTTTAATCCAATATCTTCCTTATCAAGGTTTTCTATACTATGTCAACAACATTAAACATGTCACATTATCATAGCTCTATATGTTAAAGATCAGATGTAGCAAATATTCTGCTTTAGGTTATGTAGTATGTCTGGTATCATTGTAATATGATGTTTAAGCCTTGAGTAAATGTGGTCAGTGGTTTGGTTTTCTCAGTAGTACTTATTACAATAGCTAATTTCACACTAATGAACATTCGTATTCAATATGTTAATCCAGTTAAAAGAAGTAATTAAATACTTCATCTAAGAAATAAATAATCTGAACAGCTACTTATTTTTTTCCATACAGTAACTATAATTTCTATCATATGTGTCATATCTATCTTTACATTTCAAATGTCTTTCCTAGGTTGTATTCTTGTTAACAAAGTTAATATAATGCTGATGGAAAGAATGTGTTAGCACTTTGATGGAGCCAGGTAACACACAGATACTCTATGGAAGCATTCTAACAAAGGTGTTAGGTCCACTTCTGTTTTGAAACTGTTACTCCATAGAATAAACTCAAATTGTTTAATATTTTACGTTATGGATAAGGAGCAGATTTAGTAGTATTTTGAATTAATTTTGCTCAAGATTCCTTTCAGTTACCTTGCAAAAATATAATGTCGCAGGCTTCTGATACTCTCTTGCTTATTGTCTGCTTATGGAGTCTCACTAATTGAGGAATTATTCTAGCAGAAAGCAAAAATGTTATCTACATGTTGTATGTGCGTTATAGGTCATTGATAGACTTCAAGAGCCTTAATATCTCAGGATTCATATTTTGGAAATTAATTGCTGGAGCTGCACTCTTTCATTGTTCTGAGTTTAGTTCAAGTTTGTGGTAGGTTGTCGAAAAGGATGGGAGATGGCTGTTGTGAGATGAATATATGGAAGTTTTGGACTGCAAGTTGTGAAATTGTGTAGATAGTTGCTGTAATACCATGTGGACATAAATGCAAGATGTAAGACTTTTACATCTGTTAACATTCTCATATGTCAAAATGAGTGACATGTGAGTGATTGATTTTGTTGATGCAGGGATTAAGACTCTAATATAGGCTGATTCCTGAATCTCCTTTGCAAATCTGAGCATAAACTGAGAATGAGGTGTCATATGGCCTTCAGAAATCAAGAGGAAATGGAATAGTGTATTTTTTCAGATGTCTGTTTTTCTAGTGTCTGATACAATTACTCTTATATTTGAGGAAACACAGATTAGGAAGGACAAGATATTAAAGCCAGCTGAACTGCAGATTCTGTAGATGGCAAGTTCTGTCCTATGTCTTCTGGAGGTATACCAAAGAATGTCATCTCAGGTTGTTTTCTAGGATGAATAATCTTTAATTCTGGAATGAGATCATAGTTCTAACAGCATCTGTATTTCAAAAATTTGTGGTATATATTGTTACTCTACCAGTGCTGTTGCCAGTGCCAGAGCTTCGGGAACTTTTATTCCACTTAAACAACTGCCAGTAAGTGTTCCAGGATGCATAATTAATCATTTAGGGGTTTTAAAATCTCCTTTTATAATAAATATTGACTTTATCTTTCTGTGATAAGAATGTGTTAAAAACTTCAAATAGCATGAATTTATGATGGGTAGTAATGCTATGCTGGACCTGCAAAAATATATGCTGGAAAAAAACTCTATGACTTTTCTTATTAAAAATTCAAGGTCATTTGAATTAGGAAAAAGAGTGACTAAAAGAATATTACTCCTAACAAAATATGTCTTCATATTGGTATTCCTCAAAGAAAGAGAAATGTCTTTGCTTCAGTTTGTTTCTGAGATGGGAAATATTAGAGTGCTTTTTTTTTCATTTGAGAACGTCCAAAGAAAATACTGATGATTTATACTATAATTCAGTGTTCATAGGTATATTCATATAAGTGTATCTTACAATCATGAGCTATTCAAAGACTTTCAAAACTCTTCAGAATATCCATTTCCATTTCTGTGGTTATAGAAAAATGATTATTGTTTATATAATTTCACTAAATAGTAGTTGTGGGGGAAGAGTTGAAAGAACCCAGCATGTATTTATATGGGGACTTCAAGATAGGCATATACATATGAGTATATATATTATAAATTTAAGCTGAAAAAAAAGTTATACTCAAGTACATCTGATCAAGCCATACAAGAGACAAAAATAATATTTTGTAACACAGTGAAGCCCTGATCCTGGTTCATCTTGATCAGTTTATAGACCTTATACAAAGCCTAAAGGTCTGATGTATTATAAATGTTTAGAATCCATCTGCCTCATATATGTAGGGCAACCAAACTCATGATATGTAGGGTATGGATTTGCTCTCCATAGGAAGAATTAGCCTGATGTACTTATACTCAGCATCAGCCGTATGCAGATTGGTCACATCAGATAAAATCATACCTGGGGATATAATTTACAGCATTTAAAAAACCTGGTTCACATTGCTTGAACATGAATGATTTAACTTGTTAAAGATACTGCCTGCTGATCTGGTTTTGGACTGGCTCGTTTTATAATTCACTTATTAGCTGTTCTCACAGTGTTCTTGTGCAGGATGATGCCAAATGAGAGTTAACATTTTTTCCTGTCAGGATGACTGGATTCTCAAGGACAGAACTGTGGAGTGGATCCAAGTATCTGTCTGACTCATCATGGACAAGCTGGAGTTACTAAGGTTGTCTGTGAACTAAGCAAAACCCCAGTCTGTCCTTATAGACAACTGGAATATAGAGGAAGCCTGCTGTCATAACTGATGAAAGCTTGCTTTTTTTTTAGCCACACCAGGAAAATTGGTCCTGACTGCAAGGATAAGGCAAAACTGACCAGTATTAGTCAGGAACATACTGCTCTCTGAATATAGCCACAGTATTATGCAGGATATACATACAGTGTACTTCCAAATAAGTAGTCCATAAAGAATGATGAAGCAAAGCAGGTTAGATAAAGGTCAAATGCAAAGTGACCTGTTATATATGTGACAGATTCTTTTAATGAACCGTGTCCAATTTATTCCCTGTTCCTTTACATGGCATCATCAAGAAGTCAGACTTTCTCCTTTACATTTTTGTGTTACCTGAGTTTTGTAACACTCAAGCTGATATAACTGGGTTCTCTATCAAAATAAAACAATATATCTTCAAATACAATTTAAACTTCAAGAAAACTGAGTTCTACTTCTAGTAGAACATCTAGTTCAGATGACTTGTTTGGGTTTAATTTATTTAGTTTTTACCATACAAAGTAATCAACTGAGTACTCAGCTGACACTGAGTGCTCATCAACATGTTTTTCTAGGCAGATTCTTTCCTAAACTGAATGTACCTATTTGCATACTAACATGCATAGTGTGTCTCATCTGCAGATTAGAACACACCTCCCACTGGTCTAGGTCTGCCATACAAGGCTGTATTTCTCTAGCATTTTTAATGCAGATGTTCAAAGTTGGCTACAAAACCAATATACCTTTTGTGGCTTCTGCAGAAGCCTGCTGCTTATCTTTTGTCTGCAAAATTTAACATCCCCCCCAGTGTCTCAAGTAGCAACCAACTCCTTGAATGATCTCAGCCTTGTGGACACACAGCTGGCTCCCAGGCTACTTCACTTACTTGCCTACTAGTCCAGATTGATCTTCATTAGCAATCACATGCCATGCACACAGTTGCAGTGGGACCCATGGTCCCACTCCAGCTTCTGGTACCCAGACCCTCATTTGCTCCAGCTTCTGGCAACACAGACACATGGGATCACTAAACCATCGTCTGTCCTGGTTGCTGGTAGTTGGACCACAGAGAACAGGGAAATAGAGATGGAATTTGGTATGACTGAGTGCAGGACATTGCCAGACAATTATTCTGTAGAGCCAACTATATACATCTGCTTCACCATTTTCATCCCCCTATCTCTCTGTTTTCTCACACTGTTTTCTCCCCAAATCACCTTTCCCTGCCCTTCATTCCTCCTCTAAATGTCCCACAGGAATTATTGCTCAATCCAGTGTGTCCCATAACTGTAGACAGTAACTCCTCTCAGACCAAAATGTGCTCCAGCATCACCTCATCTTGGTGGTTGTCACTCCTGGACAACAGGATGGAGGTTCTCACAGAGCAGTCCTAGGAGGGGCCATAACAGGGTGCCTTTCTTCCTATGTCCATAATTTTGGTTTCTGCCTGCCGTTGTGCTGCTGTGCTCTGCTAACTTCTGGAGTGCCTTTAATATGCTGATGGTTTTTCTGTGATAAGCTTGAGAGCAGCTGGGCAGGAGTATTACTTGATTCTCCCACTTGACATTTTTTCTTTGTGATCCTTTGTGGATGTACACGGGAGATGTTTGTCATATAACCTTATGTGTGTGAAGTTTTGTGTAGTTTCTATCTATCTCATTACTGTTCTAGCCTGTTCTTTGGGTACTTCACAATCACAGTGTACTCATATGCAGAGTCTGTGGTTTCTTCCCTCTCAGATTTCTTTAGTTGCTTTTTAAGTCCTAACTGTCAAAATATGCTATTAAAAGGCCTTTTGTATTTCCTTCAGTTGCAATTCTTCTGTTGTCCTAAGGTTTTTCAAAGGATAAGGCCACACAGACCTGTGAGACTCATCATGGCTAAAGGTCTTCTGGAAATATAAGACTTGTGTGTCTCTGTATCTGGTATTTCACCTCTTCTCAGAAACACATTGACCTTCTGTCATTTATAATCAGCCTTTTCTTAGTTCTTTCAATGACAGAAATTGTGGATTAATGGGTGGAAACATGAATTAATGATTGTACTAGCCTCATATTTCTCCAGTCATAAGTAATGTTGGAAATAGCAAGAATGATAATAGGCAATTATACTAGATTGCCTATTTGGCACTAAGGTTGTTTGTATGCTTTTAAATGCTGCCACCCTACTCCAAATTTTAGTCTAGGTCAGATGTAGTCTGTTAAATATCTCAGTGTACATTTAGCCATGAAATTTCATAAATCCTGAAAAACCATAATTACAGGTAAAATACTATATTTTGAGTCTTACACCATTGTATATGATGCCTTTGTTCTACATGCTTTTTTAAACTATCCTTTTTACTCCCATGCTTGTGTTATCACTTTAGGTCCTGATACTACAGTTTGTATATTTTTTAAAAAAAGATCTTCTTCTAAGCAACTGTTGTAGCTTTTCACAGAGGCAAGAAGCCATAGAAGAGAAACATAGCAGTAATGCTAAATTCATGATGTTATGAGTTTGTGATTTTTTATGTTTTTTGTTTTTTTTCTTTTTTATACTGGTTGATATTCGTTTTTATGGGTATTACTATTTCCACACATATCACCCCTTAGGCAGTTTTTCAAAGGCAAACCCAAATTCTGAGATCAGTCTCAAGTGCTTCCTCAGTAAGTCTGCAAACCACACCAAGTTGGTTTGAAGTGCTATCTGCTGTAGGGTAGGAAGGCTTTGCAGTGAGACCTATACAGGCTGGATTGATGGGCTGAAGCCAGTTGTATGAGGTTCAACAAAGCTCAGGGTTGGGTTGGGAGCCAGGGTTGGGTCATGCACTGGTTCACAGCAACCCCATATAATGCAGGCTTGGAAAGATGCCCATGTGGAAAGGACCTGGGGGTGCTGGTCAACACCCCCCTGAATATGAGGCAGCAGCATGCCCAGGTAGCCAAGAAGGCCAGCAGCATCCTGGCCTGCATCAGAAATAATGTGGCCAGCGTGAACAAGGAAGTGATTGTGTACTTGGCTCTGGTGAGGCCTTACCTGGACTTCGTGTTCAGTTTTGGGCCCCTCGGTACAAGAAGTATCTTGTGGTGCTGGAGTGCATCCAGAGAAGAGAAACCAAGCTGGTAAGGGGTCTAGAGAATAAGTTCTATGTGGAGAGGCTGAGGGAACTGGGATTGTTTAGTTTGGAGAAGAGCAGGCTGAGGGGAGATGTATCACTCTCAGCAACTACCTGAAAGGAGGTTGTAGTGAGGTTGGTGTTGGCCTCTTTTCCCAAGTAAATAACAATAGGATTAGAGAAAATGGCCTGAAGTTGCACCAGGGAAGGTTTATATTGGGTATTGGGAAAAACTTTACTGAAAGAGTCGTCAGCCACTGGAATGGACCGCCCAAAGAGGTGATGGATTTACTGTCCCTGGAGGTATTAAAAAAAAATGCATAGATGTGGCCCTTAAGGACACACCCTTGTGGGCATGGTGGGGTTTTTTCTGGGCTGGCAGTTGGACTCAGTGATGTTAGAGGTCTTTTCCAACTGTGATGATTCTGTGATGCTTTGATTCTGGATCAATTGATGCTTATACCTGAGGCTAGATGGGAGTGAATGACTCTTCTTTAATTTGTCTTAACATTTCTGTTCTTGGTTAACCTTCAAAAGGGGCTGTATGTAGACTGGAGGCTTCTACAATAGCTGCAAGAAGAAAGCCTTTTCTGAATTCCAGGCAGAGAGAATAACAGATAGAGACCCTGGAAGCATTCCAGTAGTATTTTTTGTTAATGTCTACTATAACTCCAAAATGAGGAATCAAATGTGTCTCTCTCTGCTCCTTTCTTAGGTATCCCATCTTGTTCTTCAAGTTTCCAAGCTGAAGTGTGTAATTCTTTGATAGGAAGGGAACAGAAATATCTGAGCAGATTTTTGTATCTTACACATATGCTGCTTGGGGAAGTTTTCTTTACCTCTTGAAATCTTCTGTAAAAGAAAAATGGAGGCTGGGTTTACCTTATTGTCTGCCTCAGTTCCAATATAATTTTATATCACAATGATAAATCTTAAACTTATATAATATAGGCCACACATGTACATCTTGTACAGGTAACTATCTTGTGAAACCTTGTCCTTTTTCTGAGATTAGATTTGTTGGATTAACTTGGTCATATACCTAGAAAGTGGAAGAACAATCTATGTTTTTGTCATCTCTGTTTTGATGACAGACAATGCACACATGCAATGAAATTAATTCATGATATACAGCTACTAGCAGACATCAAGCTAAAAGTCCCAAGACATACAGACTTACAGTATCTCACTGAGATAAATTTTTATGTAAGCTATTGAGGGGAGAAGCAGTTTATTGTACATAACTCTACCTCATTATCAGACCACTGTGTAGGATTGAGATCTGCTTGTATAGGAGCCACTCTAGGTATGGGAATCAGTAAATGTTGTTTATGTATAACAACAGCTCATAATATTTACTATATTCAATATTTCATATTAAATAAAAATCACCAATTGAACAGAATAAGTATGGAAATAAAATGGCAATTCAGTGAAGTTGTGTGGTTTTCTAGGCTTGCATTATTTATGGCCAAGATCAAAGCTAAAGAAAACAAGTGGCATAAACTGCTTTAGACACTGAACTTGAATAACACACTTAATCCCATGAATTACTTGACCGCAAATTTTGTTGTATTATTTATACTGAGACAACTAAACATCAAGAGACAGAAAACAAGCTAAGCACATTCCAGACATTCCAAAATGAAATGTTTTAGAGTAAACTCTCACACTGATACAACAAAAGCACTTAATTGGAATTAGATATAAAATAAGTTTTTAAAATGCAGTTAATATGCATTGAATAGATAATGCCTCTGCCCTTTTTCAATAAAAAATACTATGATTATTTTAATTTTGAATTTTAAAATTTCAGTTACTACATGCAGCTGCTGGTTTTAATAGTGAAAAGATCTAAGACTTATTTGACACATCACCTCTTTTGTCAATTTAAGAGCTACAGCTGCACTTTCTCAAAAAGAATCATAGAATGCATTTTTTTCATGTTGATTTTCCATGTACAACTTTTGGGTATTTTATTATCATATTACATCATTATTACTACATATATAATATTATAATATAATTTATTATTATGTTTGTTATGCTTTAAAATGTGCCTTTATAAAAGTTTTGGGTTTTTTTTTTTACTGTTACTAAAGACAAATATTTAAATTTACTTTCCCTGAAGTAGTTTGAAAATAGATCTAAAATCCAGCAAAGCAGTGTCAGTAATAGGTAAAATCATACATAAAAAGGACAAGTATCCTTTTTACAGGGTAATATATCTCCTCTAACATTGGATTCTATCAAAGGGAAACTGTAAAAAAAAAACAACAAACCACCCGCATTTATTGGAATGAAAATTATTAATTTGTATGGTTTAGAGCAATATAAAAAGGACATAGATCTGCTGGAACAAGTCCAGAGGAGGGCCACAAAGATGACCCAGGTGCTAAAAACCTATGCTATGAGGAGAGGCTGAGTGAGGTGGGATTGTTCAGCCTGAAGAAGAGAAGACTCCTGGGGGGACCTTACATCTGTATTTCAGTACCTGAAGGGAACCTACAGGAAATCTGGAGAGGGACTTCTCATAAGAGTGTCCAGCAACAGGTGAAGGGGAAATGGTTTCAACTGAAGGAGGGAGAGGTTTAGGCTGGATCTTAGGAAGAAGTTCTTCAGTGTGAGGGTAGTGAGGCTGTGGAACAGACTGGCCAGAGGAGCTGTGGATGTTCCTTCTCTGGAGGTGTTCAAGGCCAGGCTGGATGAGGCTCTGGGGAATGTTGCCTTGTTGAGAGGTATCCCTGACAATGACAGGGATGATGATCTCTAAGGTCCCTTCCAACCTAAGTCATTCTATGATTCTGTGAACATTGCTGACAGTTTGATGTATTTGTGGATAAAATAGAGAATGTGAGGTGAATTTCTGCTGTTCAAAATAAGTAAAGTTATTATTTTGTGTCTGAATAAATGATATATATTATTGTGTAAAAGTTGCGTTTTTAAAAATACTCTGTAAAATTGTCTGTATATTTTGTATGTGCCCAGTATACCTGACTGAAAATGTATATGTAGGTAGGCAGATCAGCAATGGAAATGGGGCCCTGGCTATGTGCTATACCTAAAGGTATTAGATACCTTTAGGCAATGTGTTCCTGTCAGATTAATAGCAATCAACATGGAAATTTTTAAAGAATTTGGCTCAAAACAACATAAATTCCTCTGATACATTTTTTCTATGTAATCAAGGAACAATATAGTAATAAGATTTATCTGAGTTGTTTGGCCTTTGCCGCCAACATCAGTGGGAACAGGATGAAGTTTAGTATTTCCCCCTATTAAAACTGACCTGGCAAGATGAGGTTCACTACTGTGGTCCTGAAGAGCCAGAGGGTCTCTAGGAAGAGCTTCCAAAGATATTGAAGATGTGGGAAAGAAGGTGGAGAGAGAAGTAGGAGTGGTAAAGGGATTCTAAGTTTCAACACTCAACAGGGTTTTGACCCTAAAATATGCAGGCAAGGACACCATTGTCTGTACATCTCTGTAGGAAATTATTCCATGATGCATGGTTCTTGTTTTGTTGATAATGAGTGTACCTGTGTGCTGAAGATTAGCTGAATTAACTTAAGAATTCCTTCCTTTTGTGTTCATATGTGTATAACAACAGCCACTTGGCAATTATTTTTTTTTGCATATAGCAAAATAACAAATCAATCAGCTAGCCATCTTTTTCTTTAGTCTGTCATTTTCATATCACTTTTTAAATGCTACTCTTTATATGTGATTATCTTCAGCTCATAAAAAAGAAAAACTGTTAGTTTTCTTACCAAGTAAAAAGTATTTCCAATTAATATTTGACACAAATCAAAAGGTCAATATTCTTTGTCAACAGTGAGAGTAAACTGCAATAAGAAGGTCTTTCAGCTTTTGGCAGTAGTGTAAGAAGCATAATAAACTTCAGTTTATCTATGCCTCACTTTGACAAGTTATAATGGAAAAATCTAATTGATGATCCTGTTTTAGTTCAGAGTTCTAATTCATTATTGACTGAATACTGATTTTCTTGCACAGAAAGTAGGTTTAATTACTTCCATAAAATTCATTAAGTGATTGAAAGATTTTCCTACTTTACTGATGTACATAGGGTAAAAATCCTATGGAAATCCTAACTTACTAATGTATATAAAATTAAGAAGGTTGATTATTGACTGAATCAAAGCATTAGCAGAAATGTGTGTTTAAGAATACTAAATATTCATATTCTAAAGTGTTGCTAATATTCTGTCAAAATCTTATTTTCTGGAGGCTGAATGGTAATTTGTTTTGTTCCAAGTTCTCCCTACTGCTGCTTTCACAGTAACTATTGAAGTGTCACTCAGATAAATCAAGATGTTTGATAATTCCTCATATATTATACGTGTTTATGGTGCCAAAGATGAGTTCTTTAGATTTTCTCTATCCCAATTTTCTAAGAAATTGGTTGCATTTTTATGGTGTAAGAATATTTGCACGTTGTCCAATCCAAATCTGATCAGACTAGAGCATAAATATCCAATGTATATACTGAACCTGTATTCATTTTGTAGGAAATAATGTTGTAAAACCATAGCTGTGCTTGGCCTCCCAGGGAGGAATTTCTGCACTGTCTCAAGGGAAAAGAAATGCCTACAGCCCAGTCCTGCTCGTATCTTCTATGTTCTTTCATTTGATAACCAAATTCTAATTTTGAGCTTGTCTTTTGGTACCGTTTGGGAGCTGACAGTAATCAGTCTGCCCATCCTGTCTCATCTTTTTGAGTCACCAGGATTTACTTGCTCTCCTTTGTCCTTTATCTACCAATGTCAGTATCCTGAGAAGCCTCACATAGCAACATTGATATAATCATTAATCAAGTCTCAGTTAAAACAAACAAAAAAATCAGTACAGTTTCAGTTGACAAATGTTTCCTAAGACTGGAGTCAGTAAGTACAACAATGCAATAAAGAGTGCTTGGATTAAAGGAGAAAAATAGAGGAGAAAAAAACTAGGGGTTTGGTGGTTTTCTATGGTTTTTTAATGTTTTTAAATTATTTTTAAAGGCCTAATGCACCATAAATAATATATGAACTCATGGATCCCTTCCATTTAAAAGAAAAAACAACCAACAGGCGAATCCTAACAACTGCAAACCAAACCAAGCAAGCAAACGAAACCAAGGAAATTAATATTCTGGTTCTTTGTGTATTTCTTTTAATATTTAAAATATTACTTTCTATACAACTTCAATTTTCTGCTTCATTCTCCTGTAAGCTGGTACAAATCAAAGGAAGAAAGTAAAATCCAATAAATAAGAAAAAAACTAATAAAGTGTTATGTAGAAGCATAGAATATTTATAGATAAGGACTTCTTTCCTTCCGTCAGATAGGGCAGCCTGTCTTTGCCACATAAATAACATCTGTCTATTATGGAAGGGCTATAGCTCATGAAGCTAAATAGTTTCTTTCAATTGGAAAGATTAGAGTGATTTTTGTAGCTGGAAGTTGCCTTCTGTATAAAAGATCTGTAGATGTTTGAGAAGATAAAAAACCCCAAACAAACCACTTCAATTTTTGCTTCTTTGCTCCCAGGAAAGGATTTCAGTCCTATTTTTCCAAGATACTAAATTGCAGGGAGATTGTAAGGTACCCATCTTACTGCAGAACACAATGTATCACACAATTCTTTATGCATGCAGTATTACTTATGGGAAAACAACTTGAAATTTATGAGCTAATTAATCATTCAAATATACACAATAAAACAGGCTAGTCTGCAGTACTAGTACTCCATTGGTAATAAATACAGATTTAGTAGTAAAGAATTGTTAAAAAGCATTTGATAAGCACAACATGTCGTTTTATTGATGTAGAACATGAAAAATAACAGTATGAAAAACTCCTTTTGCCTATTAGCTTCAGATTATTTTTTTAAACAGCAGCACTTAATTCTAAGGTATGAAGTGAAATAAAAATATTGCTTGCCGATGAATGTTTCAGTCTGTATTAGAAGCTGAAGAAAATAGACTGTAACTCAGGACTCAATCTTGTTTGCGCCCTAGACGTAATACTAATGACTGAAAACTGTGTTACAGAACAAAAAAAATAGGTAGAAAATTGCTTTCACAAAGGAAGCTACAGTTAGCTTCAAATGTAGTCAGCAGAACATATGCAAGTACACATTGTGTCTCTGGTATCCAGCTTTCAGGTTTTTCTGTTCTGTTTTTTGGGGGGACTTTTTTTTTTTTTTTTTTTTTTTTTGTATGTGTGTATTAGCAGTCCCATCTTTCTAATTTTAAACAAAAAATCACCTTTACTGTTTTGTGAATGTTATAGATCATGAAACTGATTACACTGGACATATAACGTAGCTGACTGTGAAGCAAATACAGTAAAATACAGAAAGATGGCAGAAAAAGAGAAACATTGTTTACTGAATTTTTTTAATATATACTTAGCTCTGATTTTAACCAATTATATTTTAAAATAAATGAGCTAAGTATAAAAGCAAGTAAAAAGAATAAATTTACTGTCTCATGATTGGATCTCACTAGTACTACCTTTGTATGTACCTAAACTAACTGACCTAAAGTCAATGAATATATACTTTTGAAAAAAGTAGTGCAAAAATTATATCCTCAGTATTACCATAGTCATACTGGAAGGACAGATCTAATTTAAATGACAGAATAGTTATTAGTCTTTGAGATTGCCCTACATAAAGTTCATGACTGGAATGTATAAATTATTTTTATAAATAAATTATACTGATAGCAACATGACATTTTAAGTTCAAGATAATTTGTCTCTTCAAGTTTAGTCTCACTTGCTACAGTGATATTGAGATTATTTATACATCAAATTTCTGACATTTCTTTACTTCCTAAGCCAAAAAGAAATAACTTTACAATTGTGCTTTATTTACAGCATCTGGCGAGGACCAAATATAAACTGCACAGACAGCTCAGGTTATACTGCTCTGCATCATGCAGCTTTAAACGGACACAAGTAAGTGCCTCACGTTGAGTTTTTATGTAGACTGGTATTTAACTGCATAACTTAAAGAATATATACCATAACACCGAGATTTTAACAGAAAGTCCACAGTAAGGACCTGATCAAAACCCAGCTGAAACAGAGTGATTTACATTACCTTTAATGTGATTTTTGGACTGTCCATAAGACAGCATATGAATGCGTAATAACTGTAAATTTAATTTCCTCATTTTTTAAATTTTTGCCTTCTCTAGGGTGTTTCTTAATTTGTATTTTAGATTAATCTTTTGGTGAATGTAGGACCTTCTTATGAATATAGAAATTAAAATACTGTTAAACTAGATATTGTGAATCTTGCAAACTTTTAGTTGTTGCAATATTCAGTATCGTTCATTCGTGTACTTTACTTCCATAAAATTAGATACAAATCCTTTGCATAGTTTATTAAACAGCCATTTTTAGAAAGGGATGCAATCACATTTCTCTTTTGTATAGTTTATGGATTGCTTTTTGTGCTATTGAACATTTTGACTGAAAAAAGCCCAAGCCCTTGCAAAGACTGCTCGTTTTAAATAAATTACATATGGTTTTAGCATGTTTAATACTGATTGTAAATTTAGCAAAGTAAAAATATTGCTGTATAAACACAACTCTACTAGATATTTCAAGTGAATCCTGGCATTATAAACTACACAGGCCCAAAATACACAAAAGCCAAATAGCATGACTCTTGTGACTGGCTTCTGTGACTCTACCTTTGCAACAGGGTAAGTAGCAATTACTGAGATTACATTTATACCTGCTGTAGTAAAGTAAACTGGAATACATCATGAAGTATTTAATGAGAAATCATGATAGTTCAGGACCTGCTA